>JAWQEG010000030.1:5700000-6300000 GCA_033782935.1 Petrolisthes cinctipes
CAACTTGATTTGTGCCTGTATTTTGAAAATATTCTAACACTGAGTAGGCATGTACAGATCGCTCCTTGAACCCAAATATATCGAGTTTTCGTGTGTTTTGATCTCGAATTTGAGATATAAACGTGTAGAGAAGATGCATGCACATATCGACTTTGGGCACCAAAAATATCGATTTTTAGCATGTTTTTGCCCTATATTTTGATAATATTCTAGTACTAAGTAGGCATGTACAGATCGCTTCTTGGACCCAAAAATATCGAATTTTCGAGTGTTTTGAGCCTGAATTTGAGATATAAACGGGTACTGATGATGCATGCACATATCGACATTATGCACATAAAATATCGATTTTTAACATGTTTTGGGCCTGTATTTTGCAAAGTATTCTGTCACTGAATAGACATGTACAGATCGCTTCTGGGACCCAAAAATATCGAATTTTCGGGTGTTTTGAGCCTGAATTTGAGATATAAAAGAGTAAAGAAGATGCATTCACCTATCGACATTGGGCACCAAAAATATCGATTTTTAGCTTGTTTTGGTCCTATATTTTAAAAATGTTTAAGCACTGAGTAAGCATGTACAGATCGCTTGTGGGACCCAAAAAAATGGAATTTTCGGGTGTTTTCAGCCAGAATTTAGGATGTAAACGGGTACAGAATATGCATACACATATTGACTTTGGGCAACTAAAATATCAAATTTTCAGCATGGTTTGGGTCTGTAATTTGTAAAATATTCTAACACTGAGTAGGTATGTACATATCGATTCTGTGACCCAAGAATATCGAATTTTCGGGTGTTTTGAGCTTGAAATTGAGATATAAACGGGTACAGAAGATGCATGCACATATCGATTTAGGGCACATAAAATATCGATTTTCAACTTGATTTGTGCCTGTATTTTGAAAATATTCTAACACTGAGTAGGCATGTACAGATCGCTCCTTGAACCCAAATATATCGAGTTTTCGTGTGTTTTGATCTCGAATTTGAGATATAAACGTGTAGAGAAGATGCATGCACATATCGACTTTGGGCACCAAAAATATCGATTTTTAGCATGTTTTTGCCCTATATTTTGATAATATTCTAGTACTAAGTAGGCATGTACAGATCGCTTCTTGGACCCAAAAATATCGAATTTTCGAGTGTTTTGAGCCTGAATTTGAGATATAAACGGGTACTGATGATGCATGCACATATCGACATTATGCACATAAAATATCGATTTTTAGCATGTTTTGGGCCTGTATTTTGCAAAGTATTCTGTCACTGAGTAGACATGTACAGATCGCTTCTGGGACCCAAAAATATCGAATTTTCGGGTGTTTTGAGCCTGAATTTGAGATATAAAAGAGTAAAGAAGATGCATTCACCTATCGACATTGGGCACCAAAAATATCGATTTTTAGCTTGTTTTGGTCCTATATTTTGAAAATGTTTAAGCACTGAGTAAGCATGTACAGATCGCTTGTGGGACCCAAAAAAATGGAATTTTCGGGTGTTTTCAGCCAGAATTTAGGATGTAAACGGGTACAGAATATGCATACACATATTGACTTTGGGCAACTAAAATATCAAATTTTCAGCATGGTTTGGGTCTGTAATTTGTAAAATATTCTAACACTGAGTAGGTATGTACATATCGATTCTGTGACCCAAGAATATCGAATTTTCGGGTGTTTTGAGCTTGAAATTGAGATATAAACGGGTACAGAAGATGCATGCACATATCGATTTAGGGCACATAAAATATCGATTTTCAACTTGATTTGTGCCTGTATTTTGAAAATATTCTAACACTGAGTAGGCATGTACAGATCGCTCCTTGAACCCAAATATATCGAGTTTTCGTGTGTTTTGATCTCGAATTTGAGATATAAACGTGTAGAGAAGATGCATGCACATATCGACTTTGGGCACCAAAAATATCGATTTTTAGCATGTTTTTGCCCTATATTTTGATAATATTCTAGTACTAAGTAGGCATGTACAGATCGCTTCTTGGACCCAAAAATATCGAATTTTCGAGTGTTTTGAGCCTGAATTTGAGATATAAACGGGTACTGATGATGCATGCACATATCGACATTATGCACATAAAATATCGATTTTTAACATGTTTTGGGCCTGTATTTTGCAAAGTATTCTGTCACTGAGTAGACATGTACAGATCGCTTCTGGGACCCAAAAATATCGAATTTTCGGGTGTTTTGAGCCTGAATTTGAGATATAAAAGAGTAAAGAAGATGCATTCACCTATCGACATTGGGCACCAAAAATATCGATTTTTAGCTTGTTTTGGTCCTATATTTTGAAAATATTTAAGCACTGAGTAAGCATGTACAGATCGCTTGTGGGACCCAAAAAAATGGAATTTTCGGGTGTTTTCAGCCAGAATTAAGGATGTAAACGGGTACAGAATATGCATACACATATTGACTTTGGGCAACTAAAATATCAAATTTTCAGCATGGTTTGGGTCTGTAATTTGTAAAATATTCTAACACTGAGTAGGTATGTACATATCGATTCTGTGACCCAAGAATATCGAATTTTCGGGTGTTTTGAGCTTGAAATTGAGATATAAACGGGTACAGAAGATGCATGCACATATCGATTTAGGGCACATAAAATATCGATTTTCAACATGTTTTGGGCCTGTATTTTGAAAATATTCTAACACTGAGTAGGCATGTACAGATCACTCCTTAAACCCAAAAATATCGAATTTTCGTATGTTTTGATCACGAATTTGAGATATAAACGGGTACAGAAGATTCATGCACATATCAACTTTGGGTACCAAAAATATCGATTTTTAGCATGTTTTTGCCCTATATTTTGAGAATATTCTAGTTCTAAGTAGGCATGTACAGATCGCTTCTGGGACCCAAAAATATCGAATTTTCGTGTGTTTTGAGCCTGAATTTGATATATAAACGGGTAGCCTACTGATGATGCATGCACATATCGACATTAGGCACCTAAAATATCGATTTTTAGCATGTTTTGGGGCTGTATTTTGAAAATATTCTGTCACTGAGTAGACATGTACAGATCGCTTCTGGAACCCAAGAATATCGAATTTTCGGTTGTTTTGAGCTTGAATTTGAGAAAAAAAACGTATACAGAAGATGCATGAACATATCGTCTTTGGGCACCAAAAATATCGATTTTTAGCATGTTTTGGGCCTATATTTTGAAAATATTTAAGCACTGAGTAGGCATATACAGATCGCTTCTGGGACCCAAAAATATCAAATTTTCGGGTGTTTTGAGCCTGAATTTGAGATATAAACGGGTACAGAAGATGCTTGCACATATCGATTTAGGGCAGCTAAAATCACGATTTTCAACTTGTTTTGTGCCTGTATTTAAAAATATTCTAACACAGAGTAGGCATGTACAGATCGCTCCTTGAATCCAAAAAATAAGAATATTCGTGTGTTTTAATCACGACTTTGAGATATAAACTGGTACAGAAGATGCATGAATATATCGACTTTGGACACCTAAAATATCGATTTTTAGCATGTTTTGGGCCTATATTTTGAAAACATTCAAGCTCTGAGTAGGCATGTACAGATCGCTTCTGGGACCCAAAAATATCGAATTTTCGGTTGTTTTGAGCTTGAATTTGAGATATAAACGGGTACAGAAGATGCATACACATATCGATTTAGGGCACATAAAATATCGATTTTCAACTTGATTTGTGCCTGTATTTTGAAAATATTCTAACACTGAGTAGGCATGTACAGATCGCTCCTTGAACCCAAATATATCGAATTTTTGTGTGTTTTGATCTCGAATTTGAGATATAAACGTGTAGAGAAGATGCATGCACATATCGACTTTGGGCACCAAAAATATCGATTTTTAGCATGTTTTTGCCCTATATTTTGATAATATTCTAGTACTAAGTAGGCATCTTCTGTCCCAGAATTTTCGGGTGTTTTGAGCCTGAATTTGAGATATAAAAGAGTAAAGAAGATGCATTCACCTATCGACATTGGGCACCAAAAATATCGATTTTGAGCTTGTTTTGGTCCTATATTTTGAAAATATTTAAGCACCCAGTAAGCATGTACAGATCGCTTGTGGGACACAAAAATATGGAATTTTCGGGTGTTTTCAGCCTAAATTTAAGATGTAAACGGGTACAGAATATGCATACACATATTGACTTTGGGCAACAAAATATCAAATTTACAGCATGGTTTGGGTCTGTAATTTGTAAAATATTCTAACACTGAGTAGGCATGTACATATCGATTCTGTGACCCAAGAATATCGAATTTTCGGGTGTTTTGAGCTTGAATTTGAGATATAAACGGGTACAGAAGATGCATGCACATATCGATTTAGGGCACATAAAATATCGATTTTCAACTTGATTTGTGCCTGTATTTTGAAAATATTCTAACACTGAGTAGGCATGTACAGATCGCTCCTTGAACCCAAATATATCGAATTTTCGTGTGTTTTGATCTCGAATTTGAGATATAAACGGGTACAGAAGAGGCATGCACATATCAACTTTGGGCACCAAAAATATCGATTTTTAGCATGTTTTTGCCAGATCGCTTCTGGGACCCAAAAGAAATCGAATTTTCGGTGTTTTGAGCCTGAATTTGATATATAAACGGGTAGCCTACTTATGATGCATGCACATATCGACATTAGGCACCAAAAATATCGATTTTTAGCATGTTTTGGGCCTATATTTTGAAAATATTTAAGCACTGAGTAGGCATGTACAGATCGCTTCTGGGACCCAAAAATATGGAATTTTCGGGTGTTTTCAACCTGAATTTAGGAGGTAAACGGGTACAGAATATGCATACACATATTGACTTTGGGCAACTAAAATATCAATTTTCAGCATGTTTTGGGACTGTACTCTGTTAAAAATTCTAACACTGAGTAGGCATGTACAGATCGATTCTGTGACCCAAGAATATCGAATTTTCGAGTGTTTTGAGACTGAATTTGAGAAATAAACGGGTACAGAATATGAATAAACATATTGACTTTGGGCAACTAAAATATCAATTTTCAGCATGTTTTGGGACTGTACTCTGTTAAAAATTCTAACACTGAGTAGGCATGTACAGATCGCTTCTGAGACCCAAAAATATCAAATTTTCGGGTGTTTTGAGCCTTAATTTGAGATATAAACGGGTACAGAAGATGCTTGCACATATCGATTTAGGGTACCTAAAATCTCGATTTTCAACTTGTTTTGTGCCTGTATTTGAAAATATTCTAACACTGAGTAGGCATGTACAGATTGCTCCTTGAACCCAAAAATATCGAATTTTCGTGTGTTTTGATCTCGAATTTAAGATATAAACGGGTAAAGAAGATGCATGCACATATCGACTTTGGGCACCAAAAATATCGATTTTTAACATGTTTTTGCCCTATATTTAAAATAATATTCTAGTACTTAGTAGGCATGTACAGATCGCTTCTGGAACAAAAAAAAATCGAATTTTTGGGTGTTTTGAGCCTGAATTTGAGATATAAACGGGTACTGATGATGCATGCACATATCGACATTAGGCACCTAAAATATCGATTTTTAGCATGTTTTGGGCCTGTAATTTGAAAATATTCTGTCACTGAGTAGACATGTACAGATCGCTTCTGGGATCCAAAAATATCGAGTTTTCGGGTGTTTTGAGCCTGAATTTGAGATATAAACGGGTACAGAAGATACTTGCACATATCGTCTTTGGGCACCAAAAATATCGATTTTTAGCATGTTTTGGGCCTTTATTTTTAAAATATTTAAGCACTGACTAGGCATGTACAGATCGCTTCTGTGACCCAAAAATATGGAATTTTCGGGTTTTTTCAGCCTGAATTTAGGATGTAAACGGGCACAGAATATTCATACACATATTGACTTTGGGCAACTAAAATATCAATTTTCAGCATGTTTTGGACATGTATCTTAAAAATATTCTAACACTGAGTAGGCATGTACAGATCGATTCTGTGACCCAAGAGTCGAATTTTCGAGTGTTTTGAGACTGAATTTGAGATATAAACGGATACAGAAGATGCATGAATATATCGACTTTGGACACCTAAAATATTAATTTTTAGCAAGTTTTGGGATTATATTTTGATAATATTCTAGTACTAAGTAGGCATGTACAGATCGCTTCTGGGACCAAAAAAATTCGAATTTTAGAGTGTTTTGAGTTTGAATTTGAGATATAAACGGGTACTGATGATGCATGCACAGATCGCTTCTGGGTCGCAAAAATATCAAATTTTCGGTTGTCTTGAGCCTGAATTTGAGATATAAACGGGTACAGAAGATGCATGCACATATTGATTTAGGGCACATAAAATATCGATTTTGAACTTGTTTTGTGCCTGTATTTTGAAAATATTCTAACACTGAGTAGGCATGTACAGATCGCTCCTTGAACACAAAAATATCGAATTTTCGTGTGTTTTGATCTCAAATTTGAGATGTAAACGGGTAAAGAAGATACATGCACATATCGACTTTGGGCACCCAAAATATCGATTTTTAGCATGTTTTTGCCCTATATTTTGATAATGATCTAGTACTCAGTAGGCATGTACAGATCGCTTCTGGGACCAAAAAAATTCGAATTTTCATCTTTTTTGAGCCTGAATTTGAGATATAAACAGGTACTGATGATGCATGCACATATCGACATTAAGCACCTAAAATATTGATTTTCCAGCATGTTTTAGGCCTGTATTTTGAAAATATTCTGTCACTGAGTAGATATGTACAAATCGCTTCTGGGTCCCAAAAATATGGAATTTTCGGGTGTTTTCAGCCTGAATTTGGGATATAAACGGGTACAGAATATGCATTCACATATCGACATAAGGCACCAAAAATATAGATTTTTAGCATTTTTTGTGCCTATATTTTGAAAATATTTAAGCACTGAGTAGGCATGTACAGATTGCTTCTGAGACCCAAAAATATGGAATTTTCGGGTGTTTTCAGCCTGAATTTGGGATATAAACGGGTACAGAATATGCATACACATATTGACTTTGGGCAACTAAAATATCAATTTTATCCTGTTTTGGGCCTATATTTTGAAAACATTCAAGCACTGAGTAGACATGTACAGATCGCTTCTGGGACCCCAAAATATCGAATTTTCGGGTGTTTTGAGCATGAATTTGAGATATTAACGGTTACAGAAGATGCATGAATATATCGACTTTGGACACCTAAAATATCGATTTCTAGCATGTTTTGAGCCTATTCTTTGAAAACATTGAAGCACTGAGTAGGCATGTACAGATCGCTTCTGGGACCTCAAAATATCGAATTTTCGAGTGTTTTGAGACTGAGTTTGAGATATAAACGGGTACTGATGATGCATGAACATATCGACATTAGGCACCTAAAATATCAATTTTTAGCATGTTTTGGTCCTGTATTTTGAAAATATTCTGTCACTGAGTAGATACGTACAGATTGCTTCTGGGACCCAAAATTATCGAATTTTCGGGTGTTTTGAGCCTGAATTTGAGATATAAAGGAGTAAAGAAGATTCATTCACATATCGACTTTGGACACCTAAAACATTGATTTTTAGCATGTTTTGGGCCTATATTTTAAAAACATTCAAGCACTGACTAGGCATGTACAGATCGCTTCTGCGACCAAAAAATATCGAATTTTCGGGTGTTTTGAGCCTGAATTTGAGATATAAAAGGGTACTGAAGATGCATGCACAGATCGCTACTGGGACCCTAAAATATCAAATTTTCGGGTGTTTTGAGCCTGAATTTGAGATATAAACGGGTACAGAAGATGCATGCACATATTGATTTAGGGCACTTATAATATCGATTTTGAACTTGTTTTGTACCTGTATTTTGAAAATATTCTGACACTGAGTAGGCATGTACAGATCGCTCCTTGAATCCAAAAATATCGAATTTTCGTGTGTTTTGATCTCGAATTTAAGATATAAACGGGTAAAGAAGATGCATGCACATATCGACTTTGGGCACCAAAAATATGTATTTTTAGCATGTTTTTGCCCTATATTTTAAATAATATTCTAGTACTAAGTAGGCATGTACAGATCGCTTCTGGGACCCAAAAATATCGAATTTTCGGGTGTTTTGAGCCTGAATTTGAGATATAAACGGGTACAGAAGATGCATGCACATATCGTCTTTGGGCACCAAAAATATCGATTTTTAGCATGTTTTGGGCCTATATTTTGAAAATATTTAAGCACTGAGTAGGCATGTACAGATCGCTTCTGGGACCCAAAAATATGGAATTTTCGGGTGTTTTCAGCCTGAATTTAAGATGTAAACGGGTACAGAATATGCATACACATATCGACTTTGGGCAGATAAAATATCGATTTTCAGCATGTTTTGGACATGTATCTTAAAAATATTCTAACACTAAGTAGGCATGTACAGATCGCTCCTTGAACCCAAAAATATCGAATTTTCGGGTGCTTTGATCTCAAATTTGAGATTTAAACGGGTAAAGAAGATGCATGCTCATATCGACTTTGGGCACCAAAAATATCGATTTTTAGCATGTTTTTGCCCCATATTTTGATAATATTCTAGTACTAAGTAGGCATGTACAGATCGCTTCTGGGACCAAAAAAATTCGAATTTTCGAGTGTTTTGAGCCTGAATTTGAGATATTAACGGGTGAATAAAACCCACTCTTGTTGACGGAAATAATATATTAATCCATACAGTTTCAGGTGACTTTGCCACCATCTTCAGGCAGCAAGACATTTATTCAGATCAATCCAAAGTTACCATATATGTATGGCTTGCCAAAGACACACAAAGATAATATTCCAATTAGTCCTATCATCTCACAGTCAGGTTGTTTTACGTATAAATTATCACAGTTCCTTGCCAATAAATTAACCCCCATCATAGGTACTGTTTCTCCAGCCCATGTGAATAATAATTCCTCTGATTTTATAGACAAAATTAAACAACTTAATCTTTTCTCTGGTAAAATGGTTAGTTTCGATGTCGATTCATTGTTCACTAAAGTTCCCATTAATGATGTCCTAGAATTTCTTGCTAATAAATTGCCTGACTGTGATATTGATTTGGGCATGCCAGTCGACACTTTCATAGAACTTGTAAAATTATGTGTAACTTCAAATGCTTTTTCTTTCAATAACAACTATTATATGCAATGTTTTGGCATGGGTATGGGTTCCCCACTGTCACCCATTTTAAGTAATTTATTTATGGAGTATTTTGAAACGGAACTACTACCACATATCTCCCCCCCTCATCTCGTTTGGTTTCGCTACGTAGACGATATTTTTTCATTTTTGGCCCTCAGCCCTTGACAACTTTGATGATTTCTTCCACCAGCTTAATCACCTTGCACCATCCATCAATTTTAAAGTCGAATGGGAGAACGGTGGCGTACTTCCATTTCTAGATGTATTAGTAGTAAAACTTAATCATTTACTAAGCTTCAAAGTGTATAGGAAGCCTACCAGTTGTAATTTGTTCATTCATTACTATTCGTATCACCATTCGGCCAAAAAATTGTCTGTCATCTCATCAATGTTCCTTAGAGCCCTCAGAATTTGCAGTCCAAAGCATATACATGAGGAAAATCAGCTGATTTGGAAAATCTTTCAAAATTTAAAATACCCCCCTTGGTTCATAAAAAAAGCCTACCTTAAAGCAAGGCAATCTCACTATGCTCCAAAAAACCCACCACACAAATGAAACGTTTTCTCACATTGCCTTACATCTCTGATTTGAGTATGGTGAGGTCTATTTGTCACACAAGTGATGTAAATATAGCCTTTAAATACACCTCAACTATTAAATCAAAGTTAGTAAAAAACAAATTTAGAACCCCGACAGAAGCAGGGATATATAAAATTCCATGCAAAGATTGTGAACTGGTTTACATAGGAGAGACTGGCCGAAACCTAGAAACTAGAATTAAGGAACATAAATATGCCACTAAGACTTGTAATTTAAACAATGCTATTTTTAACCATGTTTGTAATGCCAATCATAGAATTGATTGGCAAGGTAGCCATCTGATGTATAAAAGCAACGACTTTAGAAAACGTAAGATAATCGAATCAATGTGCATTGAAAAATACAGCAATTTCAACCTTAGTTATGGTATGTATAAATTAGACCCAATAATAAGATCCTTGGTAGAAATGTCCCTTCCCTCACCACACACACCTCACCTCACCTCACCCACACCTAGGTGACGCCCAAGGGGATTAACACGTGACCTGCCCTCACCAACACCTCCTTCTACCCCATCCCACTGACACCTCCTTCCCTCCCCCCTCCACAAACTGTACATAAGTTCATACCTATGTACTATCTATGTCATTCCTTTCTTCTCGCTAGCTAGACCACTGAAGATGGTGGCAGTGTCCACCGAAACTGTATGGATTAATATATTATTTCCGTCAACAAGAGTGGGTTTTATTCACCGTTTATGATCATCACGCCAGTGTGATTTCACCACCATATAAACAGGTACTGATGATGCATGCACATATCGACATTAAGCACCTAAAATATCGATTTTTCAGCATGTTTTGGGCCTATATTTTGAAAATATTCTGTCACTGAGTAGACATGTACAGATCGCTTCTGGGTCCCAAAAATATCGAATTTTCGGGTGTTTTGAGACTGAATTTGAGATATAAACGGGTACAGAAGATGCATGCACATATCGTCCTTGGGCAACAAAATAATCGATTTTTAGCATGTTTTGGGCGTATATTTTGATAATATTCTAGCAAGGAGTAGTCATGTACAGATCGCATCTAGGACCCAAAAATATCGAATTTTCGGGTGTTTTGAGCCTGAATTTGAGATATAAACGAGTACTGAAGATGCATTCACAAATCGACATTTGGCACCAAAAAATTTCGTTTTTTAGCATGTTTTGGGGCCTGTATTTTGAAAATATTCTGTCACTGAGTAGACATGTACAGATCGCTTCTGGGACCCCAAAATATCGGATTTTCGGGTGTTTTGAGCCTGAATTTGAGATATAAACGGGTACTGAAGATGTATGCATAGATCGACTTTTTGCACCTACAATATCGATTTTCAGGTATGTTTTGGGCCTGTATCTTGAAAGCATTCTAGCACTGAGTAGGCATCTACAGATCGCTTCTGGGACCAAATAATATCGAATTTTCGTTTTTTTTTTTTCGCCTGAATTTGAGATAAAAAAGGGTACTGAAGATGCATGCACATATCGTCTTTGGGCACCAAAAATATCGATTTTTAGCCTGTTTTGGGCCTATATTTAGAAAATAATTAAGCACTGAGTAGGCATGTACAGATGGCTTCTGGGACCCAAAAATATGGAATTTTCGGGTGTTTTCAGCCTGAATTTAAGATGTAAACGAGTACAGAATATTCATACACATATTGACTTTGGGCAACTAAAATATCGATTTTCAGCATGTTTTGGGCATGTATCCTGTTAAAAATTCTAACACTGAGTAGGCATGTACAGATCGATTCTGTGGTTTACGAATATCGAATTTTCAGGTGTTTTGAGACTGAATTTGAGATATAAACGGGAACAGAATATGCATACACATATCGACTTTGGGCAGATAAAATATCGATTTTCTGCATGTTTTGGACATGTATCTAAAAAATATTCTAACACTGAGTAGGCATGTACAGATCGCTCCTTGAACCCAAAAATATCGAATTTTCGGGTGTTTTGATCTCAAATTTGAGATATAAACGGGTAAAGAAGATGCATGCACATATCGACTTTGGGCACCAAAAATATCGATTTTTAGCTTGTTTTTGCCCCATATTTTGATAATATTCTAGTACTAAGTAGGCATGTACAGATCGCTTCTGGGACCAAAAAAATTCGAATTTTCAAATGATTTGAGCCTGAATTTGAGATATAAACGGGTACTGATGATGCATGCACATATCGACATTAAGCACCTAAAATATCGATTTTTCAGCATGTTTTGGGCCTGTATCTTTAAAGCATTTTAGCACTGAGTAGGCATGTACAGATCGCTTCAGAGTCCCAAAAATATCGAATTTTCGGGTGTTTTGAGCCTGAATTTGAGATATAAACGAGTACTGAAGATGCATTCACATATCGACATTGGGCACCAAAAATAATGATTTTTAGCATTTTTTTGCCTATATTTTGAAAATATTTAAGCACTGAGTAGGCATGTACAGATCGCTTCTGGGACCCAAAAATATGGAATTTTAGAGTGTTTTCAGCCTGACTTTGGGATATAAACGGGTACAGAATATGCATACACATATTGACTTTGGGCAACTAAAATATCAATTTGATCCTGTTTTGCGCCTTTATTTTGAAAACATTCAAGCACTGAGTAGGCATGTATAGATAGCTTCTGGGACCCAAAAATATCAAATTTTCGGTTGTTTTGAGCCTGAATTTCTGATATAAATGGGTACAGAAGATGCATGCACATATTGATTTAGGGCACATAAAATATCGATTTTGAACTTGTTTTGTGCCTGTATTTTGAAAATATTCTAACACTGAGTAGGCATGTACAGATCGCTCCTTGAACCCAAAAATATCGAAGTTTCGTGTGATTTGATCTCAAATTTAAGATATAAACGGGTAAAGAAGATGCATGCACATATCGACTTTGGGCACCAAAAATATCGATTTTTAGCATGTTTTTGCCCTATATTTTAAATAATATTCTAGTACTAATTAGGCATGTACAGATCGCTTCTGGGACAAAAAAAATTCGAATTTTCGGGTGTTTTGAGTCTGAATTTGAGATATAAACGGGTACTGATGATGCATGCACATATCGACATTAGGCACCAAAAATATCGATTTTTAGCATGTTTTGGGCCTGTATATTGAAAATATTCTGTCACTGAGTAGACATGTACAGATCGCTTCTGGGACCAAAAAATATCGAATTTTCGGGTGTTTTGAGCCTGAATTTGAGATATAAACGGATACAGAAGATGCATGCACATATCGTCTTTGGGCACCAAAAATATCGATTTTTAGCCTGTTTTGGGCCTATATTTTGAAAATAATTAAGCACTGAGTAGGCATGTACAGATCGCTTCTGGGACCGAAAATGGAATTTTCGGGTGTTTTCAGCCTGAATTTAAGATGTAAACGAGTACAGAATATTCATACACATATTGACTTTGGGCAACTAAAATATCAATTTTCAGCATGTTTTGGGCCTGTATTCTGTTAAAAATTCTAACACTGAGTAGGCATGTACAGATCGATTCTGTGATTTACGAATATCGAATTTTCAGGTGTTTTGAGACTGAATTTGAGATATAAACGGGTACAGAATATGCATACACATATCGACTTTGGGCAGATAAAATATCGATTTTCAGCATGTTTTGGACATGTATCTTAAAAATATTCTAACACTGAGTAGGCATGTACAGATCGCTCCTTGAACCCAAAAATATCGAATTTTTGGGTGTTTTGATCTCAAATTTGAGATAAAAACGGGTAAAGAAGATGCATGCACATATCGACTTTGGGCACCAAAAATATCGATTTTTAGCATGTTTTTGGCCCTTATTTTGATAATATTCTAGTACTAAGTAGGCATGTACAGATCGCTTTTGGGACCAAAAAAATTCGAATTTTCAAATGATTTGAGCCTGAATATGAGATATAAACGGGTACTGATGATGCATGCACATATCGACATTAAACACCTAAAATATCGACTTTTCAGCATGTTTTGGGCCTGTATCTTGAAAGCATTTTAGCACTGAGTAGGCATGTACAGATCGCTTCTGAGTCCCAAAAATATCGAATTTTCGGGTGTTTTGAGCCTGAATTTGAGATATAAACGAGTACTGAAGATGCATTCACATATCGACATTGGGCACCAAAAATATCGATTTTTAGCATTTTTTTGCCTATATTTTGAAAATATTTAAGCACTGAGTAGGCATGTACAGATCGCTTCTGGGACCCAAAAATATGAAATTTTCGGGTGTTTTCAGCCTGACTTTGGGATATAAACGGGTACAGAATATGCATACACATATTGACTTTGGGCAACTAAAATATCAATTTGATCCTGTTTCGCGCCTATATTTTGAAAAAATTCAAGCACTGAGTACGCATGTATAGATCGCTTCTGGGGCCCCAAAATATCGAATTTTCGGGTGTTTTGAGCATGAATTTGAGATATAAACGGGTACTGAAGATGTATGCATAGATCGACTTTTTGCACCTACAATATCGATTTTCAGCATGTTCTGGACCTGTATCTTGAAAGCAATTTAGCACTGAGTAGGCATGTACAGATCGCTTCTGGGACCCAAAAATATCGAATTTTCGGGTGTTTTGAGCCTGAATTTGAGATATAAACGGGCGCTGAAGATGCATGCACAGATCGCTTCTGGGACCCAAAAATACCAAATTTTCGGTTGTTTTGAGCTTGAATTTTAGATATAAATGGGTACAGAAGATGCATGCACATATTGATTTAGGGCACATAAAATATCGATTTTGAACTTGTTTTGTGCCTGTATTTTGAAAATATTCTAACACTGAGTAGGCATGTACAGATCGCTCCTTGAACCAAAAAATATCGAAGTTTCGTGTGTTTTGATCTCGAATTTAAGATATAAACGTGTATAGAAGATGCATGCACATATCGACTTTGGGCACCAAAAAATATCGATTTTTAGCATGTTTTTGCCCTATATTTTAAATAATATTCTAGTACTAAGTAGGCATGTACAGATCGCTTCTGGGACAAAAAAAAAATCGAATTTTCGGGTGTTTTGAGCCTGAATTTGAGATATAAACGGGTACTGATGATGCAGGCACATATCGACATTAGGCACCTAAAATATCGATTTTTAGCATGTTTTGGGCCTGTATTTTGAAAATATTCTGTCATTGAGAAGACATGTACAGATCGCTTCTGGGACCCAAAAATATCGAATTTTCGGGTGTTTTGAGCCTGAATTTGAGATATAAACGGGTACAGAAGATGCATGCACATATCGTCTTTCGGCACCAAAAATATCGATTTTTAGCATGTTTTGGGCCTATATTTTGAAAATATTTAAGCATTGAGTAGGCATGTACAGTTCGCTTCTGGGTCCCAAAATATCGAATTTTCGGGTGTTTTCAGCCTGAATTTAGGATGTAAACGGGTACAAAATATTCATACACATATTGACTTTGGGCAACTAAAATATCAATTTTAGCATGTTTTGGGCCTGTATTCTGTTAAAAAATTCTAACCCTGAGTAGGCATGTACAGATTGCTTCTGGGACCAAAAATATCAAATTTTCGGGTGTTTTGACCCTGAATTTGAGATATAAACGGGTACAGAAGATGCATGCACATATCGATTTAGGGCACCTAAAATATCGATTTTGAACTTGTTTTGTGCCTGTATTTGAAAATATTCCAACACTGAGTAGGCATGTAGAGATCGCTCCTTGAATCCAAAAAAATTGAATATTCGTGTGTTTTAATCACAAATTTGAGATATAAACGGGTACAGAAGATGCTTGAATATATTAACTTTGTACACTTAAAATATCGATTTCTAGCATGTTTTGGGCCTATACTTTGAAAACATTCAAGCACTGAGTAGGCATGTACAGATCGCTTCTGGGACCTCAAAATATCGAATTTTCGAGTGTTTTGAGACTGAATTTGAGATATAAACAGGTACTGATGATGCATGAACATATCGATATTTGGCACCTAAAATATCGATTTTTAGCATGTTTTGGTCCTGTATTTTGAAAATATTCTGTCACTGAGTAGACACGTACTGATCGCTTCTGGGACCCAAAAATATCGAATTTTCGTGTATTTAGAGCCTGAATTTGAGATATAAACGAGTAAAGAAGATGCATTCACATATCGACTTTGGACACCTAAAATATTGATTTTTAGCATGTTTTGGGCCTATATTTTAAAAACATTCAAGCACTGACTAGGCATGTACAGATCGCTTCTGGGACCAGAAAATATCGAATTTTCGAGTGTTTTGAGCCTGAATTTGAGATATAAAAGGGTACTGAAGATGCATGCACAGATCGCTTCTGGGACGCAAAAATATCCAATTTTCGGTTGTTTTGAACCTGAATTTGAGATATAAACGGGTACAGAAGATGCATGCACATATTGATTTAGGGCACATAAAATATCGATTTTGAACTAGTTTTGTGCCTGTATTTTGAAAATATTCTAACACTGAGTAGGCATGTACAGATCGCTACTTGAACACAAAAATATCGAATTTTCGTGTGTTTTGATCTCAAATTTAAGATGTAAACGGGTAAAGAAGATGCATGCACATATCGACTTTGGGCACCAAAATTATCGATTTTTAGCATGTTTTTGCCCTATATTTTGATAATATTCTAGTACTAAGTAGGCATGTACAGATCGCTTCTGGGACCAAAAAAATTCGAATTTTTGAGTGTTTTGAGCCTGAATTTGAGATATAAACGGGTACTGATGATGCATGCACATATCGACATTAAGCACCTAAAATATAGATTTTTCAGCATGTTTTGGGCCTGTATTTGGAAAACATTCTGTCACTGAGTAGACATGTACAGATCGCTTCTGGGTCCCAAAAATATCGAATTTTCGGGTGTTTCGAGACTGAATTTGAGATATAAACGAGTACTGAAGATGCATTCACATATTGACATTTGGCACCAAAAATATCGTTTTTTAGCATGTTTTGGGCCTGTATTTTAACAATATTCTGTCACTGAGTAGACATGTACAGATCGCTTCTGGGACCCAAAAATATCGAATTTTCGGGTGTTTTGACCATGAATTTGAGATATAAACGGGTACTGAATATGTATGCATAGATCGACTTTTTCCACGTACAATATCGATTTTCAGCATGTTTTGGGCCTGTATCTTGAAAGCATTTTAGCACTGAGTAGGCATGTACAGATCGCTTCTGGGACCCAAAAATATCGAATTTTCGGGTGTTTTGAGCCTGAATTTGAGATATAAAAGTGTACTGAAGATGCATGCACAGATCGCTTCTGGGACCCAAAAATATCAAATTTTCGGTTGTTTTGAGCCTGAATTTCAGATATAAATGGGTACAGAAGATGCAAGCACATATTGATTTAGGGCACATAAAATATCGATTTTGAACTTGTTTTGTGCCTGTATTTTGGAAATATTCTAATACTGAGTAGGCATGTACAGATCGCTCCTTGAACCCAAAAATATCGAAGTTTCGTGTGTTTTCAACTAGAATTTAAGATATAAACGGGTATAGAAGATGCATGCACATATCGAATTTGGGCACCAAAAATATCGATTTTTAGCATGTTTTTGCCCTATATTTTAAATAATATTCTAGTACTAAGTAGGCATGTACAGATCGCTTCTGGGACAAAAAAAAATCGAATTTTCGGGTGTTTTGAGCCTGAATTTGAGATATAAACGGATACTGATGATGCAGGCACATATCGACATTAGGCACCTAAAATATCGATTTTTAGCATGTTTTGGGCCTGTATTTCGAAAATATTCTCTCACTGAGTAGACATGTACAGATCAATTCTGGGACCCAAAAATATCGAATTTTCGGGTGTTTTGAACCTAAATTTCAGATATAAACGGGTACAGAAGATGCATGCACATATCGTCTTTGGGCACCAATAATATCAATTTTTAGCATGTTTTGGGCCTATATTTTGAAAATATTTAAGCACTGAGTAGGCATGTACAGAACGCTTCTGGGTCCCAAAATATGGAATTTTCGGGTGTTTTCAGCCTGAATTTAGAATGTAAACGGGTACAAAATATTCATACACATATTGACTTTGGGCAACTAAAATATCGATTTTCAGCATGTTTTGGGCCTGTATTCTGTTAAAATATTCTAACACTGAGAAGGCATTTTCAGATCGATTCTGTGATCGACGAATATCGAATTTTCGGGTGTTTTGAGACTGAATTTGAGATATAAACGGGTACAGAAGATGCATGCACATATCGATTTAGGGCACCTAAAATATTGATTTTGAACTTGTTTTGTGCCTGTATTTTAAAATATTCTAACACTGAGTAGGCATGTACAGATCGCTCCTTGAATCCAAAAAAATCGAATATTTGTGTGTTTTGATTACGAGTTTGAGATATAAACGGGTACAAAAGATGCATGAATATATAGACTTTGGACACCCAAAATATCAATTTTTAGCATGTTTTGGGCCTATATTTTGAAAACATTCTAGCACTGAGTAGGCATGTACAGATCGCTTCTTGGACCCAAAAATATCAAATTTTCGGGTATTTTGATCCTGAATTTGAGATATGAACGGGTACAGTAGATGCATTGCACATATTGATTTAGGGCACCTAAAATATAGATTTTTAACTAGTTTTGTGTCTGTATTTCAAAAATATTCTAACATTAAGTAGGCATGTAAAGATCGCTCCTACAACCCAAAAAAATCGAATTTTTGGGTGTTTTGAGCCTGAATTTAAGATATAAACGTGTATAGAAGATGCATGCACATATCGACTTTGGGCACCAAAAAATATCGATTTTTAGCATGTTTTAGCCCTATATTTTAAATAATATTCTAGTACTAAGTAGGCATGTACAGATCGCTTCTGGGACAAAAAAAAAAATCGAATTTTCGGGTGTTTTGAGCCTGAATTTGAGATATAAACGGGTACTGATGATGCAGGCACATATCGACATTAGGCACCTAAAATATCGATTTTTAGCATGTTTTGGGCCTGTATTTTGAAAATATTCTGTCACTGAGAAGACATGTACAGATCGCTTCTGGGACCCAAAAATATCGAATTTTCGGGTGTTTTGAGCCTGAATTTGAGATATAAACGGGTACAGAAGATGCATGCACATATCGTCTTTCGGCACCAAAAATATCGATTTTTAGCATGTTTTGGGCCTATATTTTGAAAATATTTTAGCATTGAGTAGGCATGAACAGTTCGCTTCTGGGTCCCAAAATATGGAATTTTCGGGTGTTTTCAGCCTGAATTTAGGATGTAAACGGGTACAAAATATTCATATACATATTGACTTTGGGCAACTAAAATATCAATTTTCAGCATGTTTTGGGCCTGTATTCTGTTAAAAAATTCTAACACTGAGTAGGCATGTACAGATTGCTTCTGGGACCAAAAATATCAAATTTTCGGGTGTTTTGACCCTGAATTTGAGATATAAACGGGTACAGAAGATGCATGCACATATCGATTTAGGGCACCTAAAATATCGATTTTGAACTTGTTTTGTGCCTGTATTTGAAAATATTCCAACACTGAGTAGGCATGTACAGATCGCTCCTTGAATCCAAAAAAATCGAATATTCGTGTGTTTTAATCACAAATTTGAGATATAAACGGGTACAGAAGATGCTTGAATATATTAACTTTGTACACTTAAAATATCGATTTCTAGCATGTTTTGGGCCTATACTTTGAAAACATTCAAGCACTGAGTAGGCATGTACAGATCGCTTCTGGGACCTCAAAATATCGAATTTTCGAGTGTTTTGAGACTGAATTTGAGATATAAACGGGTACTGATGATGCATGAACATATCGATATTTGGCACCTAAAATATCGATTTTTAGCATGTTTTGGTCCTGTATTTTGAAAATATTCTGTCACTGAGTAGACACGTACTGATCGCTTCTGGGACCCAAAAATATCGAATTTTCGTGTATTTTGAGCCTGAATTTGAGATATAAACGAGTAAAGAAGATGCATTCACATATCGACTTTGGACACCTAAAATATTGATTTTTAGCATGTTTTGGGCCTGTATTTTAACAATATTCTGTCACTGAGTAGACATGTACAGATCGCTTCTGGGACCCAAAAATATCGAATTTTCGGGTGTTTTGACCATGAATTTGAGATATAAACGGGTACTGAATATGTATGCATAGATCGACTTTTTCCACGTACAATATCGATTTTCAGCATGTTTTGGGCCTGTATCTTGAAAGCATTTTAGCACTGAGTAGGCATGTACAGATCGCTTCTGGGACCCAAAAATATCGAATTTTCGGGTGTTTTGAGCCTGAATTTGAGATATAAAAGTGTACTGAAGATGCATGCACAGATCGCTTCTGGGACCCAAAAATATCAAATTTTCGGTTGTTTTGAGCCTGAATTTCAGATATAAATGGGTACAGAAGATGCAAGCACATAATGATTTAGGGCACATAAAATATCGATTTTGAACTTGTTTTGTGCCTGTATTTTGGAAATATTCTAACACTGAGTAGGCATGTACAGATCGCTCCTTGAACCCAAAAATATCGAAGTTTCGTGTGTTTTGATCTCAAATTTAAGATATAAACGGGTATAGAAGATGCATGCACATATCGAATTTGGGCACCAAAAATATCGATTTTTAGCATGTTTTTGCCCTATATTTTAAATAATATTCTAGTACTAAGTAGGCATGTACAGATCGCTTCTGGGACAAAAAAAAAAATCGAATTTTCGGGTGTTTTGAGCCTGAATTTGAGATATAAACGGATACTGATGATGCAGGCACATATCGACATTAGGCACCTAAAATATCGATTTTTAGCATGTTTTGGGCCTGTATTTCGAAAATATTCTCTCACTGAGTAGACATGTACAGATCGATTCTGGGACCCAAAAATATCGAATTTTTGGGTGTTTTGAGCCTAAATTTCAGATATAAACGGGTACAGAAGATGCATGCACATATCGTCTTTGGGCACCAAAAATATCAATTTTTAGCATGTTTTGGGCCTATATTTTGAAAATATTTAAGCACTGAGTAGGCATGTACAGAACGCTTCTGGGTCCCAAAATATGGAATTTTCGGGTGTTTTCAGCCTGAATTTAGAGTGTAAACGGGTACAAAATATTCATACACATATTGACTTTGGGCAACTAAAATATCAATTTTCAGCATGTTTTGGGCCTGTATTCTGTTAAAATATTCTAACACTGAGAAGGCATGTACAGATTGCTTCTGGGACCAAAAATATCAAATTTTCGGGTGTTTTGACCCTGAATTTGAGATATAAACGGGTACAGAAGATGCATGCACATATCGATTTAGGGCACCTAAAATATCGATTTTGAACTTGTTTTGTGCCTGTATTTGAAAATATTCCAACACTGAGTAGGCATGTACAGATCGCTCCTTGAACCCAAAAATATCGAAGTTTCGTGTGTTTTCAACTAGAATTTAAGATATAAACGGGTATAGAATATGCATGCACATATCGAATTTGGGCACCAAAAATATCGATTTTTAGCATGTTTTTGCCCTATATTTTAAATAATATTCTAGTACTAAGTAGGCATGTACAGATCGCTTCTGGGACAAAAAAAAATCGAATTTTCGGGTGTTTTGAGCCTGAATTTGAGATATAAACGGATACTGATGATGCAGGCACATATCGACATTAGGCACCTAAAATATCGATTTTTAGCATGTTTTGGGCCTGTATTTCGAAAATATTCTCTCACTGAGTAGACATGTACAGATCAATTCTGGGACCCAAAAATATCGAATTTTCGGGTGTTTTGAGCCTAAATTTCAGATATAAACGGGTACAGAAGATGCATGCACATATCGTCTTTGGGCACCAATAATATCAATTTTTAGCATGTTTTGGGCCTATATTTTGAAAATATTTAAGCACTGAGTTGGCATGTACAGAACGCTTCTGGGTCCCAAAATATGGAATTTTCGGGTGTTTTCAGCCTGAATTTAGAATGTAAACGGGTACAAAATATTCATACACATATTGACTTTGGGCAACTAAAATATCAATTTTCAGCATGTTTTGGGCCTGTATTCTGTTAAAATATTCTAACGCTGAGAAGGCATTTTCAGATCGATTCTGTGATCGACGAATATCGAATTTTCGGGTGTTTTGAGACTGAATTTGAGATATAAACGGGTACAGAAGATGCATGCACATATCGATTTAGGGCACCTAAAATATTGATTTTGAACTTGTTTTGTGCCTGTATTTTAAAATATTCTAACACTGAGTAGGCATGTACAGATCGCTCCTTGAATCCAAAAAAATCGAATATTTGTGTGTTTTGATTACGAGTTTGAGATATAAACGGGTACAAAAGACGCATGAATATATAGACTTTGGACACCCAAAATATCAATTTTTAGCATGTTTTGGGCCTATATTTTTTTGGGTGTTTTGAGCCTGAATTTGAGATATAAACGAGTACTTATGATGCATTCACATATCGACATTGGGCACCAAAAATATCGATTTTTAGCATGTTTTGGGCCTATATTTTGAAAATATTTTAGCACTGAGTAGGCATGTAGACAACGCTTCTGGGACCCAAAAATATAGAATTTTCGGGTGTTTTGAGCCTGAATTTGGGATATAAACGGGTACAGAATATTCATACACATATTGACTTTGGGCAACTAAAGTATCAATTTTCAGCATGTTTTGGGCTTGTATTTTGAAAATATTTTAGCACTGAGTAGGCATGAATAGATCGCTTCTGGGACCCAAAAATATCGAATTTTCGGGTGTTTTGAGCCTGAATTTGAGATGTATACGGGTAATGAAGATGTATGCATAGATCGACTTTTTGCACCTACAATATAGTATTTCAGCATGTTTTGGGCCTATTTCTTGAAAGCATTCTAGCACTGAGTAGGCATGTACAGATCGTTTCTAGGACCAAAAAATATCGAATTTTTGGGTGTTTTGAGCCTGAATTTGAGATATAAAAGGGTACTGAAGATGCATGCACAGATCGCATCTGGGACTCAAAAATATCACATTTTCGGGTGTTTTGAGCCTGAATTTGGGATATAAACGGGTACAGAAGATGCATTGCACATATCGATTTAGGGCACCTAAAATATCGATTTTCAACTTGTTTTATGCCTGTATTTTGAAAATATTCTAACACTGAGTAGGCATGTATAGATCGCTCCTTGAACCCAAAAATATCGAATTTTTTATGTGTTTTTATCTCAAATTTGAGATATAAACGGGTAAAGAAGATGCATGCACATATCGACTTTGGGCACCTAAAATATCGATTTTTAGCATGTTTTTGCCCTCTATTTTGATAATATTCTAGTACTACGTAGGCATGTACAGATCTCTTCTGGGACCAAAATAATTCGAATTTTCGAGTGTTTTGAGCCTGAATTTGAGATATAAACGGGTACTGATAATGCATGTACATATCGTCATTAAGCACCTAAAATATCTATTTTTCAGCAAGTTTTGGGCCTGTATTTTGAAAATATTCTGTCACTGAGTAGGCATGTACAGATCGCTTCTGGGACCCAAAAATATCGAATTTTTGGGTGTTTTGAGCCTGAATTTGAGATATAAACAAGTACTGAAGATGCATTCACATATCGACATTGGGCACCAAAAATATCGATTTTTAGCATTATTTGGGCCTATATTTTGAAATTATTTAAGCACTGAGTAGGCATGTACAGATCGCTTCTGGGACCCAAAAATATGGAATTTTCGGGCGTTTTCAGCCTGAAATCGGGATATAAACGGGTACAGAATATGCATACACATATTGACTTTGGGCCACAAAAATATCGATTTTCAGCATGTTTTGGGCCTGTATCTTAAAAATATTCTGTCACTGAGTAGACATGTACAGATCGCTTCTGGGACCCAAAAATTTAGTATTTTCGGGTGTTCTGAGCCTGAATTTTGGATGTAAACGGGTACAAAAGATGCATGCACAGATCGTTCCTGGGACCCCAAAATATCAAATTTTCGGGTGTTTTGAGCCTTAATTTGATATATAAACGGGTACAGAAGATGCATTGCACATATCGATTTAGGGCACCTAAAATATCGATTTTCAACTTGTTTTATGCCTGTATTTTGAAAATATTCTAACACTGAGTAGGCATGTACAGATCGATTCTGGGACCTAAAAATATAGAATTTTCCGGTGTTTTGAGCCTGAATTTGGGATATAAACGGGTACAGAATATGAATACACATATTGACTTTGGGCAACTAAAATATCAATTTTCAGCATGTTTTCGGCCTGTATTTTGAAAATATTTTAGCTCTGAGTAGGCATGTACTGATCGCTTCTGGGATCCAAAAACATCGAATTTTTGGGTGTTTTGAGCCTGAATTTGAGATATATACGGGTGCAGAATATGCATGCATTTATCGACTTTGGACACCTAAAATATTCGATTTTTAGCATGATTGGTGCCTATATTTTGAAAACATTCAATCACTGAGTAGGCATTTACAGATCGCTTCTCGGACCCAAAAATATCGAATTTTCGGGTGTTTTGAGACTGAATTTGAGATATGAACCTGTACAGTAGATGCATTGCATATATTGATTTAGGGCACCTAAAATATAGATTTTTAACTTGTTTTGTGCCTGTATTTTGAAAATATTCTAACAATGAGTAGGCATGTAAAGATCGCTCCTACAATCCAAAAAAATCGATTTTTGGGGTGTTTTGAGCCCGAATTTGAGATATAAACGAGTACTTATGATGCATTCACATATCGACATTGGGCACCAAAAATATCGATTTTTAGCATGTTTTGGGCCTATATTTTGAAAATATTTTAGCACTGAGTAGGCATGTACACAACGCTTCTGGGACCCAAAAATATCGAATTTTCGGGTGTTTTGAGCCTGAATTTGGGATATAAACGGGTACAGAATATTCATACACATATTGACTTTGGGCAACTAAAGTATCAATTTTCAGCATGTTTTGGGCTTGTATTTTGAAAATATTTTAACACTGAGTAGGCATGAATAGATCGCTTCTGGGACCCAAAAATATCGAATTTTCGGGTGTTTTGAGCCTGAATTTGAGATGTATACGGGTAATGAAGATGTATGCATAGATCGACTTTTTGCACCTACAATATAGTATTTCAGCATGTTTTGTTCCTATTTCTTGAAAGCATTCTAGCACTGAGTAGGCATGTACAGATCGTTTCTTGGACCAAAAAATATCGAATTTTTGGGTGTTTAGAGCCTGAATTTGAGATATAAAAGGGTACTGAAGATGCATGCACAGATCGCTTCTGGGACTCAAAAACATCAAATTTTCGGTTGTTTTGAGCCTGAATTTGAGATATAAACGGGTACAGAAGATGCATTGCACATATCGATTTAGGGCACCTAAAATATCGATTTTCAACTTGTTTTATGCCTGTATTTTGAAAATATTCTAACACTGAGTAGGCATGTACAGATCGCTCCTTGAACCCAAAAATATAGAATTTTTTATGTGTTTTTATCTCAAATTTGAGATATAAACGGGTAAAGAAGATGCATGCACATATCGACTTTGGGCACCTAAAATATCGATTTTTAGCATGTTTTTGCCCTATATTTTGATAATATTTTAGTACTGAGTAGGCATGTACAGATCTCTTCTGGGACCAAAACAATTCGAATTTTCGAGTGTTTTGAGCCTGAATTTGAGATATAAACGGGTACTGATAATGCATGTACATATCGACATTAAGCACCTAAAATATCTTTTTTTCAGCAAGTTTTGGGCCTGTATTTTGAAAATATTCTGTCACTGAGTAGGCATGTACAGATCGCTTCTGGGACCCAAAAATATCGAATTTTTGGGTGTTTTGAGCCTGAATTTGAGATATAAACGAGTACTGAAGATGCATTCACATATCGACATTGGGCACCAAAAATATCTATTTTTAGCATTATTTGGGCCTATATTTTGAAATTATTTAAGCACTGAGTAGGCATGTACAGATCGCTTCTGGGACCCAAAAATATGGAATTTTCGGGCGTTTTCAGCCTGAAATCGGGATATAAACGGGTACAGAATCTGCATACACATATTGACTTTGGGCAACAAAAATATCGATTTTCAGCATGTTTTGGGCCTGTATCTTAAAAATATTCTGTCACTGAGTAGACATGTACAGATCGCTTCTGGGACCCCAAAATTTAGTATTTTCGGGTGTACTGAGCCTGAATTTTGGATGTAAACGGGTACAAAAGATGCATGCACAGATCGTTCCTGGGACCCCAAAATATCAAATTTTCGGGTGTTTTGAGCCTTAATTTGAGATATAAACGGGTACAGAAGATGCATTGCACATATCGATTTAGGGCACCTAAAATATCGATTTTCAACTTGTTTTATGCCTGTATTTTGAAAATATTCTAACACTGAGTAGGCATGTACAGATCGCTTCTGGGACCCAAAAATATAGAATTTTCCGGTGTTTTGAGCCTGAATTTGGGATATAAACGG
Organism: Petrolisthes cinctipes; assembly: GCA_033782935.1. Lineage (NCBI taxonomy): Eukaryota > Metazoa > Arthropoda > Malacostraca > Decapoda > Porcellanidae > Petrolisthes > Petrolisthes cinctipes. Next base: position 5,726,354 of record JAWQEG010000030.1, read on the forward strand.
GTACAGAATATGAATACACATATTGACTTTGGGCAACTAAAATATCAATTTTCAGCATGTTTTCGGCCAGTATTTTGAAAATATTTTAGCACTGAGTAGGCATGTACTGATCGCTTCTGGGATCCAAAAACATCGAATTTTTGGGTGTTTTGAGCCTGAATTTGAGATATATACGGGTGCAGAATATGCATGCATTTATCGACTTTGGACACCTAAAATATTCGATTTTTAGCATGATTGGTGCCTATATTTTGAAAACATTCAATCACTGAGTAGGCATTTACAGATCGCTTATCGGACCCAAAAATATCGAATTTTCGGGTGTTTTAAGACTGAATTTGAGATATGAACCTGTACAGTAGATGCATTGCATATATTGATTTAGGGCACCTAAAATATAGATTTTTAACTTGTTTTGTGCCTGTATTTTGAAAATATTCTAACACTGAGTAGGCATGTAAAGATCGCTCCTACAACCCCAAAAAATCGAATTTTGGGGTGTTTTGAGCCTGAATTTGAGATATAAACGAGTACTTAAGATGCATTCACATATCGACATTGGGCACCAAAAATATCGATTTTTAGCATGTTTTGGGCCTATATTTTGAAAATATTTTAGCACTGAGTAGGCATGTACACAACGCTTCTGGGACCCAAAAATATAGAATTTTCGGGTGTTTTGAGCCTGAATTTGGGATATAAACGGGTACAGAATATTCATACACATATTGACTTTGGGCAACTAAAGTATCGATTTTCAGCATGTTTTGGGCTTGTATTTTGAAAATATTCTGTCACTGAGTAGGCATGTATAGATCGCTTCTGGGACCCAAAAATATCGAATTTTCGGGTGTTTTGAGCCTGAATTTGAGATGTATACGGGTAATGAAGATGTATGCATAGATCGACTTTTTGCACCTACAATATAGTATTTCAGCATGTTTTGGGCTTGTATTTTGAAAATATTTTGTCACTGAGTAGGCATGTATAGATCGCTTCTGGGACCCAAAAATATCGAATTTTCGGGGTTTTTTAGCCTGAATTTGAGATATTAACGGGTACTGAAGATGCATGCACAGATCGCTTCTGGGACCCAAAAATATCACATTTTCGGGTGTTTTGAGCCTGAATTTGAGATATAAACGGGTACAGAAGATGCATGCACATATCGATTTGGGACACCTAAAATATCGATTTTCAACTTGTTTTGTGCCTGTATTTTGAAAATATTCTAACACTGAGTAGGCATGTACAGATCGCTCCTTGAACCCAAAAATATCGAATTTTCGGGTATTTTGATCTCGAATTCGAGATATAAACGGGAACAGAAGATGCATGTACATATCGACTTTGGGCACCAAAAATATCGATTTTTAGCATGTTTTTGCCCTATATTTTGACAATTTTCTAGTACTGAGTAGGCATGTACAGATCGCTTCTGGGACGCCAAAATATCGAATTTTCGGGTGTTTTGAGCGTGTATTTGAGATATAAACGGGTACTGATGATGCATTCACATATCGACATTAGGCACCTAAAATATCGATTTTTAGCATGTTTTGGGCCAGTATTTTGAAAATATTCTGTCACTGAGTAGACATGTACAGATCGCTTATGGGACCTAAAAATATAGAATTTTCGGGTGTTTTGAGCCTGAATTAGGGATGTAAACGGGTACAGAAGATGCATACACAGATCGCCTCGGGGACCCAAAAATATCAAATTGTCAGGTGTTTTGAGCCTGAATTTGAGATATAAACGGGTACAGAAGATGCATTGCACATATCGATTTAGGACACTTAAAATATCGATTTTCAACTTGTTTTTTGCCTGTATTTTTAAAATATTCTAAAACTGAGTAGGTTTGTACAGATCGTTCCTACAACCACCTAAAATCGAATTTTCGGGTGTTTTTGAGCCTGAATTTGAGATATAAACGAGTACTGAAGATGCATTTACATATCGACATTGGGCACCAAAAATATCGATTTTTAGCATGTTTTGGGCCTATATTTTGAAAATACTTTAGCACTGAGTAGGCATGTACAGATCGCTTATGGGACCCAAATATATAGAATTTTCGGGTGTTTTGAGCCTGAATTTGGGATATAATCGGGTACAGAATATGCATATACATATTGACTTTGGGCAACTAAAATATCAATTTTCAGCATGTTTTGGGCAGATATTTTGAAAATATTTTAGCACTAAGTAGTCATGTACAGATCGCTTCTGGGACCCAAAAATATCGAATTTTCGGGTGTTTTGAGCCTGAATTTGAGTTTTAAACGGGTACAGATGATGCATGCACATATCGATTTAGGGCACCTAAAATATCGATTTTCAACTTGTTTTGTGCCTGTATATTGAAAATATTCTAACACTGAGTAGTCATGTACAGATCACTCCTTGAACCCAAAAATATCGAATTTTCGGGTTTTTTAACTCGAATTTGAGATATAAACGGGTACAGAAGATGCATGCACATATCGTCTTTGGGCACCAAAAATATCGATTTTTAGCTTGTTTTGGACGTATATTTTGACAATATTCTAGTACTGAGTAGGCATGTACAAATCGCTTCTGGGATCCAAAAATATAGAATTTTGGGGTGTTTTGAGCCTGAATTTGGGATATAAACGGGTACAGAATATGCATACACATATTGACTTTGGGCAACTAAAATATCTATTTTCAACTCTTTTTGTGTCTGTATTTTGAAAATATTCAAACACTGAGTAGGCATGTACAGATCGCTTCTGGAACCCAAAAATATCGAAATTGTCGGGTGTTTTGAGCCTGAATTTGAGATATAAATGGATACAGAAGATGCATTGCACATATCGTCTTTGGGCACCCAAAATATCGATTTTTAGCATGTTTTGGGGGTATATTTTGATAATATTCTAGTACTGAGTAGGCATGTACAGATCGCTTCTGGGACCCAAAAATATAGAATTTTCGGGTGTTTTGAGCATGAATTTGGGATATAAACGTGTACAGAATACGCATACACATATTGACTTTGGGCAACTAAAATACCTATTTTTAGCATGCTTTGGGCCTGTATTTTGTAAAATATTCTAACACTGAGTAGGCATGTACAGATCGCTTCTGGGACCCAAGAATATCGAATTTTCGGGTGTTTTGAGACTGAATTTGAGATATAATCGGGTACAAAATATGCATACACATATCGACTTTGGGCAGATAAAATATCGATTTTCAGCATGTTCTGGGCCTGTATCTTAAAAATATTCTAACACTGAGTAAGCATGTACAGATCGCTTCTGGGACCCAAAAATATCGAATTTTCGGGTGTTTTAAGCCTGAATTTAATTAAAAACGGGTACAGAAGATGCATGTACATATCGACTTTGCACACATAAAATATCGATTATTAGCATGTTTTGAGCCTATATTTTGAAAACATTCTAGCACTGAGTAGGTATGTACAGATCGCTTCTGGGACCCAAAAATATCGATTTTTTTGGGTGTTTTGAGCCTGAATTTGAGATGTATACGGGTAATGAAGATGTATGCAGAGATCGACTTTTTGCACCTACAATATAGTATTTCAGCATGTTTTGTTCCTATTTCTTGAAAGCATTCTAGCACTGAGTAGGCATGTACAGATCGTTTCTAGGACCAAAAAATATCGAATTTTTGGGTGTTTTGAGCCTGAATTTGAGATATAAAAGGGTACTGAAGATGCATGCACAGATCGCTTCTGGGACTCAAAAATATCAAATTTTCGGTTGTTTTGAGCCTGAATTTGGGATATAAACGGGTACAGAAGATGCATTGCACATATCGATTTAGGGCACCTAAAATATCGATTTTCAACTTGTTTTATGCCTGTATTTTGAAAATATTCTAACACTGAGTAGGCATGTATAGATCGCTCCTTGAACCCAAAAATATCGAATTTTTTATGTGTTTTTATCTCAAATTTGAGATATAAACGGGTAAAGAAGATGCATGCACATATCGACTTTGGGCACCTAAAATATCGATTTTTAGCATGTTTTTGCCCTATATTTTGATAATATTCTAGTACTACGTAGGCATGTACAGATCTCTTCTGGGACCAAAATAATTCGAATTTTCGAGTGTTTTGAGCATGAATTTGAGATATAAACGGGTACTGATAATGCATGTACATATCGACATTAAGCACCTAAAATATCTATTTTTCAGCAAGTTTTGGGCCTGTATTTTGAAAATATTCTGTCACTGAGTAGGCATGTACAGATCGCTTCTGGGACCCAATAATATCGAATTTTTGGGTGTTTTGAGCCTGAATTTGAGATATAAACAAGTACTGAAGATGCATTCACATATCGACATTGGGCACCAAAAATATCGATTTTTAGCATTATTTGGGCCTATATTTTGAAATTATTTAAGCACTGAGTAGGCATGTACAGATCGCTTCTGGGACCCAAAAATATGGAATTTTCGGGCGTTTTCAGCCTGAAATCGGGATATAAACGGGTACAGAATATGCATACACATATTGACTTTGGGCAACAAAAATATCGATTTTCAGCATGTTTTGGGCCTGTATCTTAAAAATATTCTGTCACTGAGTAGACATGTACAGATCGCTTCTGGGACCCAAAAATTTAGTATTTTCGGGTGTTCTGAGCCTGAATTTTGGATGTAAACGGGTACAAAAGATGCATGCACAGATCGTTCCTGGGACCCCAAAATATCAAATTTTCGGGTGTTTTGAGCCTTAATTTGAGATATAAACGGGTACAGAAGATGCATTGCACATATCGATTTAGGGCACCTAAAATATCGATTTTCAACTTGTTTTATGCCTGTATTTTGAAAATATTCTAACACTGAGTAGGCATGTACAGATCGCTTCTGGGACCCAAAAATATAGAATTTTCCGGTGTTTTGAGCCTGAATTTGGGATATAAACGGGTACAGAATATGAATACACATATTGACTTTGGGCAACTAAAATATCAATTTTCAGCATGTTTTCGGCCTGTATTTTGAAAATATTTTAGCACTGAATAGGCATGTACTGATCGCTTCTGGGATCCAAAAACATCGAATTTTTGGGTGTTTTGAGCCTGAATTTGAGATATATACGGGTGCAGAATATGCATGCATTTATCGACTTTGGACACCTAAAATATTCGATTTTTAGCATGATTGGTGCCTATATTTTGAAAACATTCAATCACTGAGTAGGCATTTACAGATCGCTTCTCGGACCCAAAAATATCGAATTTTCGGGTGTTTTAAGACTGAATTTGAGATATGAACCTGTACAGTAGATGCATTGCATATATTGATTTAGAGCACCTAAAATATAGATTTTTAACTTGTTTTGTGCCTGTATTTTGAAAATATTCTAACACTGAGTAGGCATGTAAAGATCGCTCCTACAACCCAAAAAAATCGAAATTTGGGGTGTTTTGAGCCTGAATTTGAGATATAAACGAGTACTTAAGATACATTCACATATCGACATTGGGCACCAAAAATATCGAATTTTAGCATGTTTTGGGCCTATATTTTGAAAATATTTTAGCACTGAGTAGGCATGTACACAACGCTTCTGGGACCCAAAAATATAGAATTTTCGGGTGTTTTGAGCCTGAATTTGGGATATAAACGGGTACAGAATATTCATACACATATTGACTTTGGGCAACTAAAGTATCGATTTTCAGCATGTTTTGGGCTTGTATTTTGAAAATATTCTGTCACTGAGTAGGCATGTATAGATCGCTTCTGGGACCCAAAAATATCGAATTTTCGGGTGTTTTGAGCCTGAATTTGAGATGTATACGGGTAATGAAGATGTATGCATAGATCGACTTTTTGCACCTACAATATAGTATTTCAGCATGTTTTGGGCTTGTATTTTGAAAATATTCTGTCACTGAGTAGGCATGTATAGATCGCTTCTGGGACCCAAAAATATCGAATTTTCGGGGTTTTTTAGCCTGAATTTGAGATATTAACGGGTACTGAAGATGCATGCACAGATCGCTTCTGGGACCCAAAAATATCACATTTTCGGGTGTTTTGAGCCTGAATTTGAGATATAAACGGGTACAGAAGAAGCATGCACATATCGATTTGGGACACCTAAAATATCGATTTTCAACTTGTTTTGTGCCTGTATTTTGAAAATATTCTAACACTGAGTAGGCATGTACAGATCGCTCCTTGAACCCAAAAATATCGAATTTTCGGGTATTTTGATCTCGAATTCGAGATATAAACGGGAACAGAAGATGCATGTACATATCGACTTTGGGCACCAAAAATATCGATTTTTAGCATGTTTTTGCCCTATATTTTGACAATTTTCTAGTACTGAGTAGGCATGTACAGATCGCTTCTGGGACGCCAAAATATCGAATTTTCGGGTGTTTTGAGCGTGTATTTGAGATATAAACGGGTACTGATGATGCATTCACATATCGACATTAGGCACCTAAAATATCGATTTTTAGCATGTTTTGGGCCTGTATTTTGAAAATATTCTGTCACTGAGTAGACATGTACAGATCGCTTATGGGACCTAAAAATATAGAATTTTCGGGTGTTTTGAGCCTGAATTAGGGATGTAAACTGGTACAGAAGATGCATACACAGATCGCTTCGGGGACCCAAAAATATCAAATTGTCAGGTGTTTTGAGCCTGAATTTGAGATATAAACGGGTACAGAAGATGCATTGCACATATCGATTTAGGACACTTAAAATATCGATTTTCAACTTGTTTTGTGCCTGTATTTTTAAAATATTCTAAAACTGAGTAGGTTTGTACAGATCGTTCCTACAACCACCTAAAATCGAATTTTCGGGTGTTTTGAGCCTGAATTTGAGATATAAACGAGTACTGAAGATGCATTTACATATCGACATTGGGCACCAAAAATATCGATTTTTAGCATGTTTTGGGCCTATATTTTGAAAATACTTTAGCACTGAGTAGGCATGTACAGATCGCTTCTGGGACCCAAATATATAGAATTTTCGGGTGTTTTGAGCCTGAATTTGGGATATAACTGGGTACAGAATATGCATACACATATTGACTTTGGGCAACTAAAATATCAATTTTCAGCATGTTTTGGGCAGGTATTTTGAAAATATTTTAGCACTAAGTAGTCATGTACAGATCGCTTCTGGGACCCAAAAATATCGAATTTTCGGGTGTTTTGAGCCTGAATTTGAGTTTTAAACGGGTACAGATGATGCATGCACATATCGATTTAGGGCACCTAAAATATCGATTTTCAACTTGTTTTGTGCCTGTATATTGAAAATATTCTAACACTGAGTAGTCATGTACAGATCACTCCTTGAACCCAAAAATATCGAATTGTCGGGTTTTTTAACTCGAATTTGAGATATAAACGGGTACAGAAGATGCATGCACATATCGTCTTTGGGCACCAAAAATATCGATTTTTAGCATGTTCTGGACGTATATTTTGACAATATTCTAGTACTGAGTAGGCATGTACAAATCGCTTCTGGGACCCAAAAATATAGAATTTTGGGGTGTTTTGAGCCTGAATTTGGGATATAAACGGGTACAGAATATGCATACACATATTGACTTTGGGCAACTAAAATATCTATTTTCAACTCTTTTTGTGCCTGTATTTTGAAAATATTCAAACACTGAGTAGGCATGTACAGATCGCTTCTGGAACCCAAAAATATCGAAATTGTCGGGTGTTTTGAGCCTGAATTTGAGATATAAACGGATACAGAAGATGCATTGCACATATCGTCTTTGGGCACCCAAAATATCGATTTTTAGCATGTTTTGGGGGTATATTTTGATAATATTCTAGTACTGAGTAGGCATGTACAGATCGCTTCTGGGACCCAAAAATATCGAATATTTGGGTGTTCTGAGCCTGAATTTGAGATGTAAACAAGTACTGAAGATGCATTCATATATCGACATTGGGCACCAAAAATATCGATTTTTAGCATGTTTTGGGCCTATATTTTGAAAATATTTAAGCACTGAGTAGGCATGTACAGATCGCTTCTGGGACCCAAAAATATAGAATTTTCGGGTGTTTTGAGCATGAATTTGGGATATAAACGTGTACAGAATATGCATACACATATTGACTTTGGGCAACTAAAATACCTATTTTTAGCATGCTTTGGGCCTGTATTTTGTAAAATATTCTAACACTGAGTAGGCATGTACAGATCGCTTCTGGGACCCAAGAATATCGAATTTTCGGGTGTTTTGAGACTGAATTTGAGATATAATCGGGTACAAAATATGCATACACATATCGACTTTGGGCAGATAAAATATCGATTTTCAGCATGTTTTGGGCCTGTATCTTAAAAATATTCTAACACTGAGTAAGCATGTACAGATCGCTTCTGGGACCCAAAAATATCGAATTTTCGGGTGTTTTAAGCCTGAATTTAATTAAAAACGGGTACAGAAGATGCATGTACATATCGACTTTGGACACATAAAATATAGATTATTAGCATGTTTTGAGCCTATATTTTGAAAACATTCTAGCACTGAGTAGGTATGTACAGATCGCTTCTGGGACACAAAAATATCGATTTTTTGGGTGTTTTGAGCCTGAATTTGGGATATAAACGGGTACAGAAGATGCATGCACATATTGACTTTGGGCACCCAAAATATCGATTTTTTGCATGTGTAACATATACATGTATTTGTTATAATTATTGGATGCTGTATATTTAGTTTTGTTAAGATATGATTCGATGAATACATGGATCCATGTTCATGAATCTAATTTTCTGTGTTGTGAAAACTGTATGAAACTGTTTTCCTCAGTTCGAGACTTTTGGGGATGATTCATAACATATAATCCGAGGTGATGGAGGAGGAGAGAGTGAGTGTTCTGGATCTCGCCCAGTCAAATACTGGTGGTGGTACAAGTCACTTCAAGTTCCTTCATTTATACCTTATTCTTGATTGTCATAGCTCTCAGTTAACGAGCTCTTTTCTACATATCCTCTTGACTTATCCAAGAAACCTTATACCGGTACTCGACTGGGTGACTGACTATTGGTGATAACCCATACTATTCTCGTGCCTCATTTCTTCACCTTGGGAGAACGAAGTGTCTGCAACCCTACAGCTAAGTGTCATTTTGAGAGTCTTTACAGGTGCTTCATTGACTTTATTCTCCCTAACATCCAACTTAGGTTATTCTTTTTGCTACTTGTTATAGTTACCAAACTGGCCATACTGACATACGTTTCCCGCTGAAGTCATATTGACTTTGGAATTTGTTTATGTATCTAAAGATTGATTTGGCACCCTAATAGTAACTTCTAAAATTTTAAACTTTAACCATAATATCCTTAGTAGCTAAGACAGTCGTAAGTGCCAAACCAAGGTTTGATAAGTAACAATTTTTTTTTAAGTATTAATTTTTTTTAAGTATTATTTTTTTAAGTAACAATTTTTTTTAAGTATTATTTTTTTTTAATATCATTTGTTTAAGTATTAAATTTTTTTTTAAGTATCAATTTTTTTAAGTGCTATTTTTTGTAAGTATTATTTTTTTTTCATTTTCTTTTTGTAAGTATTAATTTTTTTTAAGTATTAATTTTTTAATAAGTATTAATTTTGTTTAAGTATTATTTTTTTAAGTAATATTATTTTTTTATGTATTAATTTTGTTTAGTATTAATTTTTTGTATGTATTATTTTTTTTTTTTTTTTGTAAGTATTAAAAAAAAAATTGCCTCTTACATGGCAACACTGATTTCACGACACTGTCAATAATAACGTCAAAATCCATGATGGCCGCCAGTTTGTTTATATTGAGATGATGAATGTAAAAGTAATAATAATAACAATAATAATAACAATAGGAGTATTATAAAAAAAATGAAATATATTTGAATAAATACCAATGAATATTTAGAACCCAATAACTAGATAAATAAATAAATAAATAAATAATAATAATAATAATGATAATAATAATAGTGAACACTCATAATCCCTTTTATTTACACCAGCATTGCTAATTTCTTCAGTGTTGTCATTTCCAAGGTAATTACCCCAGATTACCATAGTTTGGTGCCATTTAAGGTAAAGTTTGGCCCATTACCGTTTTGTAGCAGTGTTACCACATCCGGCTAGGTCCCAGTATTCTGCCCCGGTCATTTCCTGTACTTTACCACAGTTATTTCCCGGTAGTTTGACCAGGTTAGATTCCGGTAGTTTGCCCAGATTAGGTCCCTGTGGTCTGATGCGGTCTAGGTTAGGTTAGGTTAGGCTAGGCTAAGTTCAAAATGCCCCATTTGAATATGCCCTATCTTGGAAATGCCATAGAAGAAAATAGTCTTAGAATGGTCTAAATAAGTGTGTAATGAAGGTAGAAAAAACGTACATGATAACGGCAGTTGTTTCAATATTTACCGTATTTTGCCACGGTCCTTACCACGTTTAATTCCCGGTAGTTTGCCCAGGTTAGGTCCCGGTAGTTTACTGCAGTTTAGGTTAGGAGGGGAGACCACACTCTGACATGATAATTTTGGCCTAAATTTTGCATTTTTCAATTCCATGCTAAATATGTTCTTTGAGGTCCTACGCATCATGAAGTAGCAACCAAACTTGCTTATCAGCCTTCAAACCCCTCCAACCCCCCCGCCCCCAACTACCCCCAAACACTCGAAATTCCATTTTTGATTCCTATGTTATATATGGTCATTGAATTAGTAATTTGATTAGTATTATTATGTTCCCCAACCCCATAAACCCCACCCCACAACCCCCAACCCCATAAACCCCACCCCAAAACCCCCAACCCACAATCCCCACCCCACAACCCCCACCCCACAACCCCCAACCCCATAACCCCCACCCCACCCCACAACCCTCACCCCACAACCCCCAACCCAATAACCCACACCCCACAACCCACACCCCACAACCCCCACCGCACAACCCCCACCCCATAATCCCCACCCCATAACCCCCACCCCATAAACCCCAACCCCATGAACCCCACCCTACAACCCCCAACCCCATAACCCCCACCCCACAACCCCCACCCCACAACCCCCACCCCACAACCCCCATCCCATAACCCCCACCCCATAATCCCCACCTCAAAACCCCCACCCCATAACCCCCACCTCATAACCCCCAACCCATAACCCCCAACCCCATAACCCCCACCCCATAACCCCCAACCCCATAAACCCCACCCCATAACCCCCACCCCATAACCCTCAACCCATGATCCCCACCCCATAAACCCCACCCCATAACTCCCACCCCATAGCCCCCAACCCATAACCCCCAATCCCAAACCCCACCCCATATCCCCAACCACATAACCCCCAATCCCAAACCCCACCCCATAAACCCCAACCACATAACCCCCAGTCCCATAACCCCCACCCCATAACTCTCTCCCCCTAACTCCCAATCCCCAACCCCATAACCTCCAACCTTGTTCACTACCCATATCGCGACCCTTCTTCACACGGTCAACCACTGCTGATAAGGAGGCCTACCCCTGGCCTGGTTGCATTCAAATTATACGTAGATGTCTTCAATACACACTCTATTCATTTTCTGAACAGTCGTAGACTATATAACAAACCCATATACAAATACACATATATATGTGTGTGTGTTTTTTTTTTATGTACAATACTCTATATGAAACTCACTGTGAATGATAAATGGAAAAAAACAGAAATGTAAAATGAAATTAGCCTTTACCCTCAAGTTGTCTCAAAGGATTCAGAACGCGACCATAAACAGCGCATCCTACCACTACCACTTTCCTTCACTTTTACTCCAGACTCTGTCGAGTATTATTGTACGAGCTCAAATCAAGCAAGCAAGCAATCTTTTTCTCAAGATGGGACCCAAGTCAAAGCTTAGAAAAAAGATGGCTGATATAGCGAGGAAGAAGAAGGAGAAGGCCCTGGCTGCTATTGCAGAAAAAGCAGGGGAGCAACCACAACCCCAGCAACAACCAGGACCATCAGGGGAGCAACCACAACCCCAGCCACAACCAGGACCATCGGGGGAGCAACCACAACCACAAGAGGAGGGGACAACCCAAGTGTCACCAGCCGCTGTGAAGAGACAGCTGCGAGAAAGTATCGCTGTTCCTCTTGACAGAGTGAAAGACGAATATGTCATGATTTCGAAGAGAAAATTGTTCCAAAATTTCAAAAAAAAAAGTGAAAAGTGTAGAAATGTTGCATTGGGTATCCCCAGTGTAGGAAGGCGACTTGGTGCAGCGAACAAAATCGTGTGCGAGTGTAGTGTGTGTGGCGAGACGTCTGTTGCCTGGACCTCCTTCAGGTACGAACCACAGGGCAAGTATGATGTGAATATGAAGTTCGTAGAATTTGGCCTAGAAAACAATGGCTATAAAACACTTGAGGACATGGAAAAAGTGTTCGAGATGAAAATAATGTCAAGTACCAGGTTCTTTTACATTGCCCGAGAAATTGAGGCAAAAGGAATCCAAGATGGTGAAGTGAGTTTGAGACGAGCACGGGAACTCGTCCATGAATATCTTGAAAATGAACAACCAGGTTCTCCTGAAGTGAAGAATATAACAGTGACATGTGATGGTTCCTGGTCAAAGAGAGGGTTTGTGGCAAAGTTTTGTGTGGTACCAGTCATACACTTTGACACAGGACTTGTTGTGGACTATGAAGTATTGAGTAAATACTGCAGAATATGTGAGAAAAATAAAAAAACAGAAGGTGACTGGTATGCTGCACATCAGCCACAGTGCGTAAAAAACTTTGATGGAAGTTCTCCTGCAATGGAGACAGAGGGTTGGATGAAACTGTGGAAAAGGTCAGTGGAAAAATGTAACTTTCGATATACCACTGTAATTTCAGATGGTGACTCGAAGGCCTACTCATCTGTAGTGAAAGAAAAAGTGTATGGAGATGTGGAAATTCGCAAAGACGAATGCATCAATCAAGTTGCAAAGAGAGTTGGGAAGGCATTGAGAGACTATGTACAAGAAAAGAGTAGGAAAGGAGAAGGTGTTGGAGGGAGGAGAAGAGGATCCCTGACCCAGGTTACTTTAGGGAAAATCCAGGATTTTTACAGGTATGCCATAATTCGTAACCTGGATGATGTGGAGAAGATGAAAAAGGCAATTTTTGCAATAATTGAACACTGTTGTAGCACCGATGACGATCCTTGCCACGAGATGTGCCCAGAAAAAGTTGATTCCTGGTGCTTCTTCAACAAAGCTCGAGCTGAAGGAAAGCCTACTGGAAGCCATGACCAGCAAATTCACTACCCAATACGCCAAGATCTCAAGGGTGACCTGTACGACATAATGAGAAAGTACAGCACAGATGAACTCTTGTCAAGGTGCACTGGACGAACACAGAATGCCAATGAATGCCTAAATTCAGTCATATGGAGCAAGTGCTCTAAAGCTGTGTTTTATCAAAAGGAGAGGGTGCATTACCTGTGTGCTAAGGCCATAACTGAGTTCAACTTTGGATTTGCGCGTTCTGGAGGCCTTGTGTCTTCTGGAAAAATAGGGAAGAAAATTGGAACAGGGCAGGACGTGAAAAAACACAAATTGTTTGAAAGCCGCCAAGAAAAGAAGGAAGAAAGATGATCAAAGAAACGAAAGGCAATGGAAGAAGAAGCAAAGAAAGTCATCAAAGAAGGCACCACATATGAAGCAGGAGCCTTCTAAGCAAGGACGTGAGTAAAAGGGTAGAAGTAGCTGAGGAGGAAAGGGAAGAGCCAATCCCTGGTAAAAATAAACCCCTTTTCGTTGAGTCAGCTACTTCCATAATCCCCCAGGGGTGAGACAAGTTACACTTGTCGGTAAAGGCTAATTATATAGGTAAATAAACAAATAAATAATGAATAAGTGAATGATCATACAAATAATTGCAGTGTAGGCACACACACACACACACAAATTCAATAAGACCTCCCATACCCATCTCAAATCTCATTCTCCCTTCTCAGTCCATCATATGAACTGTTTATTATTCATAATACATCATAATATTTTGCTATATAGCATCATATATATATATGTATCATACTGTGCTGGTATATGTCAGTGATGAACGAGGAATTAAGATTCTCGTAGTTATATATGCAAAAATAATAGTTTACCATTCATCAGACACATTCTCTATAATTGAGATATGATAGAGTACGTAAAGGAAACGGGGGATACTATTTTAGACTGCCCAACTTTCCTATATCACAAATTCGCAGTTTTCTCAGGACCCACTTTTTCAGGTGCAATTGATAACAGCTCGAACAGTGTATATTTTATGTCATGTTCATGAAGCTTTTCACAAGTGATACACGTATATATGAGCATATTTTGTTGTTTCCATTTCCTTGATAAATGATTACCCTATTTTTGAGGAATTTTTTCATCTCAGGAATTTTATCTCCCTTTTCAAGCGATTTCAATTTCCCATTTGTAGCAGTGATATGGGGTTCTTGGCTCATGACAGTGTTGCTGTATCTAAGGAGAGTGTCCACATAAAGTATGAGGAAGTTCTGAAAAAAAAAAAAAAAAAAAAAAATTTCCCTCAGTTGGTGAAAAAAATTGGGAAAAATAATATTTGATGTACGATTTCAATGAAAATTGGTTATTATACGTAAAAACACACGAGGAATACGATGGTAATGAGCTTTTGCCTCTACAGTAAAAAGGAGCTGAGTCAGATTGTGGTTTCCCCTAATTATGTCATGTAAGGTCATACTAATTTTAAAATTTGAATATGACCTAACTTGGAAATGGGGCATTTCCGAATAAAAGTGTTTTAGAATGTTATGAATTTGTGAATAAAGAAGATAGAAATATTGTAATAGAAAATGGCAATAGATTAGATAATTACCGGACGTTTTTATTACTCATATTACATAATGGTTTCCCTTGTCTATACAATGTTTTTTTTTGTAATTAAAAAATTGGGTACATTTTCTGAGCTACACGTGTGAAATTTTCAGACAAAATATTGCTTTTCTAAGATTTTTTCAAGTGATTAGTTCAATTTTTTTCAAGTGATTAGTTCAATTTTTACATCCATTTATTGTGCAAATGTCCTGTTTTTAGCCATACATACCTAACCTAACCTAACATAATCTAATCCAACCTAACCCACCCCAACCAAACCCAACCCAACCCGACCCAACCCAATCTAACCTAATCTGGACCATTGCAGACTAGCGGGACCTAACCATAGCAGACTACCAAGAACTAACCTGAACAGCCTATACGGAGTTTCACAAGGTAAGACCTATGGTATATCAAACTTAGGGATGTTTGACATTAACAACTTATATCACGTTCATACAATATTCAGTTTAAAGCAGAAATATTTATACAATATTCAATTTAATTTAAAGCAGAAATATTCATGCACTATTCAATTTAATTTAAAGCAGAAATATTCATACAATATTCAATTTAATAAAGGCAGAAATATTGATACAATATCTGGAATAGTTTGGAGAAATCATTGCTCTAAATTTATCACCCATAACAATGTGCTATATGCCACCTTAAGGAAATCAACCTTTTGTGGTCAATTTGGAGTCAATGTAGTCCTCCAAACTCTCATTATTCAGTAATGTTTTCAGTAATTATTCAGTAAGTTTTCCTGTCTTCTTGTGTTGTTTCAGATTCCCCATCCGGATAATCTTTGGGCATATAATTAATACACCTATATTTATCATTAAAACACACCTGTACTCTTCTGATTAGACCAGCTCCCTCAGTGTCTATTTCTTCATTTTCATGGGAACAGTTTACTTTTCTTTTGATTGAATTACTATTAGGCCCTCTATTTATATTATCAAACCTTGCCATTAACTTTTTAAATAAAGAGTCAAAACCTGTTCCAACAAGTGTTCCATCAATTTCATCTAAAAACGATGCCGGATAAGTTTTAACAATTCTCTCAGCAATTACTGCCAGTGATTTCTTCCCTGGTCTTTCTGAGATTTTTGATATATCATCCACCAACACTCTCACCATCTCTCTTCTAGCAGAAGGCTTAAATCTCTGTCCTTTTTCTAAGGAAACGAGCAAATTTGTCTTTGAAAATCTTTTCCAGGGTATTGTATAATCTTCAGCCCAATGTGATTGGTTGTAGCTTGGCACTGATTTCTCCATCATCTAGAGCTGAAACAGTTGGCTGAATTGAGTGTGTATCTTCCTGTGATGAGTGTGTATCTTCCTGTGGTGAGTGTGTATCTTCCTGTGATGATTGTATATCTTCCTGTGATGATTGTATATCTTCCTGTGATGAGTGTGCATCTTCCTGTGATGAGTGTGTATCTTCCTGTGGTGAGTGTGTATCTTCCTGTGATGAGTGTGATAATTCCTGTGATGAGTGTGTATCTTCCTGTGATGAGTGTGCATCTTCCTGTGATGAGTGTGTATCTTCCTGTGATGAGTGTGATAATTCCTGTTATGAGTGTGTATCTTGCTGTGATGAGTGTGCATCTTCCTGTGATGAGTGTGATAATTCCTGTGATGAGTGTGTATCTTCCTGTGATGAGTGTGTATCTTCCTGTGATGAGTGTGATAATTCATGTGATGAGTGTGATAGTTCCTGTGATGAGTGTGATAATTCATGTGATGCCGGTGCCACTGAAATATTAAGAGAACCAATAAAAAATATTGGTGTTGATTATGCATAGTACTTAAGCCCATATGCAATAACATGCCCATCCACAACACTGTACATAATTCACACAGTGCTTCCTTCCTTCACTTCTCCCTTCCTGCATTCCATTTTTGTATGAGTTAATTTATAAGAAACATAATTGAGAAGAAAATGAGACAACATTTCATCAAAAAGATGATGTATAAGTATTTTGTGGGTACATGGGAACAATAAGTTACATAACAAGCAACAGTGATACTCTGTTTTAATTGGACCTGCAGTTAAATGACAACCCACATCAAGTGTCTGAATATACAGTACTGTACCGGTACTGTAAAAAAAAAAAAAGATTGGCCAAGTTTGCTAGGACACAACTCATAAGCTAATATAGAATATTACCTCAGTCTTAAATGCAGGCAAGAACTGTACAGTAAGGTAAACTAATCTTAAAAAAATATGGCATGCATTATACTGTACCTTGTTTCCATTTATCAATAAGTTTACGTGCTTGAATATCTTTCTAAATGGGTGTAAGATGGGATGCCTTCACATAGTGAATATCATTAACAGTTTCTACACCAATGCTGATAAGGTGTTCACACACTTCCTCCAGTAACTGTGGAGGAAGGGTTGGAAGAATATTTCTTCAATGGTCTCCTTGATTTCCTCCATCTCCAGTCTCTGATCCCCCTCAACGGGAACCGCCTTGACATGGTAGGGGGGCTTGTGTGTCTCTGAGACCTGGCGAGCTAGACTAGAGGGGGCTCCGGCCCCTCCTCTGCCCCGATTTCGGGGAGAGAGGGCTTCCCATGCTAGTAAGGTCGCCAGTGAGAGACCAGACTAAATGGTTCCCATGCATTAGGCTGCCAGTATGGGCCAACAGCGCTGCCCTCCATAGGGACTGCCCTCTAGGGGCTGTCCTATGTTGGATGGTTGGGTGTCTGGGCCGGGAGATGTTGGGGAAGGGGGTCTCAGCACCATCGTGGGCAAACTTTCGAGCCATTGGGACTGCTTTTTAAAACGAGTGGCCCAGTGGTCGCCCACAGCGACCAGCGCTCGGTCCCCTCATCTGCCCGGTAGGTAGTAGCTCTTGGCTCCTGGGGCCAAAAATATCAAATCAATGATATATGGAAAAAGAAAAGCCTCAATCTCTTCCTCGAGCGGTGGTCGACCAGGCCCTCGAGACGTCACTCTCTGGTAGTGGTAATATGCAGAAAGCTGCAAATAAGAGTAGACCTAGCAGGTTGGGTGTTGTGTCGAAGAACCTGTTAGCGATTTGGACACGTTAATGTTAACGAATGTACTTGCATCCTTTTCCTATGGCGCTATCCACTCCATTTTTAAGTGTTTTGGAGTAGTTCTTCGAATCCGAATCACATATGACAGTGATTGTAGGTCTAATCAGTGCTATATTACTTTCAATACAAATGCTGCTGCCAAAGCAGCATTTGAGGCAAAAGATTCTCTGACAGTGGGGTATACTCATTGTAAAGTTCAGATGATGCGGTCCACCAATGTAGTTGACAGTGACAATGACTACTGCCCTAATATATTTGATGACTCTGTAGAGTATGTCCCAAAGGAATGTCGGGTTCCTACACCCTTTTGGTTTGTGGCTTACTACAGGGAGGGACGTGGTAACCTTATCCATGCTTCCCAGTATCTGGAGAAAGAAATTGGATTATTACCAATGGGCCACATAAAGAAATATAGTACGGGCATTTTAATCAGAGCCAAAGATCTTACACAGGCCATGATGCTCCTCAATCTCCCCTGTCCTTCTGATAGCATGTTTGAATCTATTAAACCACATCGAACATTTAATTATAGCAAGGGGCGTATATATAATGAGGACCTGTATGAATTCTCTGAAGAGGACATTCTCGCTATGTGCCCAGACAGTGTCCAACGGGTAACGAAGATGAAAGGCAGTAAAAATATGATCATCCTCACTTTCTATGGCTCGCATATCCCAGATCGCATTAACATTAACCCCACCTCATTTGAGGTGAAGTCTTTTGTTGAGCATCCCCTACAGTGTTTTTGTTGTTATGAGTTTGGTCATGGGAGGAGGAACTGCAACAACCGTTCCCGGTGTGGTAATTGTTCTGCTCTTGACTCACATCTTACTTCTGAGTGTCGGTCAGAGAGTTACTGCTTTTAATGCAGAGATGCTCACCCCTTGCGTTCTCGCCAATGTAAGATGTACCTCCTTGAGCAGGATATCCTCCACTTGGCTAATATTCAATTCATTAGCATAGGTAGTACCAGACGGCAACTCAACTTCAGGCGAGAGAAGGATGGTGGTGTGAAGACATACGCCTCCTCCCTTCGCCCTAAATTGGTTGCAGCACCCTCTCAACCCTCTCAAGAGGCAGCTGCTTTCTGCTCAAGTGAGAATGTTTCTAAGGTTACTCTACATAATAGTTTCTCTGTCTTGGAAACTTTATCAGACTCTCATTCTGTTAAACCTTCAACTGATGACAATTCTCAGATTTTAGCTAAAGGTGTCCATGTGGTAGAGGCTCACGCTGCCACACGCTCTCCAAAAAGGAAACTTAAGTCACCTAAACTGCCACAGAGATGCCTTCGTGGTTCCTCTGAGGCACTTGACTCTATAGATATTCCACCTTGTAAGGCAACCATCTCTGTGGACTCATCCATAGTTTCTTCTCAATTTCACAAGAAGCGTTCTCGTGGGTCTGATGAATCTCTTGATTCAACAGAAGTTCCTCCTCGCAAGCTTCCTTCGGGATCATCAGAGGGGCGTGAAGTTAATGTGGATGCCACGGATGTTGTTACTTCAAAAGATTCAGTTTCTCTTTCGCTTGAGCAGCGGAGTGATTCTACCACCTGTATTATGGATGTTGATGTATCTGCCTGTGTCAGTGATACCACTGCTGTACAGGACAAAACCAATGTAATTGTTTCAAAGAATATCCCAGCTCATATACCTTCATCTTCTAACATATCAGATGCTTCAGGGACTCGTCTACGGGTCCCAATTACTGCCCCACATACTACTCCTCGGGTTCGCTCTTCTCCTAGTGGCCTAGGATTAGACAAATCTTATTGTTTGAGTAAACCCTCAGGTCGAGGTGGTAGTGGGAAGTACCTCCGTGAGGCTTCCCAAAAATCAGTACTAAAGAAACACCGTTCAAGGTCCTTCAGTGGAATTGTGTCCTTCTGTGGGGTGACAGTTCGGTCAATCCCAGGGGTGTTTTATTGGCTTCTTTTATTGAGGATGAAGGATTATGGGTTTTAAATACGGGAGATGTGACACATTTTAATAGCACTACTGGGACTTTTACCACCATTGACATTTCCCTCTGCTCACCCAGTGCTCTGTTGGATTTTACTTGGAGAGTGTTGCCTGATTTATATGGCAGTGACCATTTCCCTATACTTTTAGAAGGTAACAGGTAAGAACCACAGTCTCGTCTTCCTAGGTGGAAATTAGAGAAGGCTGACTGGCAGTTTTTTTAGAGAGCTAACTTCTTCGGTCTCTTCTGTAACCGATTTTAGTAGCTCTGACGAGGCTGTAACATATTTCACTGATATGCTCCACTCTGCTGCTCTCAACTCTATCACTAGAACTTCTGGTTACTTTCCCAAACGTCCTGTCCCTTGGTGGTCATCAGTCTGCACCAACGCTGTGCGGAAGAAGCGCGCTGCTTTCTCTCGCCTTCGTCGCAATCGTGGGGACCCAACTCTTTAAGAGGACTTCCGACGGGCAAGGGCTCGGGCTAGACGAGTTTTAAAAGAGGCACGACGCGCATCTTGGAAGGCCTATGTGTCTTCAATTAATACTAAAACTGCACTCACCCAAGTGTTCAGGAGAGTCCGTATGATGGCAGGGAAGTTTTCTCCTAGTTCTCCACCTGTACTTAAGGTCAATGGAATTAAGATCATGGATGGTTTGACAGTAGCCAATACCATGGCGGAGGCTTTTGCAAAAGTCTCCAGCCGTGACTCTCGACCTCTGGCTGTCAGGCATGAGTTGAGAGCCAAGGAGCGTACTGTCCTGGATTTCTCAGGAAACGAGAATGAAAGTTATAACCATATATTCAACCTGAGAGACCTGCATTCTGCTCTCTCTCTCTGCGGCGACACTTCTCCTGGGCCAGACAACATCCCATATGCAATGTTACGACACTTGGGTGAGGAGGCGATCTCACTTCTTTTAGCTTTATATAACAGAATCTGGCTGGAGGGTGTCTTCCCTTCTGGGTGCAGGGTTGCTACCATCCTTCCTTTCCTCAAGCTGGGCAAGGACTCTGGTGTTGCCCTCAATTATCGACCAATTGCCTTGACCTCCTGTCTCTGTAAACTATTTGGAAAGATGGTGAATGTCAGACTGGTATACTTCTTAGAACGGGGTGATTTTCTGTCTCCGTCCCAGTCTGGCTTTCGTAAACACCATTCCACTACAGATGCTCTGGTCAGGTTGGAAGCTGCTGCATGCGAGGCCTTTGCACGACATCAACACCTTGTCTGTGTATTCTTTGATTTAGAGAAAGCCTATGACACTACATGGCAATATGGCATCCTGCAGCAACTCCATTTATATGGCCTGCGGGGTAGCATTCCACGCTTTCTTAAGGAGTTTCTCAGTGGTCGCAGTTTTTTCTGTGAGGGTTGGTACCACCCACTCAGCATCTGTTGCACAGGAGGAGGGCATCCCCCAGGAAAGCGTCCTCAGTGTCACATTGTTTGCAGTAGCAATTATTGCCATTGCCTCATCCCTTCCAGACGGTATAGCTAACTCGATGTACGTTGACGACCTAGCAGTCTGGTTTGCTGCTTCCCGTATGTCAGTGGCAGAGTGGCGCATGCAGCTTGCCCTTGACAGGGTGTCACGTTGGACTGGTTCTCATGGGTTTCGATTTTCTCCTTCCAAGACAGTTGCTATGCACTTCTGCGGCATCCGAGGCGTCCACCCCGATCCGGACTTATTCATGTATGGTCATCGGATACGCTGTGTCGAGGAGACTCGCTTTTTGGGTCTCCTTTTTGACAAACTTTTGACTTGGGTGCCACACTTACGTACACTTAAGGTCTCTTGCCTCAAGGCTCTTAGCCTGTTGAGGGCCCTGGGCCATACATCCTGGGGGGCTGATCAGGCCACCCTCCTCCGCCTATACCAGGTTCTTATTAGGTCAAAACACGACTATGGGTGTGAGGTGTACTCTTCTGCCACCGATGCCCGTCTCAGAGTTTTAGACCCTGTTCATCATGCTGGAGTACGTCTGGCGACCGGAGCCTTCAGGTCGTCCCCAATCCCCAGTCTCCTGGTGAACGCTAATGAGCCACCTCTTGATCTCCGTCGCCAGTCCTTGATGGTTCGTTGTTGGCATCGATTACATCGACTTCCTGACTCCCTTCCCTGCTTGGCGGTGTCATCTGATATCATGTCTCAGTACTACCTTTTACATTCTTGTACACCATGGCCCTTTGGCTTCCAGGTCAGGAAGGCTATGGAGGAGATGGGCATTGATGACTTACAGATTTGTCCTGTGAGGGTCCCCAGGGTGGCTCCATGGCTTTTTCCAGAAGTTTTTCCCTGCACCTGCTTTACAGACAAGAAGGAATCTCTTTCTCCTCCAGTGGCTCGTTCCCTCTTTTTAGAACATGCCTTCACTCGTGTACACTGATGTGTCAAAGTCTGATGCTGAAGTTGGCTTTGGAGTTGTCTTTCCTGACTTTTGCCGTGGCGGCAGGCTCCCTTCTGTCATGTCAATTTTTACTGCTGAGCTCTCGGCTATTTTATATGCCCTCCAAGTAATTTTTACTCTCCCTCAGCCTCCGTTTACTATTTTTAGCGATTCCTGTAGTGCCTTGCAGGCCTTGTGTAATTTTAACTCTTCCCATCCCCTGGTGTTGGCCATTCTTGAGTGGCTTGTCCTCCTGGGTCGTCGTGGCCACAAAGTCACTTGTTGTTGGGTCCCGGCCCATGTGGGTGTTGATGGGAATGAGCGGGCTGACGCCCTGGCTAAGGCTGCGGTCTCCAATTCCCGGCCTCCTGCCAGGCATCATCCTGTTCCTGTTATTGTTGAGTGTCCCAGCCTTGGTGACCTTCGTCGTAGGCACCTCTCTGAGTACCAGGAGGGTGACGGTTCTTACAGTCTCTCTCAGGTCCTCGGGGAGGAGGCTTGTGGTGTGGGAGGGAACACCCTCTCATATGTGGAGGAGGCTGGCCTTCTCCACAAATTGTAAATTTTATTGTATTTATGGCTATTTATTTTTAGGTAGTTAAAGTTTAATGTTTCTTTCGTTAATATTTCAATTCTTTTATATATCTAACTTAAGTAGGTTATTTCATTAATATATGATTTTTTGGAAGATGTGGGTTTTATTCATGCTGCTTCTCCCTTTCGAGGTAGTGAAAATTATTTAATCTTTTTACATATTTTATTAATGATGTAGATGACCATTTTATGTTGGGCGGTATATGACCATTGCTGTTGCGCCGCCAGATGCCTAATAGCATCAATAAATCAATCAATCAATCCAGTCTCTGATAATTAGAAAATAATTAGAAAATGAAACAGCTACTGCTAGATTAAACCCATAATGATCCAAAACAAGGAAGTAAGTTACCATAACTGCACATAGGCCTACCATATCTCATTAGAACAGTTTAACTTAGCTAGCTGAGCTCAGGGAAGTCGAACCCCAGTTTACAGAAGTCATTTAACCATTTTCATTTTACTTATGATTTTTGTGTAAAAAATTCAATGTAGAACACAATTAAAGGTAGAGAAGTGGAGTTACTTTAGTATGCTGTACATTACTCATATAAGCAGTTTTCATAATTACAGTGCATATGGTACAGTACTGTACTTTACCTGTCATGTAAATCACTGTCTCTCTACTACTTGTACTACAAGTATCACTATCACTGTCATCAGCTTCATAACCATCATGGTCCTTAGCTACAACCAATTCCAGTTCAGAATGTTTTAATCTTTTGTATGGAACTTTAACATTTAACTTCCATTTCAGTTCAACCTTTTGTCATTTTCTTGAAATCATGCCCCAGGGAAAGGAGATGAATATAATGTACTGTAGTACTGGTATACAGTACTGTACAGGAAATCTAATGGTCTACATGAATATAGAATTATAATCTTTAAATTACCTTTTCAATTTTCTTGGAAGTCTTATGCAGATATATTGTGTTTGAGTGGGATCAACAATTATTTTCCTCTTTTGTAGTCAATCAGTGGGTAATAATCTAGGAGTTTAGAAAATTCTGTACATTTAAAGGAAGAGCATAGGAAGGTGTTCAATACTGTAGATAATTGCAACTCCTTGGAAATTTGTTCTGTGAATTTTTTTACTAAAAAGTATGCTTGTGTACAGGAGTTCAATATTATGAACTGAATCTCACCTAACATTATACCCTGTTCACATTTACTTAACACCACATAGTGTCCCTTCTTGTATGGAGTCCCCATTATTGTCACTTCCAAGCTAACTTCTGCACCTTCAGTAATCTGACACATCATTAAGGCTTTTTTAATATCTGAACTTTATGTATCTGAGATTAACAAAATGTTTTTTACAACCTCTATATCAGTGGGAAAATATGAACTGGCCTGTTTGTATGCTTGTAATAACTGATGTTTTTCACTCATGGTCTGATACACATTCTTGAAGGAATGGGCACTTTTAATGCATCCTTTGAATTAGCAGTGCTTGCTTTCAAAGCGTAATGTCCACAAACGAATTAATGGGCCAAACAGCAAAATTAGGTTTGGATAATGTTTTAGAAAATGATGCTTTGGCCTCAGTTTGTCATTTGAAAAAATTCTTTGTCTGTCTTCTAAATATTCATTATTAAGTATTGCTAGATATGCAAGGTCAGAGTCGTCAAACTTTGGGGCACAGATAATTTCAGTAATGTTACGTAATAACAGGAACAACTGCCAAACAGGATCATTAGCATCAACTATTTTGCCATATAATATAACAGGCAACAGCCTGATTAAACACCAGTTTTGTGTAGCCTGACCACCTAATTTAGTACCTGAAGTATTTACTTGACATGGAATTGAGGCAGCATCTGTACCACGATAAAGAAACATAATTATACACTGATTAAGTTCTGCATAAGTTAGCCATCTCTTTTCATTTACTAAATTCTTCAATATCAGAGCAGCATTATAATCACCAACACCTTAAAAAATGTCATGACCCAGGCATGGTGGAAAACCTGCTTTGCAGACATGATAATATTTCAGTGCATTGAATGGATAATTAAATTTAATACCTATGACATTATTTAAAATTTTGACAGTGTTCTCGTTTTTAAGTTGTTGTATTGCTAATGTATAGTCTTCCACTGTTCTCATTACACCAACATGCACAGGGTCAGTAGGAAATTCTTTTAGGGTTATGTTACAATATCTACAAAAAATTTCTGTAAAAGCACCAATGCCATGAGACCCCCCAAGTTATCCCAAGTAATGCAATATAGTGTCCCCTTCAAATTATCATTATTAATTTGAATGCCGTTGTTCTCAAGTTCCTTCAAGTCTTCAATTAATTTTAAAAATATTTTATCAAAACCAAAATGTTTAGATGGACTTATTTGCACCACCCCATTAATGACTGTTGACAATTACAGTCCAAGCACTGTAATGACACCCACACACCCACCACTTCATGAATGACTGTTGATATTTACAGTCCAAGCACTGTAATGACACTCACACACCCAGAATCCCATGAATGACTATTGATATTTACAGCCCAAGCACTGTAATGAAACCCACACACCCACCACCCTATGAATGACTGTTGATATTTACAGTCCAAGAACTGTAATGACACCCACACACCCACCACCCCATGAATGACTGTTGATATTTACAGTCCAAGCACTGTAATGACACCGACACACCCACCACCTCATGAATAATGGTTGATATTTACAGTCCAAGCACTGGAATGACATCCAAACACCCACCACCCCATGAATGACTGTTGATATTTACAGTCCAAGTACTGTAATGATACCCACACACCCACCACCTCATGAATGACTGTTGATATTTACAGTCCAAGCTCTGTAAAGACACCCACACAACCCATGAATGACTGTTAATATATACAGTCTAAGCACTGTAATGCCACCCACCACCCCATGAATAACTGTTGATATTTACAGTCCAAGCACTAATGACACACACAAACCGACCACCCCATAAATGATATGATTTTTACAGTCCAAGCACTGTAAAGACACCCACACACCCACCACCCCATGAATGACTGGTGATATTTACAGTCCAAACACTATAATGATACCCACACACCCACCAACCCATGAATGACTGTTGATATTTACAGTCCAAGCACTGTAATGTCACCCTCACATGCACGACCACATGAATGACTGTTTAAATTTACAGTCAAAGCACTGTAATGACACCCCGACACCCACTACCCCATGAATTATGATTGATATTTACAGTCCAAGCACAGTAATGACACCCACACACCCACCAACCCATCAATGACTGTTGATATTTACAGTCCAAGCACTCTAATGACACCCACCACCCTATGAATGACTGTTGATATTTACAATCAAAATACTGTAATGACACCCACACACCCACCATCCCATGAATGACTGTTGATATTTACAGTCCAAGCTCTGTAATGACACTCACACACACACAACCCCATGAATGACTGTTGATATTTACAGTCAAAGCACTGTAATGACACCTACACACCCACCACCCCATGAATGACTGTTGATATTTATAGTCCAAGCACTGCAATGACACCCACACACTCACCACCCCATGATTGACTGTTGATATTTACAGTCCAAGCACTGTCATGACACCCACACACCCACCACCCCATGAATGACTGTTGATATTTACAGTCCAAGCACTCTAATGACACCCTCACAACCCATGAATGACTGTTGATATTTCCAGTTCAAGCACTCTAATGACACCCACCACCCTATTAATGACTGTTTATATTTACAATCCAACCACTGTAATGACACCCACAAACCCACCACACCATGAATGACTGTTGATATTTACAGTCCAAGCACTGTAATGACAGCCAAAAACCCACCACCTCATGAATGACTGTTGGTATTTACAGCCTAAGCACTGTAATGACACCTACACACCCACCACCCCAAGAATGACTGTTGATATTTACAGTCCAATCACTGTAATGACACCCACACACCCACCACCCCATATATGACTGTTGATATTTACAGTCCAAACTCTGTAATGACACCCATACGCCTACTACCCAATGATTGACTGTTGATATTTACAGTCCAAGCACTGTAATGATAACAACACACCCACCACCCCATGAATGGCTGTTGATATTTACATTCCAAGCACTGTAATGACACCCTCACACCCACCACCCCATGAATGACTGTTGATATTTACATTCCAAGCACTCTAATGACACCTTCACAACCCATGAATGACTGTTGATATTTCCAGTTCAAGCACTCTAATGACACCCACCATCCTATTAATGACTGTTTATATTTACAGTCCAAGCACTGCAATGACACCCACATACCCACCACCCCATGATCGACTGTTGATATTTAAAGTCCAAGAACTATAATGACAACCACACACCCACCACCCCATAAATGGCTGTTGATACTTAAAGTCTAAGCACTGTAATGACACCTACACACACACAACCCCATGAATGACTGTTGATATTTACAGTCCAAGCTCTGTAATGACACTCACACACCCACCACCCTATGAATGACTGTTGATTTTTTCAGTCCAAGAACAGTAATGACACCCACACACCCACAACCCCATATATGACTGTTAATATTTACAGTCTGAGCACTGTAATGACACCCACAAACCCACCACCTAATGAATGATGGTTGATATTTACAGTCCAAGAACTGTAATGACACCCCACACCCACCACCTCATGAATTATGGTTGACATTTACAGTCCAAACACAGTAATGACACCAACAAACACACCACTCCATGAATGACTGTTGATATTTACAGTCCAAGCACTCTAATGACACCCACCACCTTGTAAATGACTGTTGATATGTACAATCAAAACACTGTAATGACACCCACACACCCAGCACACCATGAATGACTGTTGATATTTACAGTCCAAGCACTGTAATGACACCCACATACCCACCACCCCATGATTGACTGTTAATATTTATAGTCCAAGCACTGTAATGACACCCACACACCCACCACCCCAAGAATGACTTTTGATATTTACAGTCCAAGCACTGTAATGACACCCACATACCCACCACCCCATGATTGACTGTTAATATTTATAGTCCAAGCACTGTAATGACACCCACACACCCACCACCCCAAGAATGACTTTTGATATTTACAGTGCAAGCACTGTAATGACACCCACACACCCACAACCCCATAAATGACGGTTAATATTTATAGTCCAAGCACTGTAATGACACCCACACACCCACCACCCAATAAATGACTGTTAATATTTACAGTCTAAGCACTGTAATAACACCCACAAACCCACCACCTAATGAATGAAGGTTGATATTTATAATCCAAGAACTGTAATGACACCCACACACTCACCACCCCATGAATGACTGTTGATATTTACAGTCCAAGCACTGTCATGACACCAACACACGCGCCACCCCATGACTGACTGTTGATATTTACAGTCCAAGCACTGTCATGACACCAACACACGCTTAACCCCATGACTGACTGTTGATAATTACAGTCCAAGCACTGTAATGACAGCCAAACACCCACCACTTCATAAATGACTGTTGATATTTACAGTCTAAGCACTGTAATGACACCCACACACCGACCACCCCAAGAATGACTTTTGATATTTGCAGTCCAAGCACTGTAATGACACCTACACACCCACCACCCCATGAATAACTGTTGATATTTACAGTCCAACCTCTGTAATGACACTCACACACCCACCACCCTATAAATGACTTGATATTTACAGTCCAAGCACTGTAATGACCCCCACACACCCACAACCCCATAAATGACGGTTTATATTTATAGGCCAAACAATGTAATGACACCCACACACCCACTACCCCAAGAATGACTGTTGATATTTTCAGTCCAAGCACTGTAATGACATCCACACACCCACCACCCCATGAATGACTATTAATATTTACAGTTTGAGCACTGTAATGACACCCACACACCCACCACCTAATAAATGATGGTTTATATTTACAGTCCAGGAACTGTAATGACACCCACATACCCACCACCCCATGAATGACTGTTGATATTTACAGTCCAAGCACTGCCATGACACCCACACTACTACCATTCCATGAATGACTGTTGATATTTACAGTCCAAGCACTCTAATGACACCCAACATTCCATGATTGACTGTTGATATTTACAGTCCAAGCACTGTAATGACACCCACACACCCACCACCCAATAAATGACTGTTGATATTTACAGTCCAAGCACTCTAATAACACCCAATATTCCATGATTGACTGTTGATATTTACAGTCCAAGCACTGTAATAACACCAACCACCCCATGAATGACTGTTGATATTTACAGTCCAAGCACTAATGACACACACACACCCACCACACCATGAATGACTTGATATTTTTAGTCCAAGCACTGTAATGACATCCACACACCCACCACCCCATGAATGACTGATAATATTTACAGTCTGAGCACTGTAATAACACCCACACACCCACCAACCAATGAATGACTGTTGATATTTTTCTGTCCAAGCACTGTCATGACACCCACACACCCACAACCCCTTGAATAACTGTTGATATTTACATTCCAAGCACTGTAATGACACACAACACCATATCAATGACTGTTGATATTTACAGTCAAAACACTGTAATGACACCCACAAACCAACCACCCAATGAATGACTGTTAATATTTACAGTCCAAGCACTCTAATGACACCCGCACACCCACCACCCCATGATTGACTGTTGATATTTGCAGTCCAAGCACTGCATAGACACCCAAACACCCACATCCCCAAGAATAACTGTTTATATTTACAGTCAAAGCACTGTAATGACACCCACACACCCATCAACCCATGAATGACTGTTGATATTAGAGTCTAAGCACTGTAATGCCACCCAATACCCCATGAATGACTGTTGATATTCACAGTCCAAGCACTAATGACACACAGACGCCAACCATCCCATGAATGACTTGATATTTACAGTCCAAGCAATGTAATGACACCCACACACCCACCACCCTATGAATAACTGTTCATGTTTACAGTCCAAACCTTATAATGACACCCACACACCCATCACCCCATGAATGATTGTTGACATATACAGTCCAAGCACTGTAATGACACCCTCACCCCCACCACCCCATAAATGACTGTTGATTTTTACAGACAAAGCATTGTAATGACACCCCCACACCCACCACCCCATGAATGACTGTTGATATTTACAGTCCAAGCACTATACTGACACCCACCACCTTATTAATGACTGTTGATATTCACATTCAAAACACTGTAATGACACCCACACACCCACCACCCCATGAATGACTGTTGATATTTACAGTCAAAGCATTGTAATGACACCCACACACCCACCACCCTATGATTGACTGTTGATATTTACAGTCCAAGCACTGTAATGACAGCCACACACCCACCACCCCATAAATGACTGTTGATATTTACAGTCCAAGCTCTGTAATGACACTCAAACACCCACCACCCTATGAATGACTGTTGATATTTATAGTCCAAGCACTGTAATGACACCCACACACCAACCACTCCATAAATGATGGTTAATATTTATAGGCCAAGCACTGTAATGACACCCACACACCTACCACCCCTAGAATGAATGTTGATATTTTCAGTCCAAGCAATGTAATGACATCCAAACACCCACCATCTGATGAATGATGGTTTATATTTTCAGTCCAGGAACTGTAATGACACCCACACACTCACCACCCCATGAATGACTGTTGATATTTACAGTCCATGCACTGTCATGACACCCACACATGCACCACCCCATGAATGACTGTTGATATTTACAGTCCAAGCACTCTAATGAAAACCCACAACTCAATAAATGAATGTTGATATTTATAGTTAAAACACTGTATTGACACCCACACACCCACAACCCCATGAATGACTGTTTATATTTACAGTCCAAGCAATGTAATGACACCCACATACCCACCACCCAATAAATGACTGTTGATATTTACAGTCTAAGCACTGTAATGACACCCACACACCCACCAACCCATAAAGGACTGTTGATATTTACAGTCCAAGCACTGTAATGACACCCACATTCCCACCACACCATGATTGACTGTTGATATTTACAGTCCAAGCACTCTAATGAAAACCCACCACCCAATAAATGAATGTTGATATTTATAGTTAAAACACTGTAATGACACCCACACACCCACCACCCCATGAATATCTGTTTATATTTACAGTCCAAGCAATGTAATGACACCCACTCACCCACCACCCAATAAATGACTGTTGATATTTACAGTTTTAGCACTGTAATGACACCCACACACTCACCACCCCATGAATGACTTTTGATATTTACAGTCAAAGCACTGTAATGACATCCACACAC
Source organism: Petrolisthes cinctipes (assembly GCA_033782935.1). Lineage (NCBI taxonomy): Eukaryota > Metazoa > Arthropoda > Malacostraca > Decapoda > Porcellanidae > Petrolisthes > Petrolisthes cinctipes. The sequence continues at coordinate 5,757,750 of JAWQEG010000030.1, forward strand.
CCACCACCCCATGAATGACTGTTAATATTTACAGTCTGAGCACTGTAATGACACCCACAAACCCACCACCTAAAGAATAAGGGTTGATATTTATAGTCCAAGAACTGTAATGACACCCACACACCCACCACCCAATAAATGACTGTTGATATTTACAGTTTTAGCACTGTAATGACACCCACACACCCACCACCCCATGAATGACTTTTGATAATTACAGTCTAAGCACTGTAATGACACCCACACACCCACCACCCCATGAATATCTGTTTATATTTACAGTCCAAGCAATGTAATGACACCCACACACCCACCACCCAATAAATGACTGTTGATATTTACAGTTTTAGCACTGTAATGACACCCACACACCGACCACGCCGTGATTGACTGTTGATATTTACACTCCAAGCACTGTAATGACACCCACACACCCACCACCCAATTAATGACTGTTGATATTTACAGTCTAAGCAATGTAATGACACCCACACACCCACCACACCATAAATGACTGTTGATGTTTACAGTCCAAGCACTGTAATGACACCCACACACCCACCACTCCATGCATGACTGTTGATATTTACAGTCCAAGCTCTGTAATGACACTCACACACCCAGCACTTTATGAATGACTGTTGATATTTACAGTCCAACCATTGTAATAACACCCACACACCCACCACCCAATAAATGACGGTTAATATTTTCAGTCCGAGCACTGTAATGACATCCACACACCCACCAACCCATGAATAACTGTTAATATTTACAGTCCAAGCACTGTAATGTCACACACACACCCACCACCCAATGAATGATGGTTGATATTTACAGTCCAAGAACTGTAATGACACCCACACACCATCCACCCCATGAATGATTGTTGATATATACAGTCCAAGTACTGTAATGACACCCCCACTCCCACCACCCCATTAATTATGGTTGATATTTACAGTCTAAGCACTCTAATGACACCCACCACCCTATGAATGACTGTTGATATTTACAATCAAAACAATGTAATGACACCCACACACCCACCACCCCATGAATCACTGTTGATATTTACAGTACAAGCACTGTAATGACACCCAGACACCCACAACTCCATGATTGACTGTTAATATTTACAGTCCAAGCACTGCATAGACACCCAAACACCCAAAACCCCATGAATGACTGTTGATATTTATAGTCCAAACACTCTAATGACTCCCAACACCCCATGATTGACTGTTGATATTTACATTCCAAGCACTGTAATGATACCAACCACCCCATGAATGACTGTTGATATTTACAGTCCAAGCACTAATGACACCTCCACCCCCACCACACCATGAATGACTAGATATTTTTAGTCCAAGCACTGTAATGACACCCACACACCCACCACCCCATGAATGACTGTTGATATTTACAGTTCAAGCACTGTAATTGCACCCACATACCTACCACCCCATGATTGACTGTTGATATTTACAGTCCAAGCACTATAATGACAGCCACACACCCACCACCCCATAAATGACTGTTGATACTTACAGTCTAAGCACTGTAATGACACCCACCACCTTATAAATGACTGTTGATAATTACAATCAAAACATTGTAATGACACCCACACACCCACCACCCCACGAATGACTGTTGATATTTACAGTCAAAGCACTGTAATGACACCCACACACCCACCACCCCATGATTGACTGTTGATATTTACAGTCCAATCACTGTAATGACAGCCACACACCCACCACCCCATAAATGACTGTTGATAATTACAGTCCAAGCTCTGTAATGACACTCAAACACCCACCACCCTATTAATGACTGTTGATATTTATAGTCCAAGCACTGTAATGACACCCACACACCCACCACTCCATAAATGATGGTTAATATTTATAGGCCAAGCACTGTAATGACACCAACACACCCACCACCCCATGATTGACTGTTGATATTTACAGTCCAAGCACTGTAATGACAGCCACACACCAACCACTTCATAAATGACTGTTGATATTTACAGTCTAAACACAATAATGACACCCACACACCGACCACCCCAAGAATGACTTTTGATATTTACAGTCCAAGCACTGTAATGACACCTACACACCCACCACCCCATGAATAACAGTTGATATTTACAGTCTGAGCACTGTAATGACACCCACACACCCACCACCTAATGAATGATGGTTTGTATTTACAGTCCAGGAACTGTAATGACACCCACACACTCACAACCCCATGAATGACTGTTGATATTTACAGTCCAAGCACTGTCATGACACCCACACACGCACCACCCCATGAATGACTGTTGATATTTACAGTCCAAGCACTCTAATGACACCAACCACCCAATAAATGAATATTGATATTTATAGTTAAAACACTCTAATGACACCCACACACCCACCACCCCATGAATGACTGTTGATATTTATAGTCCAAGCACTGTAATGACACCCACACACTGACTACCCCATGATTGATTGTTGATATTTACAGTCCAAGCACTGTAATGACACCCAAACACCCACCACACAATAAATGACTGTTGATATTTACAGTCCAAGCACTCTAATGACACCCAACATTCCATGATTGACTGATGATACTTACAGTCCAAGCACTGTAATGACACCAACTACCCCATGAATGACTGTTGATATTTACAGTCCAAGAACTAATGACACACACACACTCACTACACCATGAATGACTTGATATTTATAGTCCAAGCACTGTAATGACACCAACACACCCACCACCCCATGAATAACTGTTGATATTTACAGTTCAAGCACTATAATGACACCCACACACCCACCACCCCAAGAATGACTTTTGATATTTACAGTCCAAGCACTGTAATGACACCTACACACCCACCACCCCATGAATATCAGTTGATATTTACAGTCCAAGCTCTGTAATGACACTAACACCCCCAACCACCCTATAAATGACTTGATATTTACAGTCAAAGCACTGTAATGACACCCACACACCCCCCACCCCATAAATGATGGTTAATATTTATAGGCCAAGCAATGTAATGACACCCACACAACCACTACCCCAAGAATGACTGTTGATATTTTCAGTTCAAGCACTGTAAGGACATCCACACACCCACCACCCCATGAATGACTATTAATATTTACAGTCTGAGCACTGTAATGACACCCACACACCCACCACCTAATGAATGATTGTTTATATTTACAGTCCAGGAACTGTAATGACACCCACACACTCACAACCCCATGAATGACTGTTGATATTTACAGTCCAAGCACTGTCATGACACCCACATACGCACCACCCCATGAATGACTGTTGATATTTACAGTCCAAGCACTCTAATGACACCAACCACCCAATAAATGAATATTGATATTTATAGTTAAAACACTCTAATGACACCCACACACCCACCACCCCATGAATGACTGTTGATATTTATAGTCCAAGCACTGTAATGACACCCACACACTGACCACCCCATGATTGACTGTTGATATTTACAGTCCAAGCACTGTAATGACACCCAACATTCCATGATTGACTGATGATACTTACAGTCCAAGCACTGTAATGACACCAACTACCCCATGAATGACTGTTGATATTTACAGTCCAAGAACTAATGACACACACACACTCACCACACCATGAATGACTTGATATTTATAGTCCAAGCACTGTAATGACACCAACACACCCACCACCCCATGAATAACTGTTGATATTTACAGTTCAAGCACTATAATGACACCCACATACCCACCATCCCATGAATGACTGTTGATATTTACAGTCCAAGCACTGTAATGACACCCTCACCCCCACAACCCTATGAATGACTGTTGATATTTACAGTCAAAGCTCTGTAATGACACCCCCACACCCACCACCCCATGAATGACTGTTAATATTTACAGTCCAAGCACTCTAATGACACCCACCACCTTATTAATGACTGTTGATATTCACAATCAAAACACTATAATGACACCCACACACCCACCACCCCATGAATGACAGTTGATATTTTTAGTCTAAGCACTGTAATGACATCCACTCACCCACCACCCCATGAATGACTGATAATATTTACAGTCTGGGCACTGTAATAACACCCACACACCCACCAACCAATGAATGATGGTTGATATATACAGTCCAAGAACTGTAATAACACCCACACACTCACCACCCCATGAATGGCTGTTGATATTTACTGTCCAAGCAGTGTCATGACACCCACACACCCACCACCCCATGAATGATTGTTGATATATACCGTCCAAACACTATAATGACACCCACACACCCACCACCCCATGAATGATTGTTGATATATACAGTCCAAGCACTGTAATGACACCCACACACCCATCACCCCATGAATGACTGTTGATATTAGAGTCTAAGCACTGTAATGCCACCCACCACCCCATGAATGACTGTTGATATTTACAGTCCAAGCACTGTAATGACACCCACATACCCACCACACCATGATTGACTGTTGATATTTACAGTCCAAGCACTCTAATGAAAACCCACCACCCAATAAATGAATGTTGATATTTATAGTTAAAACACTGTAATGACACCCACACACCCACCACCCCATGAATGATTGTTTATATTTACAGTCCAAGCAATGTAATGACACCCACACACCCACCACCCAATAAATGACTGTTGATATTTACAGTCTAAGCACTATAATGACACCCACACACCCATTACCCCATGAATGACTGTTGATATTTACAGTCTAAGCACTGTAATGACATCCACACACCCACCACTACATGAATGACTGTTAATATTTACAGTCCAAGCACTGTAATGTCACACACACACCCACCACCCAATGAATGATGGTTGATATTTACTGTCCAAGAACTGTAATGAAACCCACACACTCACCACCCCATGAATGACAGTTGATATTTTTAGTCCAAGCACTGTAATGACATCCACACACCCACCACCCAATGAATGACTGATAATATTTACAGTATGATCACTGTAATAACACCCACACACCCACCAACCAATGAATGATGGTTGATATATACTGTCCAAGAACTGTAATAACACCCACACACTCACCACCCCATGAATGACTGTTGATATTTACTGTCCAAGCAGTGTCATGACACCCACACACCCACCACAACTTAAATAACTGTTGATATTTACAGTCCAAGCACTGTAATGACACCCAACACCCTATAAATGACTGTTGATATATACTGTCAAAAACTGTAATGACACCCACAAACCCACCACACCATGAATGACTGTTATTATTTACAGTCCAAGCACTCTAATGACACCCACACACCCACCACCTCATGATTGACTGTTGATATTTACAGTCCAAGCACTGCATAGACACCCAAACACCCACATCCCCATGAATAACTGTTTATATTTACAGTCCAAGCACTGTAATGACACCCACACACCTATCACCCCATGAATGACTGTTGATAATAGAGTCTAAGCACTGTAATGCCACCCACCACCCCATGAATGACTGTTGATATTCACAGTCCAAGCACTAATGACACCCACACACCCACCACCCCATGAATGATTGTTGATATATACAGTCCAAGCACTGTAATGACACCCCGAACCCCCATCACCCCATGAATGACTGTTGATATTTACAGTCAAAGCACTGTAATGACACCCCCACACCCACGACCCCATGAATGACTGTTGATATTTACAGTCCAAGCACTGTAATGACACCAACCACCACATGAATGACTGTTGATATTTACAGTCCAAGCACTAATGACACACACACACCTACCGCACCATGAATGACTTGATATTTATAGTCCAAGCACTGTAATGACACCCACACACCCACCACCCCATGAATGACTGTTGATATTTACAGTTCAAGCACTATAATGACACCCACATACCCACCACCCCATAAATGACTGTTGATATTTACAGTCCAAGCACTGTAATGACACCCTCAACCCCACCACCCCATGAATAACTGTTGATATTTACAGTCAAAGCACTGTAATGACAGCCCCACACCCACCACCCCTTGAATGACTGTTGATATTTACAGTCCAAGCACTCTAATGACACCCACCACCTTATTAATGACTGTTGATATTCACAATCAAAACACTGTAATGACACCCACACACCCACCACCCCATGAACAACTGTTGATATTTATAGTCAAAGCACTGTAATGACACCCACACACCCACCACCCCATGATTGACTGTTGATATTTACAGTCCAAGCACTGTAATGACAGCCACACACCCACCACCCCATAAATGACTGTTGATATATACAGTCCAAGCTCTGTAATGACACTCAAACACCCACCACCCTATGAATGACTGTTGATATTTATAGTCCAAGCACTGTAATGACACCCACACACCCACCACTCCATAAATGATGGTTAATATTTTAAGGCCAAGCACTGTAATGACACCCACACACCCACCACCCCAAGAATGACTGTTGATATTTTCAGTCCGAGCAATGTAATGACATCCAACCACCCACCACCTGATGAATGATGGTTTATATTTACAGTCCAGGAACTGTAATGACACCCACACACTCACCACCCCATAAATGATTGTTGATATTTACAGTCAATGCACTGTCATGACATCCACACAAGCACCACCCCATGAATGACTGTTGATATTTACAGTCCAAGCACTCCAATGAAAACCCACCACCAAATAAATAAATGTTGATATTTATAGTTAAAACACTGTAATGACACCCACCAACCCATGAAGGACTGTTGATATTTACAGTCCAAGCACTGTAATGACACCCACATACTCACCACACCATGATTGACTGTTGATATTTACAGTCCAAGCACTCTAATGAAAACCCACCACCCAATAAATGAATGTTGATATTTATAGTTAAAACACTGTAATGACACCCACACACCCGCCACCACATGAATGACTGTTTATATTTACAGTCCAAGCAATGTAATGACACCCACACACCCACCACCCAATAAATGACTGTTGATATTTACAGTTTAAGCACTGTAATGACACCCAAACACCCACCACCCCATGAATGACTGTAGATATTTATAGTCCAAGAACTGTAATGACACCCAGACACCCACAACTCCATGATTGACTGTTGATATTTACAGTCCAAGCACTGCATAGACACCCACACACCCACCATCCCATGAATGACTATTGATATTTACAGTTCAAGCACTGTAATTACACCCACATACCCACCACCCCATGATTGACTGTTGATATTTACAGTCCAAGCACTATAATGACAGCCACACACCCACCACCCAATAAATGACTGTTGGTACTTACAGTCTAAGCACTGTAATGACACCCACCACCTTATAAATGACTGTTGATAATTACAATCAAAACACTGTAATGACACTCACACACCCACCACCCCACGAATGACTGTTGATATTTACAGTCCAAGCACTGTAATGACACCCACATACCCACCACACTATGATTGACTGTTGATATTTACAGTCCAAGCACTATAATGACCGCCACACACCCACCACCCCATAAATGACTGTTGATATTTACAGTCTAAGCACTGTAATGATACCCACACACCCACCACCCCAAGAATGAATTTTGATATTTACAGTCCAAGCACTGTAATGACACCTACAAACCCCCCATCCAAAAAATGACTGTTGATATTTACAGTGTAAGCACTGTAATGACACCTACACACACACAACCCCATAAATGACTGTTGATATTTACAGTCCAAGCTCTGTAATGACACTTACACACCCACCACCCTATGTATGACTGTTGATATTTACAGTCCAAGAACTGTAATGACACCCACACACCCACAACCCCATAAATGACGGTTTATATTTATAGTCCAAGTAAAGTAATGACAACCACACACCCACCATCCCATGAATGACTGTTGATATTTTCAGTCTAAGCTCTGTAATGACATCCACACACCCACCACCCCATGAATGACTGTTAATATTTACAGTCTAAGCACTGTAATGACACTCACAAACTCACCACCTAATGAATGATGGTTGATATTTATAGTCCAAGAACTGTAATGACACCCTCACCCCCACCACCCCATGAATGACTGTTGATTTTACAGTCAAAGCAATGTAATGACGCCCCACACCCACCACCCCATGCATTATGGTTGATATTTACAGTCCAAGCACTGTAATGACACCAACACACCCACCACTCCATGAATGACTTTTGATATTTACAGTCCAAGCACTCTAATGACACCCACCACCTTATAAATGACTGTTGTTATTTACAATAAAAACACTGTAATGACACCCACACACCCACCACCCCATGAATGACTGTTGATATTTACAGTCCAAGCACTGTAATGACACCCACATACCCACCACCCCATGATTGACTGTTGATATTTACAGTCCAAGCACTATAATGACAGCCACACACCCACCACCCCGTAAATGACTGTTGATACTTACAGTCTAAGCACTGTAATGACACCTACACACACACAACCCCATGAATGACTTTTGATATTTACAGTCCAAGCACTGTAATGACACCCTCACCCCCACCACCCCATGAATGACTGTTGATATTTACAGTCAAAGCCCTTTAATGACACCTCAACACCCACCACCCCATGAATGACTGTTGATATTTACAGAGCAAGCACTCTAATGACACCCACCACCTTATTAATGACTGTTAAAATTTACAATCAAAACACTGTAATGACACCCACACACCCACCACTCCATGAATGACTGTTGATATTTACAGTCCAAGCTCTGTAATGACACTCAAACACCCACCACCCTATAAATGACTGTTGATATTTACAGTCCAAGGTACTGTAATGACACCCACAAACCCACCACCCCATAAATGATGGTTAATATTTATAGGCCAAGCACTGTAATGACACCCACACACCCACCACCTCAAGAATGACTGTTGATATTTTTAGTCCAAGCACTGTAATGACATCCAAACACCCACCACCTGATGAATGATGGTTTATATTTACAGTCCAGGAACTGTAATGACACCAACACACTCACCACCCCATGAATGACTGTTGATATTTACAGTCCAAGCACTGTCATGACACCCACACATGCACCACCCCATGAATAACTGTTGATATTTACAGTCCAAGCACTCTAATGAAAGCCCACCACCCAATAAATGAATGTTATTATTTATAGTTTAAACACTGTAATGACACCCCCACACCCATCACCCTATGAATTACTGTTGATATTTAGAGTCCAAGCACTGTAATGCCACCCACCACCCCATGAATGACTGTTGATATTTATATTCCAAGCACTAATGACACACCCACACCCACAACCCAATGAGTGACTTGATATTTTCAGTCCAAGCAATGTAATGACACCCACACACCCACTACCCCATTAATGACTGTTGATATTTACAGTCCAAGCACTATAATGACACCTACACACCCACCACCCCATGAATGACTGTAATATTTACAGTCCAAGCACTGTAATGTCATCCACACACCCACCACCCAATAAATGATGGTTGATATTTACAGTCCAAGGACTGTAATGATACCCACACACCCACCACCCAATAAATAACTGTTGATATTTACAGTCCAAACACTGTAATGACACCCACACACCCATCACCCTATGAATTACTGTTGATATTTACAGTCCAAGCACTGTAATGACACCCACACATCCACCGCCCCATGAATGACTGTTGATATTTACAGTCCAAGCTCTGTATTGACACTACCACACCCACAAGCCCATTAAATATGGTTGATATTTATAGTCCAAGCACTGTAATGACACCAACACACCAACCAATCCATGAATGACTATTGAAATTTACAGTCTAAGCACTCTAATGACACCCACCAACCCAAAAATGACTGTTATTATTTACACTCTAAGCACTCTAATGACACCCACACACCCACCACCCCAAGAATGACTTTTGATATTTACAGTCCAAGCACTGTAATGACACATACACACCCACCACCGTATGAATGACTGTTGATATTTTCTGTCCAAGAACTGTCATGACACCCACACATGCACCACCCCATTAATGACTGTTGATATTTACAGTCCAAGCACTCTAATGACACTAACCACCCAATAAATGTATGTTAATATTTATAGTTAAAACACTGTAATGACACCCACACACCCCCCACCCCATGAATGACTGTTGATATTTACAGTCCAAGAACTGTAATGACACCCACACACTGACTACCCCATGATTGACAGTTGATATTTACAGTCCAAGCACTGTAATGACACCCACACACCCACCACTCCATTAATGAATGTTGATATTTACAGTCCAAGCTCTGTAATGACACTCACACACCCACCACCCTATGAATGACTTTTGATATTTACAGTCCAAACACTGTAATGATACCCACACACCCACCACCCCATAAATGATGGTTGATATTTATTGTCCAAGCACTGTAATGATACCCACACACCTACCACCCTATGAATGACTGTTGATATTTTCAGTCCAAGCACTGTAATGACATCGACACACCCACTATCCCATGAATGACACTTAATATTTACATTCTGAGCACTGTAATGACACCGACACACCCACCACCCCTTGAATGACAGTTGATATTTTCAGTCCATGAAATGTAATGGCATCCATACACCCACCACCCCATGAATGACTGTTAATATTTACAGTCTGAGCACTGTAATGACAGCCACACACCCACCACCCAATGAATAATAATTGATATTTACAGTCGAAGAACTGTAATAACACCCACACACTCCCCACCCATGAATGACTGTTGATATTTACAGTCCAAACATTGTCAAGACACCCACACACCCACCACCCCATGTAAAACTGTTAATATATAAAGTCCAATCACTCTAATGACACCCACCACCCTATGAATGACTGTTAATATATACAGTCAAAACACTGTAATGACACCCACACACCCACAACCCCATGAATAACTGTTGATATTTACAGTCCAAGCACTGTAATGACACCACACACCCACCACACCATGATTAACTGTTGATATTTACAGGTCAAACAATGCATAGACACCCAAACACCCACAACCCCATGAATGACTGTTAATAATTACAGTCCAAGCATTGTAATGACACCCACACACCCATCACCCTATGAATTACTTTTGATATTTAGAGTCCAATCACTGTAATGCCACCCACCACCCCATGAATGACTGTTGATATCTACAGTCCAAGCAATAATGACACACACACACCCACCACCTAATGAATGACTTGATATTTACAGTCCAAGCACTGTAATGACACCCACACACCCACCACCCCATGAATAACTGTTAATATTTTCTGTCCAAGTACTGTAATTACATCCACACACCAACCACACCATGAATGACTGTTAGTATTTAAGTCTGAGCACTGTAATGACACCCACACACCCACCACCTAATGAATGATGGTTGATATTTACAGTCCAAGAACTGTAATGACACCCAAACACTCACCACCCCATGAATGACTGTTGATATTTACAGTCCAATCACTGTCATGACACCCACACACGCTCCACCCCATTAATGACTGTTGATATTTACAGTCCAAGCACTCTAATGACACTAACCACCCAATAAATGTATGTTAATATTTATAGTTAAAACACTGTAATGACACCCACACACCCCCCACCCCATGAATGACTGTTGATATTTACAGTCCAAGCACTGAAATGACTCCCACACACAGACTACCCCATGATTGACAGTTGATATTTACAGTCCAAGCACTGTAATGACACCCACACACCCACCACTCCATTAATGAATGTTGATATTTACAGTCCAAGCTCTGTAATGACACTCACGCACCCACCACCCAATGAATGACTGTTGATATTTACAGTCCAAACACTGTAATGACACCCACACACCCACCACCCCATAAATGATGTTTGATATTTATAGTCCAAGCACTGTAATGACACTCACACACCTACCACCCTATGAATGACTGTTGATATTTTCAGTCCATGCACTGTAATGACATCCACACACCCACCACCCCATGAATAACTGTTAATATTTACAGTTCTGAGCACTGTAATGACACCCACACACCCACCACTCATTGAATGATGATTGATATTTACAGTCCAAGAATTGTAATAACACCCACACACTTACCACCCCATGAATGACTGTTAATATTTACAATCTGAGCTCTGTAATGACAGCCACACACCCACCACCCAATGAATGATGGTTGATATTTACAGTCGAAGAACTGTAATAACACCCACACACTCCCCACCCCATGAATGAGTGTTGATATTTCCAGTCCAAACACTGTCAAGACACCCACACACCCACCACCCCATGAATAACTGTTGATATTTACAGTCCAAACACTGTCAAGACACCCACACACCCACCACCCCATGAAAAACTGTTGATATTTACAGTCCAAGCACTCTAATGACACCCACCACCCTTTAAATGACTGTTAATATATACAGTCAAAACACTGTAATGACACCCACACACCCACCACCCCATGAATAACTGTTGATATTTACAGTCCAAGCACTGTAATGACACCACACACCCACCACCCCATGATTAACTGTTGATATTTACAGTCCAAACAATGCATAGACACCCAAACACCCACAACCCCATGAATGACTGTTAATAATTACAGTCCAAGCACTGTAATGACACCCACACACCCATAACCCTATGAATTACTTTTGATATTGTTACGAACACTAGATTACTCAGAGACTGTTAGGCACTGTTTCTAGGGATATGGTACGTAATCCAGTCTCAAACAATTAAAAGATGAATGGATAGTTTGTTATCCGGCCAGTAATTGAGGTTTTGGTTCAAAGGTACCAACTGGCATTAAACATATTTGTATTTAGATTTGATGTGATGATTGGTAGTCTCCAGTATGTGCTTATATTCTGGTATACCAGACTTAAGAGTGAAAAACCTCATAGGTGACAGTTGGGAATGTAATAAGAATGCTAGGGAAATTTCTAAATTATAATTAACACATCAGAAATACTATAACAACATAAATGTACATAAATAATCCACACCAAGACTTAATACTACACTTAATACTAAATTAAACCTAAACACCAAAATTTGTATAAAGAATGGGAACCCTCAGTACAAGACTTAAAATTAACACATAATACTATACTGTACTCAGACGAAAAGATGTGCAGAACACCAGATTTATGGAAGCACCAAGATCAGCCCTAGGCACAAGCTGAGTGGTGGAGAGGTTAAACCCAACGACGAGGGAAGTTGAGTAGAGACTGACTTTTCAAAGACTGAACCTCTATATATATAGGGTAGATTTGGTGATTCGGGATAGCTCAATGAGGGGTCAAATAACTTCTCCGAACCTTCGGAACCTGGGGATTTTCCAGTTGTTCCCTTGTTCGAGGAGGGGAAACTGGCCATTCCCCAGTGGCTGTCACAATATTTAGAGTCCAATCACTGTAATGCCATCCACCACCCCATGAATGACTGTTGATATTTAGAGTCCAAGCAATAATGACACACACACACCCACCACCCAATGAATGACTTGATATTTACAGTCCAAGCAATGTAATGACACCAACACACCCACCACCTCATTAATGACTGTTGATATTTACAGTCCAAACATTGCACAGACACCCAGACACCCACAACCCCATAAATGACAGTTGATATTTACAATCCAAGCCCTGTAATGACACCCACACACCCATCACCCCATGAATGACTGTTGATATTTAGAGTCCAAGCACTGTAATGCCACCCACCACCCAATGAATGACTGTTGATATTTACAGTCCAAGCACAATTGACACACACACACCCACCACACCATGAATGACTTGATATTTACAGTCCAAGCAATGTAATGACACCCAAACACCCACCACCCCATGAATGACTGTTGATATTTACAGTTCAAGCACTATAATGACACCCACACATCCACCTCCAAATTAATGACTGTTAATATTTACAGTCCAAACACTGTAATAACACCCCCACACCAACCCCCTTATTAATTATGGTTGATATTTACAGTCCAAGGACTGTAATGACACCCACACACTTACCACCCAATAAATTACGGTTGATATTTAAAGTCCAAGCAATGTAATGACACCCACACACTCACCACCCCATGAATGACAGTTGATATTTTCAGTCCAAGCAATGTAATGACATCCACATACCCACCACCCCATGAATGACTGTTAATATTTAAAGTCTGAGCACTCTAATGACACTCACCACCATATAAATGACTGTAATATTTACAGTCAAAACATTGTTATGACACCCACACACCCACAACCCCATAATTGACTGTTGATATTTACAGTCCAAGCAATGCATAGAAACCCAAACACCCACAACACCATGAATTACTGTTAATATTTAAAGTCCAAGCACTGTAATGACACCCACACACCTATCACCCTATGAATTACTGTTGATATTTAGAGTCCAATCACTGTAATGCCACCCACCACCCCATGAATGACTGTTGATATTTATATTCCAAGCACTAATGACACACCCACACCCACCACCCAATGAGTGACTTAATATTTTCAGTCCAATCAATGTAATGACACCCACACAGCCACCACCCCATGAATGACTGTTGATATTTACAGTCCAAGCACTATAATGACACCTACACACCCACCACCCCATGAATGACTGTTAATATTTACACTCCAAGCACTGTAATGACACCCACACACCCACCACCCAAGTAATAACTGTTGACATTTACAGTCCAAGTACTGTAATGACACTCACACACCCACCACCATATGAATGACTGGTGATAATTACAGTCCAAGCACTGTAATGACACCCACACACCCACCACCAAATAAATGATGGTTGATATTTAAAGTCCAAGCACTGTAATGACACCCACACACCTACTACCCCATGAATGACTGTTGTTATTTTCAGTCCAAGCACTGTAATGACACCCACACACCCATCATCCTATGAATTACTGTTGATATTTAGAGTCCAAGCACTGTAATGACACCCACCACCCCATGAATGAATGTTTATATTTACAGTCCAAGCACTAATGACACATACACACCCACCACATAATGAATGACTTGATATTTACAGTCCAAGCAATGTAATGACACCCAAACACCAACCACCCCATGAATGACTGTTGATATTTACAGTCCAAGCACTATAATGACACCTACACACCCACCACCCCATGAATGGCTGTTAATATTTACAGTCCAAGCACTGTAATGTCACCCACACACCTACGACCCAATGAATGATTGTTGATATTTACAGTCCAAGAACTGTAATGAAACCCCACACACCCACCACCCCATGAATGACAGTTGATATTTTCAGTCCAAGCACTGTAATGACATCTACACACCTACCACCCCATGAATGACTGTTAATATTTACAGTCCAAGCACTGTAATGTCACCCACACACCCACCACCCAATGAATAATGGTTGATATTTACATTCCAAGGACTGTAATGATACCCACACACCCACCAACCAATAAATGACTGTTGATATTTACTGTCCAAGCACTGTATTGCCACCCACACACCCATCACCCTATGAATTACTGTTGATATTTAGAGTCCAAGCACTGTATGCCTCCCACCACCCCATGAATGACTGTTGATATTTATATTCCAAGCACTAATGACACACCCACACCCACCACCCAATAAGTGACTTGATATTTTCAGTCCAATCAATCTAATGACACCAACACACCCACCACCCCATGAATGACTGTTGATATTTACAGTCCAAGCACTATAATGACACCTACACGCCCACCACCCCATGAATGACTGTTAATATTTACACTCCAAGCACTGTAATGTCACCCACACACCCACCAACCAATGAATGATGGTTGATACTTACAGTCCAAGAACTGTAATTAAACCCACACATTCACCACCCCATGAATGACTGTTAATATTTAAAGTCCAAGCACTGTAATGACACTCCCACACCCACAAGCCCATTAAAAATGGTTGATATTTAAAGTCCAAGCACTATAATGACACCAACACACCCACCAATCCATGAATGAATGTTGAAATTTACAGTCCAAGCACTGTAATGACACCCTAACCCCCACCACCCCATGAATGACTGTTGATATTTACAGTCAAAACACTGTAATGATACCCCCACACCCACCACCTAATGAATTATGGTTGATATTTACAGTCCAAGAACTGTAATGACACATACACACTAACCACACCATGAATGACTGTTGATATTTACAGTCCAAGAACTGTAATAAAACCCACAAACCCACCACCCTATAAATGACTGTTGATATTTACAGTCCAAGAAATGTAATGACACCCACACACCCACCAACCCATAAATGACAGTTGATATTTATAGTCCAAGCACTGTAATGACACCCACACACCCACCACCCCATGAATGACTTTTGATATTTTCAGTCCAAGCACTGTAATAACACCCACACACCCACCACCCAAAGAATGATGGTTGATATTTACAGTCCAAGCACTCTAATGACACCCACCACCCAATAAATGACAGTTGATATTTATAGTCAAAACACTGTAATGACACCCACACACAAACCACCCCATAAATGACTGCTGTTATTTACAGTCCAAGCACTGTAATGACACCCACAGGCCCACCACTCCATGAATGACTCTTGATATTTACAGTCCAAGCTCTGTAATGACACTCACACACCCACCACCCTATGAATGACTGTTGATATTTACAGTCCAAGCACTGTAATGACACCCACACACCTTCTACCCCATAAATGAAATTTGATTTTTATAGTCCAAGCACTGTAATGACACCCACACACCTACCACCCCATGAATGACTGTTTACATTTTCAGTCAAAGCACTGCAATGACATCCACACACCTACCACCCCATGAATGACTGTTAATATTTACAATCCAAGAACTGTAATGACACCCACACACCCACCACCCCATGAATGACTGTTGATATTTTCAGTCCAAGCACTGTAATGACCTCCACACCCACCACCCTATAAATGACTGTTGATATTTATAGTCCAAGCACTGTCATATTACAGTTCAAGCACTAAAATGACACCCACACACCAACCACCCCATGAATGACTGTTGATATTTACAGTCCAAGCACTGTAATGACACCCTAACCCCCACCACACAATAATGACTGTTGATATTTACAGTCAAAACACTGTAATGACAACCCAACACCCACCACCTAATGAATTATGGTTGATATTTACAGTCCAAGAACTGTAATGACACCTACACACCAACCACCCCATGAATGACTGTTGATATTTACAGTCCAAGCACTGTAGTGACACCCACAAACCCACCACCCAATAATTGACTGTTGGTATTTACAGTCCAAGCACTGTGATGACAGCCACAACCCCACCACCCTATAAATGACTGTTGATATTTACATTCTAAGCACTGTAATGACACCCACACACCCACCACCCCAAAAATGACTGTTGATATTTACAGTCAAAGAGCTGTAATGACACCCACACACCCACCACCCCATAAATGACTGTTGATATTTACAGTCCATGCTCTGTAATGACACTCACACACCCACCACCCTATGAATGACTGTTGATATCTACAGTCCAAGCACTGTAATGACACCAACACACCCACAAACCCATAAATGACGGTTATTATTTATAGTCCAAGCACTGTAATGACACCCACACACCCACCACCCCATGAAAGACTGTTGATATTTTCAGTCCAAGCACTGTAATGACATCGACACACCCACCACCCAATAAATGACTGTTAATATTTACAATCTGAGCAATGTAATGACACTTACACACCCACCATCCCATGAATGACTGTTGATATTTACAGTCCACGCCCTGTAATGACACCCACACACCCACCAACCCATGATTGACTGTTGATATTTACAGTCCAAGCACTGTAATGACACCTACACACCAACCACCCAATAAATGACTGTTGATATTTACAGTCTAAGCACTGTAATTTCACCCACACACCCAACACCACAAGAATGACTTTTGATATTTACTGTCCAAGCACTGTAATGACACCCACACACCCACCACCCCATAAATGACTGTTGATATTTACAGTCTAAGCTCTGTAATGACACTCACACACCCACCACCCTATGAATGTCGGTTGATATTTACAGTCCAAGCACTGTAATTACACTCACACACCCACCACCCCAAAAATGACGGTTGATATTTATATAGTCCAAGCACTGTAATGACACCCAAACACCCACCACCCCATGAATGACTGTTGATATTTTCAGTCCAAGCACTGTAATGACATCCACAAACCCACCACCCAATAAATGACTCTTAATATTTACAGTCTGAGCACTGTAATTACCCCCACACACCCACCACCCAATGAATGATGGTAGATATTTACAGTCGAAGAACTGTAATGACAGCCACACACCCACCACCCTATAAATGACTGTTGATATTTACAATCAAAACACTGTAATGACACCCACACACGCACCACACCATAAATGACTGTTGATATTTACAGTCCAAGCACTGTAATGACACCCACACACCCACCACCCAATGATTGATTGTTGATATTTACAGTCCAAGCACTGTAATGACATCCACACACCCACCACTCTATGAATGACTATTGATATTTACACTCCAAGCTCTGTAATGACACTCACACACCCACCATCCTAAGAATGACTGTTGATATTTACAGGCCAAGCAATGTAAAGACACCCACACACACACCACCCCATAAATGACGGTTGATATTTATAGTCCAAGCACTATAATGACATTCACACACCCACCACCCCATAAATGACTGTTGATATTTTTAGTCCAAGCACTGTAATGACATTCACACACCCACCACCCCATGAATGACTGTTAATATTTACAGTCCATGCACTCTAATGACACCCAACACCCTCTGAATGACTGTTGATATTTACAGTCAAAGCACTGTAATAACACCCACACACCAACCACCCCATGAATGACTGTTGATATTCACAGTCCAAGCACTGTAATGACACCCTAACACTCACCACCCCATGAATGACTGTTGATATTTACCGTCGAAACACTGTAATGACACCCACACACCCACCACCCCAGGAATGACTGTTGATATTTACAGTCCAAGCACTATAATGACAACCACACACCCACCACCCGATGAATGACTGTTGATATTTACAGTCCAAGCACTGTAATGACACCCACACACCGACCACCCCATGAACGACCGTTGATATTTACAATCAAAGCACTGTAATGACACCAACACACTGACCACCCCAGGAATTATGGTTGATATTTACAGTCCAAGCACTGTAATGGCACCCCCACACCCACCACCCCATGAATAACTGTTGATATTTACAGTCCAAGCACTCTAATTACACCCACCACCCTTTGAATGACTGTTGATATTTACATTCAAAGCACTGTAATAATACCCACTCACTCACCACCCCGTGAATGACTGTTGATATTTACAGTCCAAGCAATAATGACACCCACACACTCACCACCCCATGAATGACTTGATATTTACAGTCCAAGCCCTGTAATGACACCCACACACCCACCACCCCAAGAATGACTGTTGATATTTACAGTCCAAGCACTATAATGACACCCACACACCCACCACCCCATGAATGACTGTTGATATTTACAGTCCAAGCACTGTAATGACACCCTGACACTGACCACCCCATGAACGACCGTTGATATTTACAGTCAAAGCACTGTAATGACACCAACACACCGACCACCCCAGGAATTATGGTTTATATTTACAGTCCAAGCACTGTAATGACACCAACACACACTCATGACCCCATTAATGACTGTTAATATTTACAGTCTAAGCACTCTTATGACACCCACCACCCTATGAATGACTGTTGATATTTACAATCAAAGAACTGTAATAACACCAACACACCCACCACCCCATGAATGACTGTTGATATTTACAGTCCAAGTGATGTAATGACAGCCACACACCCAACACACCATAAATGACTGTTGATATTTACAGTCTAAGCAATCTCATGACACCAACCACCCCAATAATAACTGTTGATATTTACAGTCCAAGCACTGTAATGACACCCACACACCCACCACCCCATGAATGACTGTTGATATTTACAGTCCAAGCTCTGTAATGACACCCAGACACACACCACCCAATGAATGGTGGTTGATATTTACAGTCCAAGAACTGCAATGACACCCACACACTCACCACCCCATGAATGACTGTTGATATTTACAGTCCAAGCACTTTCATGATACCCACACACCCACCACCCCATGAATAACTGTTGATATTTACAGTCCAAGCACTCTTATGACACCCACCACCCTCTTAATGACTCTTGATATTTACAGTCAAAGCACTGTAATAACACCCACTCACCCACCACCCCTTAAATGATGGTTGATATTTATAGTCCAAGCACTGTAATGATACCCACACACCCACCACCCCATAAATGACTGTTGATGTTTTCAGTCCAAGCACTGTAATGACATCCACACACCCACCACCCCATGAATGACTGTTGATATTTATAGTCCAAGCACTCTAATGACACCCACCACCCTCTGAATGACTGTAGATATTTACAGTCAAAGCACTGAAATAATACCCACACACTCACAACCCTATGAATGACTGTTGATATTCACAGACCAAGCACTGTAATGACACCCACACACACACCACCCCATGAATGACTGTTGATACTTACAGTTAAAGCGCTGTAATGACACTCACACACCAATCATGCCATGAATGACTGTAGATATTTACAGTCCAAGCATTGCAATGATACTCCCCTCCCCATAAATGACTGTTGATATTTACAGTCAAAGCACTGTAATGACACCCTTACACACACCACCCCATGAATGACTGTTGATACTTACAGTTAAAGCGCTGTAATGACACTCACACACCAATCATGCCATGAATAACTTTTGATATTTACAGTCCTAGCACTGTAATGAAACCCACCCACCCACCACCATATGAATGACTGTTGATATTTACAGTCCAAGCACTGTCATGACACCCATACACCCACCACCCTATGAATGACTGTTGATATTAACAGTCCAAGCACAGTACTGACACGCATACATCCACTACCCCATTAATGACTTGATATTTATGGTCCAAGATCTGTACTTACACCTACACACCCACCACCCCATGAATGATTGTTGATATTTACATTCCAGACACTGTAATGACACCCCTACCCCCCACCAACCTAAGAATGACTGTTGATATTTAGAGTCCAAGCTCTGTAATAGCACCCACAGACACCATGAATGCCAGTTGATATTTACAGTCCAAGAATTGTATAAACACCCACACACTGACCCACACACCCACAACTCCATGAAAGACTGTTAATATTTACAGTCCAAGCACTGTAATGACACCCACACACCCATCACCCAATGAATGACTGTTGATATTTACAATCCAAGAACTTTAATGACACCAACAACCCACCACCCCTTAAATGACTGTTGATATATACAGTCCAAGCATTGTAATGACACCCACACACCTACCAACCCATGAATGACTGTTGATATTTACAGTCCAAGCACTGTAATGACACCCACACAACCACAACCCCATGAATGATGGTTAGTATTTACAGTCCAAGCACTGTAATATGATCAACACACACACCATCCCATTAAAGACTGTTAATATTTACAGTCCAAGCACTGTATGACACCCACACACCCACTTTCCCATGAATGACGGTTGATATTTACAGTCAAAGCACTGTAATGACACCCACACACCCACCACCCCATGAATGTTTGTTGATATTTACAGTCCAATCACTGTATTGACACCCACACACCCACAGCCCATGAATGTCTGTTAATATTTATAGTCCAATCAATGTAATGACACCCACACATCAACCACCCCATTAATGACTGTTGATATTTACAGTCCAAGTACTGTAATGACCCCTACCATCCCATGAATGACTGTTGATATTTGCAGTCCAAGCACTGTATTGACACCTACACATCCACCACCCCATGAATGACTGTTGATATTTACAGTCCAAGCACTGTAATGACACACACCACACCATGAATGATTTGATATTTATACTCCAAACACTGTAATTACACCTACATACCCACCACCCTTTGAATGACTGTTGATATTTACAGTCCAAGCACTGTAATGACACACACTCCCACCAACCTATGAATGACTGTTGATAATTACACTCCAATCTCTGTAATAGCACCCACAAACACCATGAATAACAGTTGATATTTACAGTCCAAACACTGTAATGACACCCACACACGTACCACCCTATGAATGACTGTTGATATTTACAATTCAAGCACTGTATTGACACCCACACACTGACTACCCTATGATTGACTGTTGATATTTACAGTCTAAGTACTGTAATAACACCCACACACCCACCAACCCATAAATGACTGTTGATATTTACATTCCATGCAAAGTAATGAGACCCACACACCAACCACCCCATTAACGACCATTGAAATTTATAGTCCATGCACTGTAATGACACCCACACACCACCACCCAATGAATAACTGTTAATATTTTTGTCCAAGCACTGTAATAACACCCACACACCCACCACCCCATAAATGACTGTTAATATTTACAGTCCAAACACTGTAATGACACCCACACACCCACTAACCCATAAATGACTGTTGATATTTACATTCCATGCAAAGTAATGAGACCCACACACCAACCACCCCATGAATGACTGTTGATATTGACAGTCCAAGCACTGTAATGACACTCACACACCATCAACCCCTTGAATGCTTGTTGATATTTACAGTCCAAGCAATGAAATGACACCCACACACCCACCACCCCATTAACGACCATTGAAATTTATAGTCCATACACTGTAATGACACCCACACACCACCACCCAATGAATAACTGTTAATATTTTTGTCCAAGCACTGTAATAACACCCACACATCCACCACCCCATAAATGACTGTTAATATTTACAGTCCAAACACTGTAATGACACCCACACATACACCACCCCATGAATGACTGTTGATATATATAGTCAAAGCACTGTAATGACACTCACCACACCATGAATGGCTGTTGATATTTACAGTCAAAGAACTGTAATGACACCCACCATCCAATAAATGACGGTTGATATTTACAGTCCAAGCACTGTAATGATAGCTTCACACCCACCACCCCATTGATGACTGTTGATATATATTAACAGTCTAAGCACTGTAATGACACACAAACACCCACCACCCAATAAATGACAGTTGATATTTACAGTCCAAGCACTGTAATGACACCCACACATCCACCAAACCATGAATGACTGTTGATATTTACAGTACAAGCACTGTAATGTCACTGACACACCCCATGAATGAAAGTTGATATTTACAGTCCAAGCACTGTAATGACACACACACGAACCCATGAATGACTGTTGATATTTACAGTACAAGCACTGTAATGTCACTGACACACCCCATGAATGACAGTTGATATTTACAGTCCAAGCATTGTAATGACACCCACACATCCACCAACCCATGAATGACAGTTTATATTTACAGTCCAAGCACTGTAATGACACCCACACAACCACAACCCCATTAATGTTGGTTAATATTTAGAGTCCAAGCACTGTAATATAACCCACACACCCACCAACCCATGAATGACTGTTGATATTTAGAGTCCAAGCACTGTAATGACATCCACACACCCACCCTCCCATGAATAACTGTTGATATTTACAGTCCAAACACTGTAATGACACCCACCTCCCCATTAATGACCATTGATATTTATAGTCCATTCACTGTAATGACACCCACACACCCACCACTCAATGAATAACTGTTGATATTTCAGTCCGAGCACTGTAATGACACCCACACAGCAACCACCCCATAAATGACTGTTAATATTTACAGTCCAAACACTGTAATGACACCCACATACCCACCACCCCATGAATGACTGTTGATATATACAGTCCAAGCACTGTAGTGACACTCACCACACAATGAATGACTGTTGATATTTACAGTCAAAGCACTGTAATGACACCCACCACCCCATGAATGACGGTTGATATTTACAGCCCAAGCACTGTCATGACAGCTACACACCCACCACCCCATGAATGCATGTTGATATTTACAGTCTAAGCACTCTAATGACACCCACACACCTACCACCCATGAATGATAGTTGATATTTATAGTCCAAGCACTGTAATGACACCCACATACCCACCACCACATTAACCCCTAAGAACCGCAATCCCCCTAGCGCTACTGGAGCGTGAACCGCAAAAACAGGGTTATTTTTAAAGTTTCGTTTAAGTAAATTTTGTTATTTTACACACCAGAATCTGTAAACTAAAGTTTTTTAGGTCCACTGGTTTGCGTACAGCAGCGCCATGAGTAATAAAGTAGTTACCCCTAAAAATAACCTAAAAATTAGAAAACGTGAGCGAGCGTATTTTCATTGCGTATATATGACGAGTGAACCATTTCCCTCTCACACCACTCATTAAAGGCCCAACCAAACCAGTGTTACCAATGAAGTGGCTAGATATAGCCCAAGCAGTTTTTTTTCTACCGGCTTTATATTACGTCAATCGGCTTCAAGGCCTAAATTCACGGTGACGTGATATTTGGTCAATATGCATTTAAGGGTTAATGACTGTTGAAATTTAAATTCCAAGCACTGTAATAACACCCACAACCCCATGAATGACTGTTGATATTTACAGTCCAAGCTCTGTAATGACACCCACACACCCACCACCCCTTGAATGACTGTTCATATTTACAGTCCAAGCACTGTAATGAAACCCACACACCGAGCACCGCATTAATGACTGTTGATATTTACAGTACAAGCACTGTAATGACACCCACCACCCCATGAATGACGGTTGATATTTACACTCCAAGCACTGTAATGACACCAACACACCCACGACCCCATGAATGACTGTTGATATTTACAGTCCAAGCACTGTAATGACACCCACCACCCCATGAATGACTGTTGATATTTTCAGTCCAAGCATTGTAATAACACTCACAGACTAACCACCCCATGAATGACAGTTGATATTTACAGTCTGAGCACTGTAATGAAACTAACACACCCACCATTCCATGAATAACTGTTGATATTAACAGTCCAAGCACTGTAATGACACCCACACACTCACCACCTCATTAATGACTGTTGATATATACAGTCCAAGCACTTTAATGACACCCACACACCCACCACCTCATGAATGATTGTTTATATTTACAGTCCAAGCACTGTAATGACACTAACAACCCCAAAAATGACTGTTGATATTTACAATACAATCATTATATGACACCCACACACCCCATGATTGACTGTTGATATTTACTATCCACGCACTGTACTGACACACACACACCCACCACGCCTTGAATGACTGTTGATATTTACAGTCCAGGCAATGTAATTGAACCCACACACACACCACCCCATGAATGACAGTTTATACTTACAGTCCAAGCTCTGTAATGACACCAACACACTCACCATGCCATGAATGACTGTTGATATTTACATTCCAAGCACTGTCATAACACCGACACACCAACCACCCCATAAATGACTGTTGATATATACAGTCCAAGCACTGTATTGACACCCACCACCCCATGAATGACTGTTGATATTTACACACAAAGCACTGTAATGACCCCCACACACCCACCACCCCATGAATGACTGTTGATATTTACAATTCGAGCACTGTAATGACACCCACACACCCACCACCCCTTTAATCACTGTTGATATTTACAGTCCAAGCACTGTAATGAAACCCACACAACCACCACTGCATTAATGACTGTTGATATTTACAGTACAAGGACTGTAATGACACCCGCCACCCCATGAATGATGGTTGATATTTATTTTCCAAGCTTTGTAATGACACCCACACACCCATGACCCCATGAATGACTGTTGATATTTACAGTCCAAGCACTGTAATGACACCCACCACCCCATGAATGACTGTTGATATTTTCAGTCCAAGCATTGTAATAACACCCACAGACTAACCACCTCATGAATGACTGTTGATATTTACAGTCCGAGCACTGTAATGACACCCAAAAACCCACCACCTAATGAATGACTGTTGATATATACAGTCAAAGCACTTTAATGACACCCACACACCCACCACCTCATGAATAACTATTTACATTTACAGTCCAAGCACTGTAATGACACTAACCACCCCATGAATGACTGTTGATATTTAAAGTACAATCACTATTATGACACCCACACACCCCATGATTGACTGTTGATATTTACTATCCAAGCACTGTAATGACACCCAAACACCGACCACCCCATGAATGACAGTTGATACTTACAGTCCAAGCACTGTAATGACACCCACACACTCACCATACCATGAATGACTGTTGATATTTACATTTCAAGTACTGTAATGACACCCACACACCAACCACCCTATGAATGACTGTTGATATTTACAGTTCAAGCACTGTAATGACACCCTCACACCAACCATTCATGAATGATGGTTGATATTTACAGTCTTAGCACTGTAATGACACTCACACACCCACCACCCCATGAATGATTGTTGATGTTGACAGTCCGAGCTCTGTAATGACACCCACACTCCCACCACCCCATAAATGACTGTTGGTATTTAAAGTCAAACCTCTGTAATGACACCCACACACCCACCACCTCATGAATGAATGTTGATATTTACAGTCCAAGCACTGTAATGACACTAACCATCCCATGAATGAGTGTTGATATTTACAGTCCAAGCACTGTAATCACACCTACAACCTCATTAATTAATGTTGATATTTACAGTACAATCACTATAATGACACCAACACACCCCATGATTGACTGTTGATATTAACTATCCACTCACTGTACTGACACCCACACACCCACCACCCCATTAATGACTGTTGATATTTACAGTCCAGGCAATGTAATGGAACCCACATACCCACCACCCAATGAAGGACAGTTGATACTTACAGTCCAAGCACTGTAATGACACCCACACACCTACCACCCAATGAATGACTGTTGATATTTACAGTCCAAACATGTAATGACACCCATACAACCACCACCCCATGAATGACTCTTGATATTTACAGACCAAACACTGTAATGATACCCACAAACCCTCCACAACGTGAATTACTTTTGATATTTACAGTCCATGCGCTGTAATGACACCCACACATACACCAACATATGAATGGCTGTGGATATTTGCAGTCCAAGCTCTGTAATAACTACCACACACCCAGCACCCCATGAAAGACTGTTGATTTTACAGTCCAAGCACTGTATTGAAACTCACACACCCACCACCCCGTGATTGACTGTTGATATTTACAGTCCAAGCACTGTAATGACACCCTTACACCCAGCACCCCATGAATAACTGTTGGTATTTACAGTCCAAGCACTCTAATGACACCCACACACCCAACACCCCATAAATGACTATTGATATTTACAGTCATAGCACTGTAATGACACCCACACACCCACCACCCTTTGAATAAATGTTGATATTTACAGTACAAGTACTGTAATGACACCCACCACCCCATGAATGATGGTTGATATTTATAGTCCAAGCACTGTAATGGAACCCACACACTTACCACCCCATGAATACCTGTTGATATTTACAGTCTAAGTACTGTAATGACAATAACCACCCCATGAATGAATGTTAATATTTACCGTCCAAGCACAGTAATGACACCCACAAACCCACCACACCATGAATGACAGTTGATATTTACAGTCCAAACACTGTAATGATACCCACACACCCACCACCACATGAATGACTGTTGATATTTACAGTCTTATCATTGTAATGATACCCACAGACCCACAATCCAATGAATGACTGTTAATAACTACAGTCCAAGAACTGTAATGACACCCACACACCCACCACCCCATGAATGACTGTTGATATTTACAGTCCAAGAACTGTAATGACACCCACACACCCACCACCCAATAAATGATTGTTAATATTTACAGTCCAAGCACTGTAATGACACCCAAACTTCATTCACAGCATGAATTACTGTTGATATTTACAGTCCAAGCACTGTAATGACAACCACACACCCATCACCCTATGAATGATTGTTAATATTTACAGTCCAAGCACTGTAATGACTCCCACACACCCACCACCCAATAAATGATTGTTGATATTTACGGTCTAAGAACTGTAATGGCACCCAAACACCCACCACCCCAAGAATGACTGTTGATATTTACAGTACAAGCTCTGTAATGACATACACACACCCACAACACAATGAATGACTGCTAATAATAACAATCCAATCACTGTCATGACGACCACACTCCCACCATTCCACAATGACTGTTGATATTTACAGTCCAATCACTGTAATGACATCCACACACTTACCATCCCATGAATCACTGCTGACATTTACAGTCCAAGAACTGTAATGACACCCACACACCCACCACCCCATGAATAACGGTTGATATTTACAGTCCAAGCACTGTAAAGACACCCACACATCTACCACCCCATGAATAACTGTTGATTTTGTACTGTCGAAGCTCTGTAATGACACCCACATACCCACCACCCCATTAATGATTGTTGATATTTACAGTCCAAGCAATGTAATAACACCCACACACCTACTATCCCATGAATGACTGTTGATATTTACAGTCCAAGCACTGTAGTGACACCAACCCACCCAGCTCCCCATGCCTAACTGTTGATATTTACATTCCAAGCACTGTAATGACACTCACACACCCACCACCCAATAAGTGACTGTTGATATTTACAGTCCAAGCACTGTAATTACACCCAACACCATGAATTACTTTTGATATTGTTACGGTGTGACATCTTCACTATATCTTCACTACCATCTGTTACGTCCCCAGTCCCGGGCCGACTGAAGCACGCAATCAGATTAATCACAAACAAAAGGAAGAGCAAACTTAAACACTTTTAAAGCTTCAAAGCTTTATTTTATCTTTTTCTCAAAAGCCTGGATCTCTGTCTCACACAAATCTTAGCTCCAAAAGCTCTGATCTTACCCCTGATCTTACCACCCATGATCTTACCACCCCCTTTTACATTGTCTTTCTAAACTCTATATAACATTTCATAGTCATCCTAGAACTACTCTTGGAATATAACAAAATAAAGTAGTGACATCTTCTACTCAGTAGTGAAGATGTCATCACACACTTCTGTACCAAAATACAATGACCATGTGACATAATCCGGGTAGTGAAGATATGTCACATTGTAATCATCTTCTACTAAGTAGTGAAGATGTTCACACTTATCTCTACTAGACATAAAGGGCGATGTGACCTAATCCTTCCCTGCATGGGTAGTGAAGATGGTAGTGAAGATATAGTGAAGATGTCACACCGTAACACCCCCTTTCCAATTTTTAGATGTGAGTTCTCCCTTAGGAGGACTCTCATCGTATATTGTTATAACACATGGTGGATAAATTATAATTTTCTCTGCTATTTCTTTCTCCCAGAATTCGTCATTATCTTCATCTTCATAATCGTCATCATCTCTATCATCACCATCATTATCATCATCATCATAATCTTCATAATCGTCATCATTTTCATCATCATCACTTTCTTCTTCAACTTCATAATTTTCTTCAACTTCATAATTTTCTTCAACTTCATTTTCTTCTTCAACTTCATTTTCTTCTTCAACTTCATTTTCTTCTTCAACTTCATTTTCTTCTTCAACTTCATTTTCTTCTTCAACTTCATTTTCTTCTTCAACTTCATTATTTCTACTTTCATCCAACAAGCGCTTCTCGAGCCTGCTGCCGTCCCTCAATAGTTTACTGATGAGCTGGAATGTTTCCTTGTATTGGGGGTTGCTCATTGTTTTGGGTTCAGTTTTCCATAACTTGTGGTGAAGCACAACCATCTGGTGGTTTAGTTTGCCTAGCTGTTCTTCGATTTCGGGCTCAATGTTTATGTCTATGGCTTTGTTGGCGCTCCTTGACACGTGATGAGCTGATTTCCTTGTCTTCTTGTGAACTGGTTTCTTGGAGTTCTTTTTCTTCTTCTTGCCGTCGTCATTCCCTTCACTGTTCTGGCGGCCTTCTTCCTCCTTTTCATTGCTCTCCTCCTCCTTCTCCTCCTTTTCAACCTTTTCAACCTTCTTTCTT
Source organism: Petrolisthes cinctipes (assembly GCA_033782935.1). NCBI lineage: Eukaryota > Metazoa > Arthropoda > Malacostraca > Decapoda > Porcellanidae > Petrolisthes > Petrolisthes cinctipes. The sequence goes on from JAWQEG010000030.1 coordinate 5,788,423, forward strand.
CCCTTTTTCTTTTTAACACTTTCTGTAGCTTCACCAGTCTTGGCCTCGGATGACTCGACCTTTGCAGTCTCTTCAATTGCTTCTGTTGGTGATGTTTCTTCCTTGGTTGAAGTTTCCTTAGCCTTCTTCTTCTTTTTGGATTTAGCATCTTCCTCGTTATCGATGTCTTCCTCACACTTTTCTTCCACACCGTATTCTTCTAATTCTTCTTCACTTATTTCTTCCACATTGTTTTCAGTGGTTTCTTCCTCAGTGTTGTTTTCAGCAGTTTCTTCATCAATGTTTTCAGCAGTTTCTTCTTCAGTATTTTCAGCAGTTTCTTCCTCAGTGTTTTCAGCAGTTTCTTCCTCTGCTTCTTTTTCCTCTGACACAAGGAAGTTCACTTTATTTTCAGCTGGGCCTCTATTTCTGGCCTCCAGCTTTTTTAACTCAAGCTCCAATTGGGCTGTCTCCTCCTTCTCTTTCTTCAAGAGGAGCCGCAAGAGCTTCATCTCCTGCTCGTACTCCATACCTTTCGTTAGTACACCTTTTTGGTGCCACTTTTCCATTACTTCACTATGGATTTCCTGCGCTACTTTTCTTGCATAATCCATGACTCTTTCTCGATGAATCTTCAAATCAAGAATCTCTTCAACTCCTCTCAAAATCTTCTCAAGAAATTTTCGATATTTTCTTAAGAATCCCGGTCAGGCCCCCAATTCTGTTACGTCCCCAGTCCCGGGCCGACTGAAGCACGCAATCAGATTAATCACAAACAAAAGGAAGAGCAAACTTAAACACTTTTAAAGCTTCAAAGCTTTATTTTATCTTTTTCTCAAAAGCCTGGATCTCTGTCTCACACAAATCTTAGCTCCAAAAGCTCTGATCTTACCCCTGATCTTACCACCCATGATCTTACCACCCCCTTTTACATTGTCTTTCTAAACTCTATATAACATTTCATAGTCATCCTAGAACTACTCTTGGAATATAACAAAATAAAGTAGTGACATCTTCTACTCAGTAGTGAAGATGTCAACACACACTTCTGTACCAAAATACAATGACCATGTGACATAATCCGGGTAGTGAAGATATGTCACATTGTAATCATCTTCTACTAAGTAGTGAAGATGTTCACACTTATCTCTACTAGACATAAAGGGCGATGTGACCTAATCCTTCCCTGCATGGGTAGTGAAGATGGTAGTGAAGATATAGTGAAGATGTCACACCGTAACAATATTTACAGTCCAAACACTGTAATGACATGCACACACCTACCACCCGTGATATTTACAGTCCAAGCACAGTAATGACACCAACACACACACCACCCCATGAATTACTGTTGATATTTACAGTCCAAGCACTGTAAGGATACCCACACACCCACCACCCCATGATTGACAGTTGATATTTACAGTCCAAGCACTCATGAATGATTGTTGATATTTACAATCCATGCACTGTGTGACGTGAAGCACGAGTGGCCTGAACCAGCCTTAACTACCTGTTGGGGGAATACATTAACTACCATCATCTGGCCAGGGAACGAGCGAGGAAAGGCAACCAATGGCAGAGTGTGTGTGCATGAGTTTATCCGTGGGATTGGTCAAGAAGTTTTCCCGCTTTGAGGGAGTTTGTTCATTGGCTCAGGCATCTAAGATGCACATACGTCATGCCTTCAACAGGGTATATAAGGGCAGGAAGACGGTGTTTCAGAGATTCCCTCTGCTTCTTGTCCTCCGGGTGGATTGGTGGTGCATTGTGGTGGTGACGGGGTTGGTGAAGTATTTGTAAGTAGCATTAAGGTTTAATATTTAAGGTCTAGTATAAAGGTGATTATTTTTGTATTACATAAGTTGGGAGAACAGAAAATTGTTAATGTATTGTGTCAAGTTAATATTGTCAATGTATTCCAGGTACTTGAGTGAGATGCATATTGTTTGTGAATTAAAATAATGTTATTTTTCTCAGTGTTTCGAATATGCTCCTATAGTGTTAATCTAAAGTATTTGGGAGAGCAACGGTGCATTTTTTCTCTAGGGTGCATCGGGTCTTATTAGTAAAGACAGTGACAACTGCAATAACACCTACCACCCCATAAATGACTGTTGACATTTACAATCAAAGCACTGTAATGGCACCCACACAATCACCACCTCATAAATGATGGTTGATATTTTAGGTCCGAGAACTGTAATGACACCCACAAACCCACCACCCCATGAATGGCTATTGATATTTACAGTCCAAGCACAGTAATGACACCAACACACACACCACCCCATGAATGACTGTTGATATTTACAGTCCAAGCACTGTAAGGATACCCACACACCCACCACCCCATGATTGACAGTTGATATTTACAGTCCAAGCACTGTAATGATACTCACACACCTAGCACCCCATGAATAACTGTTGATATTTACATTACAAGCACTGTAATGACACCCACACACCCACCACCCAATGAGTGACAGTTGATATTTACAGTCCAAGCACTGTAATGACACCCAAACAGCCCCCTCTTAATGAATGACTGTTGATATTTACAGTCCAAACACTGTAATGACACCCAACACCATGAATGATTGCTGATATTTACAGTCCAAGCACTGTAATGACATGCTCACACACACCACAAGATGAATGACTGTTGATATTTACAGTCAATGTACTGCAATGACACCCACCAAACCATGAATGACTGTTGATATTTACAATCAAAGCACTGTAATGAAATCCACACACCCACCACCTCATGAATGACTGTTGATATTTACAGTTCAAGCACTGTAATGACATCCACACACCCATGACCACATGAATGACTGTTGATTTAAACAGTCCAAGCACTCGGGTTGTAATTACCAACAGTCATTCATTGGCTGGTGGGTGTGTGGATGTCATTACAGTGCTTGGACTGTAAATATCAAAAGTCATTTATAGGGTGGTGGGTGTGTGGGTGCCATTACAATGCTTGGACTGTAAATATTAACAGAGCTTGTAGATATTTACAGTCCAAGCACTGTAATGATCCCCACACACCCGCCATTCCATGAATGACAATTGATATTTACAGTCCAAGCACTGTAAAGACACCCACACACCCACAACCCCATGAATGACTGTTGATATATACAGTCCAAGCACTGTATTGACACCCACCACCCATGAATGACTGTTGATATTTTCAGTCCAAGCACTGTAATGACACCTACACACTAACCACCCCATGAATGACCGTTGATATTTACGGTCCGAACAATATAATGACACCCACACACCCACCAGCCCATGAATGACTGTTGATATCTACAGTCCAAGCACTGTAATGACCCCCACACACCCACCACCCCATAAATGACTGTTAATATTTACAGTCCGTGCACTGTAATGACACCCACACACCCACCACCCCATGAATGACTGTTGATATTTACAGTCCAAGCACTGTATTGAAACCAATCAACCCATGAATGACTGTTGATATTTACAGTTCAAGCACTGTAATGACACCCACCACCCCATGAATGACTGTTGATATATACAGTCCAAGCTCTTTAATGACACCCATTAATGACACAATTTTCGTGTGTTTTGAGCCTGAATTTGGGATATAAACGGGTACAGAGGAGGCATGCACATATTGACTTTGAACACCTAAAATATCGATTTTTAGCATGTTTTGGGCCTATATTTTTAAAATATTCTAGCACTGCGTAGGAATGTACAGATTGCTTCTCGGAACCAGAAATATCGAATTTTCGGGTGTTTTAGCCTGAATTTGAAATATAAACGGGTACAGAAGATGCATACACATATCGACTTTGGGCACCTGAAATATCGATTTTTACCATGTTTTGGGCCTGTATTTTGAAAATATTATATTACTGAATAGCCATGTACAGATCGCTTCTAAGACCCAAAAATATCGAATTTTCGGGTATTTTGAGCCTGAATTTGAGATATAAACGGGTACTGAAGATGCATGCACATATCGACTTTGGGCACCTAAAATATCGATTTTAAATTTGTTTTTGTGCCTGTATTTTGAAAATATTCTAACATTGAGTAGACATGTACAGATCGCTTGTGGGACCCCAAAAATATCGAATTTTCGTGTGTTTTGAGCCTGAATTTGGGATATAAACGGGTACAGAGGAGGCATGCACATATTGACTTTGAACACCTAAAATATCGATTTTCAGCATGTTTTGGGCGTGTATTTTGAAATATTCCATTACTAAGTAGGCATGAACAGATCGTTTCTGTGACCAAAAAAAATCGAATTTTCTGGTGTTTTGAGCATGAATTTGGGATATAAAGGAGTACAGAAGATGCATGCACATATCGACTTTGGGTACCTAAAATATCGAATTTTGGCATTTGATGGGCCTGTTTTTTGAAAATATTTTATTACTGAATATGCATGTATAGATCGCTTCTGGGAACCAAAAATATCGAATTTTCGGGTATTTTGAGCCAGAATTTGTAATATAAACGGGTACAGAAAATGCATGCACATATCCACTTTGGGCACCAAAAATATCCATTTTTAGTATGCTTTGGGCCTATATTTTGAAATTATTCTAGGACTGAGTAGGCATGTACAGCTCGCTTTTGGGACCCAAAAATATCGAATTTTCGGGTGTTTTGAGCCTGAATTTGAGATATAAACGTGTATTGAAGATGCGTGCACATATCGACTTTTAGCACCTAAAATATCGATTTTGAGCATGTTTTGGGTCTGTATCTTGAAAACATTCTAGCAAGGAGTAAGCATGTACAGATCGCTATTGGGACCCAAAAATATCGAATTTTCGGGTGTTTGGATCCTCAATTTGGGATATAAACGGGTACAGAAGATGCATGCACATATTGACTTTGGGCACCTAAAATATCGATGTTGAGCATGTTTTGGGCCTGTACTTTGAAAATATTCAAGCATTGAGTATGCATGTACAGATCGCTTCAGGGACCCAATAACATCGAATTTTCGGGTGTTTTGAGCCTGAATTTGGAATATAAATGAGTACAAAATATGCATGCACATATCGACTTGTTGCAACTAAAATATCGAATTTCAGCATGTTTTGGGCCTATATTTTGAAAGTATTCTAGCACTGAGTATGCATGTACAGATCGCTTCTGGTATCAAAAAATATCGAATTTTCGGGTTTTTTGAGCCTGAATTTCTGATATAAACGAGTACAGAAGATGCATGCAGATATCGACTTTTTGAACAACAAATATCGAATTTGAGCATGTTTTCGGCCTATATTTTGAAAGCATTCTAGCACTGAGTATGCATGTACAGATCGCTTCTGGGACCCAAAAATATCGAATTTTCAGGTGTTTTGAGCCTGAATATAAGATATAAACGGGTACAGAAGATGCATGCACATATTGACTTTTTGCACCAAATAGGTCGAAATTCAGCATGTTTTGGGCCTATATTATGAAAATACTCTAACACAGAGTAGGCATTTACAGATCGCTTCTGAGCCCCAATAAAATCGAATATTCGGGAGTTTTGAGCCTGAATTTTGGATATAAACGGGTAAAGAAGAAGCATTCACATATTGACTTTGGGTACCTAAAATATCGATTTTTAGCAGGTTTTGGGCCTGTATTTTGAAAATATTCTGTCAGTGAATAGGCATGTACAGATCGCTTCTCGGCCCCCCCAAAATCGATTATTCGGGTGTTTTGAGCTTGAATTTTGGATATAAACGGGTACAGAAGATGGATGCACATATTGACTTTGGGTAACCAAAATATCGATTTTTAGCATGTTTTGGGCCTATATTTTTAAAATATTCTAGCACTGCGTAGGCATGTACAGTTTGCTTCTCGGAACCAAAAATATCGAATTTTCGGGTGCTTTAGCCTGAATTTGAGATATAAACGGGTACAGAAGATGCATACACATATCGACTTTGGGCACCTAAAATATCGATTTTTACCATGTTTTGGGCCTGTATTTTGAAAATATTATATTACTGAATAGCCATGTACAGATCGCTTCTAAGACCCAAAAATATCGAATTTTCGGGTATTTTGAGCCTGAATTTGAGATATAAACGGGTACTGAAGATGCATGCACATATCGACTTTGGGCACCTAAAATATCGATTTTAAATTTGTTTTTGTGCCTGTATTTTGAAAATATTCTAACATTGAGTAGGCATGTACAGATCGCTTGTGGGACCCAAAAAATATCGAATTTTCGTGTGTTTTGAGCCTGAATTTGGGATATAAACGGGTACAGAGGAGGCATGCACATATTGACTTTGGGCACCTAAAATATCGATTTTCAGCATGTTTTGGGCGTGTTTTTTGAAAATATTCTATTACTAAGTAGGCATGAACAGATCGTTTCTGTGACCAAAAAAAATCGAATTTTCTGGTGTTTTGAGCATGAATTTGGGATATAAACGAGTACAGAAGATTCATGCACATATCGACTTTGGGTACCTAATATATCGAATTTCGGCATTTGATGGGCCTGTATTTTGAAAATATTTTATTACTGAATATGCATGTATAGATCGCTTCTGGGAACCAAAAATATCGAATTTTCTGGTATTTTGAGCCAGAATTTGTAATATAAACGGGTACAGAAAACGCATGCACATATCGACTTTGGGCACCAAAAATATCCATTTTTAGTATGCTTTGGGCCTATATTTTGAAATTATTCTAGGACTGAGTAGGCATGTACAGCTCGCTTCTGGGACCCAAAAATATCGAATTTTTGGGTGTTTTGAGCCTGAATTTGAGATATAAACGTGTATTGAAAATGCGTGCACATATCGACTTTTAGCACCTAAAATATCGATTTTGAGCATGTTTTGGGTCTGTATCTTGAAAACATTCTAGCAAGGAGTAAGCATGTACAGATCGCTATTGGGAACCAAAAATATCGAAGTTTCGGGTGTTTTGATCCTCAATTTGGGATATAAACGGGTACAGAAGATGCATGCACATATTGACTTTTGGCACCTAAAATATCGATTTTGAGCATGTTTTGGGCCTGTATATTGAAAATATTCTAATACTGAGTAGGCATGTACAGGTCGCTTCTGGGATCCAAAAATATGGAATTATCGGGTGTTTTCAGCCTGATTTTGGAATACAAACGGGTACAGAAGTTGCATGAACATACTGACTTTGGACACATAAAATATCGATTTTCAGCATGTTTTGAGCCTATATTTTGAAAACATTCTAGCACTGAGTAGGCATGTACAGATCGCTTCTGGGACCCCCAAAAATCGAATTTTCGGGTGAATTGAGCCTGAATTTGGGATATAAAAGGGTACAGAAGATGTATGCACATATTGACTTTTTGCACCTAATAGGTCGAATTTCAGCATGTTTTGGGCCTATATTATGAAAATACTCTAACACGGAGTAGGCATGGACAGATCGCTTCTGAGCCCCAATAAAATCGAATATTCGGTTGTTCTGAGCCTGAATTTTGGATATAAACGGGTAAAGAAGACGCATTCACATATTGACTTTGGGTACCAAGAATATCGATTTTCAGCAGGTTTTGGGCCTGTATTTTGAAAATATTCTGTCATATAATAGGCATGTGCAAATCGCTTCTCGGCCCCCCAAAAATCGATTATTCGGGTGTTTTTGCTTCTCGGAACCAAAAATATCGAATTTTCGGGTGTTTTAACCTGAATTTGAGATATAAACGGGTACAGAAGATGCATACACATATCGACTTTGGCCACCTAAAATATCGATTTTCAGGATGTTTTGGGCCTGTAATTTGAAAATATTATATTACTGAATAGCCATGTACAGATCGCTTCTAAGACCCAAAAATATCGAATTTTCGGGTATTTTGAGCCTGAATTTGAGATATAAACGGGTACTGAAGATGCATGCACATATCGACTTTGGGCACCTAAAATATCGATTTTAAATTTGTTTTTATTCCTGTATTTTGAAAATATTCTAACATTGAGTAGGCATATACAGATCGCTTGTGGGACCCCAAAAATATCGAATTTTCGTGTGTTTTGAGCCTGAATTTGAGATATAAACGGATACTGATGATGCATGCACATATCGACTTTTGGGCACCTAAGATATCGATTTAGAGCATTTTTTGGGTCTGTATCTTGATAACATTTTAACTAGGAGTAGGCATGTACAGATCGCTTCTAGGACCCAAAAATACCGAATTTTCGGGTGTTTAAGCCTGAATTTGAGATATAAACGGGTACAGAAGATGCATTCACATATCGACTTTGGACACTTAAAATATCGATTTTTAGCATGTTTTGAGCCTATATTTTGAAAACATTCTAACACGGATTGGCATGTACAGATCGCTTCTGGGACCCTAAAATATCGATTTTTAGGATGTTTTGAGCCTGAATTTGAGATATAAACTGGTGCTGAAGATAAATGCACATATCGACTTTTGGACACCTAAAATATCGATTTTAGCATGTTTTGGGCCTATATTTTGAAAATACTTTAACACGGAGTAGGCATGTACAGATCGCTTCTGGGACCCAAAAATACCGAATTTTCGGATGTTTTGAGCGTGAATTTAAGATATAAACGGGTACAGAAGATGCTTGCACATATCGACTTTGGACACTTAAAATATCGATTTTTAGCATGTTTTGAGCCTATATTTTGAAAACATTCTATCACTGAGTAGGCATGTACAGATCGCTTCTGGGACCCAAAAATATCGAATTTTCGGGTGTTTTGAGGTTTAATTTGGGATATAAACGGTTGCAGAAGATACATACACATATTGACTTTGGGCACCTAAAATATAGATTTTCACCATGTTTTGGGCCTTTATCTGAGTAGGCATGTACAGATCGCTTCTGGGACCCCAAAATGTCAAATTTTCGGGTGCTTGGAGCCAGAATTTGAGATATAAACGGGTACAGAAGATGCATGCACATATCGACTTTTGGGCACCTATAAGATCGATTTTCAGTATGTTTTGGGCCTGTATCTTTAAAATACTCTAACACGGAGAAGGCATGAACAGATCGCTTTTTGGACCACAAAATATCGAATTTTCGGGTGTTTTGAGCCTGAATTTGAGATATAAACGGGTACTGAAGATGCATGCACATATCGACTTTTGGGTGCCAAAATATTGATTTTGAGCATGTTTTTGGTCTGTATCTTGAAAACATTCTAACTAGGAGTAGGCATGTACAGATCGCTTCTAGGACCCAAAAATACCGAATTTTGGGTGTTTTGAGCCTGAATTTGAGATATAAACGGGTACAGCAGATGCATGCACATATCGACTATGGACACTTAAAATATCGATTTTTAGCATGTTTTTAACCTATATTTTGAAAACATGCTAGCACTGAGTATTCATGTACAGATCGCTTTAGGGACCTCAAAATATCGAGTTTTCGGGTGTTTTGGGCCTGAATTTGAGATATCGACTTATGGCACCTAAAATATCGATTTTCAGCATGTTTTGGGCCTGTATTTTGAAAATACTCTAACACGGAGTAGGCATGTACAGATCGCTTTTTGGACGCCAAAATATCGAATTTTCGGGTGTTTTGTGCCTGAATTTGAGATATAAACGGGTACTGAAGATGCATGCACATATCGACTTTTGGGTACCTAAAATATCGATTTTGAGCATGTTTTGGGTCTGTATCTTGAAAACATTCTAACTAGGAGTAGGCATGTACAGATCGCTTCTAGGACCCAAAAATACCGAATTTTCGGGTGTCTTGAGCCTGAATTTGAGATATAAACGGGTACAGAAGATGCATGGACATATCGACTTTGGACACTTAAAATATCGATTTTTAGCATGTTTTGAGCCTATATACGGGATATAAACGGGTACAGAATATGCATGCACATATTGACTTTTTGCACCTAAAATATCGATTTTCAGCATGTTTTGGGTCTGTATCTTGAGAAAATTCTAGCAAGGATAAGGCATGTACAGATCGCTTCTGGGACCCAAAAATATTAAATTTTCGGGGGTTTTGAGCCTGAATTTGGGATATAAACGGGTACTGAAGATCCATGCACATATCGACTTTTTGCACCTAAAATATCGATTTTGAGCATGTTTTTGGCCTGTATCTTGAAAATACTCAAACACGAAGTAGGCATGTACAGATCGCTTCTGGGACCCAAAAATATCGAATTTTCGGGTGTTTTGAGCCTGAATTTGGGATGTAAATGGGTACAGAAGATATATGCACTTATTGACTTGGGCACCTAAAATATCGATTTTTAACTTGTATTTCTGCCTGTATTTTGAAAATATTCTAACATTGAGTAGGCATGAATAGATCGCCTCTGGAACCCAAAAATATCGAATTTTCGGGTATTTTGATCCTGAATTTGAGATATAAACGGGTACAGAAGATGCATACACATATCGACTTTGGCCACCTAAAATATCGATTTTCAGCATGTTTTGGGCATGTATATTGAAAATATTATATTACTGAATAGCCATGTACAGATCGCTTCTAGGACCCAAAAATATCGAATTTTCGGGTATTTTGAGCCTGAATTTGAGATATAAACGGGTACTGAAGATGCATGCTCATATCGACTTTGGGCACCTAAAATATCGATTTTAAATTTGTTTTTGTTCCTGTATTTTGAAAATATTTTAACATTGAGTAGGCATGTACAGATCGCTTGTGAGACCCAAAAAATATCGAATTTTCGTGTGTTTTGAGCCTGAATTTGAGATATAAACGGATACTGATGATGCATGCACATATCGACTTTTGGGCACCTAAGATATCGATTTAGAGCATTTTTTGGGTCTGTATCTTGATAACATTTTAACTAGGAGTAGGCATGTGCAGATCGCTTCTAGGACCCAAAAATACCGAATTTTCGGGTGTTTAAGCCTGAATTTGAGATATAAACGGGTACAGAAGATGCATTCACATATCGACTTTGGACACTTAAAATATCGATTTTTAGCATGTTTTGAGCCTATATTTTGAAAACATTCTAACACGGATTGGCATGTACAGATCGCTTCTGGGACCCTAAAATATCGATTTTTTGGTTGTTTTGAGCCTGAATTTGAGATATAAACTGGTGCTGAAGATAAATGCACATATCGACTTTTGGACACCTAAAATATCGATTTTAGCATGTTTTGGGCCTATATTTTGAAAATACTCTAACACGGAGTAGGCATGTACAGATCGCTTCTGGGACCCAAAAATACCGAATTTTCGGATGTTTTGAGCGTGAATTTAAGATATAAACGGGTACAGAAGATGCTTGCACATATCGACTTTGGACACTTAAAATATCGATTTTTAGCATGTTTTGAGCCTATATTTTGAAAACATTCTATCACTGAGTAGGCATGTACAGATCGCTTCTGGGACCCAAAAATATCGAATTTTCGGGTGTTTTGAGGTTTAATTTGGGATATAAACGGTTGCAGAAGATACATACACATATTGACTTTGGGCACCTAAAATATAGATTTTCACCATGTTTTGGGCCTTTATCTGAGTAGGCATGTACAGATCGCTTCTGGGACCCCAAAATGTCAAATTTTCGGGTGCTTGGAGCCAGAATTTGAGATATAAATGGGTACAGAAGATTTTTTTTTTTTTTTTTTTACATATAGTGAGTGGAGGAAAGGAAGAAACAAATAAATAAATGGTTCCATTTGCCTATTGGCATCCTCCACTCATAAAATATTTAAAGCAACTGGATTTAAATTGCTGGGGGTTATAACTTGCTGGAAAACATTCCCTTGGAAGAGAATTCCACAGGGAAGTAGTACGGGGAGTAAATGAATTTTTGTAAGCAGTTGTCCTGCAACGTGGAGGAGTCAGTGTAAACTCATGCGCATTCTCAGCTGCCCTAGTCCTCCGTGGGAAGACGTGAAGGGGTGGTATAATCAGGGCAAGTTCATCCGAACATTTCTTATAAAAGTATCTATAAAATAGTGCAAGGGAAGCAACATTTCTACATACTGATAAGGGAGGGAATTCATTAGTGATCATAGGATTATTGATCAGTCTGATAGCTCTGCTTTGAATTTTATCTAATTGTCTTAACACCACCGATCCACAACCAGCCCACAGAGGTGAACAATATTCCATCTGGGAACGCACATGACTCTTAAATATTACTGCTATCTGCTCGTCAGTCAAATAATTACAAGCTCTGTATAAAAGTCCCATCTTCCTAGATGCAGTTTTGGCAATGGATTTTACATAGGGAGTCCAACTGAGGTTTTCATTTAAAGTTACACCAAGGAGATCAATGCTGTGGGACTTGGGGATATTTGTATTATTGAAAATAATGTGAGAATCTTGATTATCTGATCTATTTGAGAACGGGATGTATTTAGTTTTATTTGCATTGAAAGAAACTAGGTTGTTTTGTCCCCAATCAAAGATCTTCGTTAAGTCTTCATTTAATGAAATTGAAGTGGCAAGTTTGTATTCTAAAATATTGTGTTGAGTAAAACTATCATTAAATGAGAAGGAGCTGTGAATAGTTGAATCATCAGCATAGGAGTGAATTGAATTCTGAGTAACTGACAAAAGATCATTAATATGAATGAGGAACAAAGTTGGAGCCAAGACCGCTCCTTGAGGAACACCAGCATTAATGGGATGAAAGTCGGAATACAGACCATCTACCATCACACGTAATTTTCTGTTGCTAAGATATGAATTAATTAGAGGAACAAAAGATTGAAGGCCATAATGTGGAAGCTTAGACAGTAATGATCTGTGCCATACTCTGTCAAAGGCTTTAGATATATCAAGGCAAATTGTGTGAGTCTCTCCATGTTTATCAGTTGATTGGAATATGTTATCTGTGAAATAACAGAGCAGATCCACAGTAGATCGTCTCTGTCTAAAGCCATATTGCTTATCATTTAGCAGATGATTTTTCTCAAGGTGTTTTACAAAGTGATTGTTAAGAACTATTTCAAATATTTTACCGAGAGTAGACGTGATGGCAATTGGTCTGTAATTTGATGGATTTGCGGTAGCTCCTTTTTTGGGAATTGGTTGTACATTGGCTTCTTTCCAGGCGGCTGGGAAGGACGAGGTATGGAGACATACACGAAATAATTTTGAGAGAATTGGAGCTAATTCTTTTGAGCAATTTTTTAATACAGTGGGAGGAATTTCATCTGGCCCTGAAGCTTTGTCGATAGATAGATTCTCCAAAATGGTCCGCACTTGTCTTGTATGAATTATTAAGGGTGGACTTTCTGGGGAGTTAAAATTCAAAATGGGAGTGTTTTGAGCAGTGTCATTGAGGTTTGAATTTGTGGCGAAGATATTGGCCAAAAGATTTGCTTTACCACATGGATCACATATGAGATTTCCATTGCTATTCTTTAAAGGCAGAATAGATGAACCATGGTTGAAGTTAGATTTGAATGAGTTTACTGTTGACCAAAAGATCTTATTATCATTAGGATTATTCAGTAATTTATTGACTTGTTTATGTATGAAGTTAGATTTGGCTAAATTAGTTACAGCTTTAGCATGGCATCTGACAATTTTGAAATAATTGTATGACTGAAGAGTTTTCGACTTTGTATAGGCATTATAGGCTATTGATTTTTGTTTTGTAGCTCTGGCACAGCTGTGATCAAACCATTTTGGAGAGTTAGATCTTTTTGAGTATTGTTGGTGAGGGATATATGTTTCCATTCCTATTTTTATAAAGTCAGTAATATGGTTCAGGAAGCTATCTGGGTCAGTAGAGTAAAATGATGACCAAGGAATGTTAATTAAAAAGTCTCGGAACCCCACCCAATCTGCAGCATCATAGTGCCATTTGGTCACTCGGATGGGTTCAGAGTGGATGGGTAGGGAGGAGTGGGAACAGGAGACTGCAATGAGGCAATGGTCTGAGGATCCAAGAGGGGACTTCACTTCTACACTATATGTTTCGGGATTGGTAGTAAGAAACAGATCAAGTAGGTGCGGTCTATGTTCTGGATTATCAGGTATGCGAGTAGGGTGCTTGATTAGTTGGGTGAGATTGAATGAGTCTGCGAATAACTCGCATTCAAGCCCAGGTTCATCAGTTCTGGCCGAATGAGTGAGCCACTCAACATTGTGGACATTAAAATCACCCAGTAAGGATATATCAGATGCAGCATTAATGTTTAAATCAGAAAGAATGGAGGTCAGGGAATCAAAGAGGCTATTATCTGGGGAGGCATTTGGTGATCGGTAAATACAACAATAATATTTAACTGAGCCTGAAGAATTTAGCTTGTAAATTGAGTAATCAAAATCTGGTGATGTGAGATTGAAAATGTTCTCCAAGGATAATGTTGATCTAGCAAAACAGCAAACGCCTCCCTTTGATCTAAAATTAGACATTAAAATATAGCCTGGAAAGTTGTAGTTAGTCAGGTCAGAAGAGGGAGTGACCTGGCATTCAGTGAGGAAAAGAATATTAGGGGTTTCGGTTTGAAGAAGTAGGTGTATCGAGTTAATGTTGGAGTGAAGCCCCCGAATATTTGCAAACATAATTAATTCATTGTGCTGACGAGCAGTTGTTTTATGCATCATGGCTGGTGCTGACACAGTCGCGTGATGACGACCGGGAGGGCCCTGTGTCAAAGACCCAGCCCTGCCGGTGGTGGTCATCCGAGAAACCACCGCGCTTGCTCTAAGAGTTGCGTCAGCCATGCATGCACATATCGACTTTTGGGCACCTAAAAGATCGATTTTCAGTATGTTTTGGGCCTGTATCTTTAAAATACTCTAACACGGAGAAGGCATGAACAGATCGCTTTTTGAACCACAAAATATCGAATTTTCGGGTGTTTTGAGCCTGAATTTGAGATATAAACGGGTACTGAAGATGCATGCACATATCGACTTTTGGGTGCCTAAAATATTGATTTTGAGCATGTTTTTGGTCTGTATCTTGAAAACATTCTAACTAGGAGTAGGCATGTACAGATCGCTTCTAGGACCCAAAAATACCGAATTTTGGGTGTTTTGAGCCTGAATTTGAGATATAAACGGGTACAGCAGATGCATGCACATATCGACTATGGACACTTAAAATATCGATTTTTAGCATGTTTTTAACCTATATTTTGAAAACATGCTAGCACTGAGTATTCATGTACAGATCGCTTTAGGGACCTCAAAATATCGAGTTTTCGGGTGTTTTGGGCCTGAATTTGAGATATCGACTTATGGCACCTAAAATATCGATTTTCAGCATGTTTTGGGCCTGTATTTTGAAAATACTCTAACACGGAGTAGGCATGTACAGATCGCTTTTTGGACGCCAAAATATCGAATTTTCGGGTGTTTTGTGCCTGAATTTGAGATATAAACGGGTACTGAAGATGCATGCACATATCGACTTTTGGGTACCTAAAATATCGATTTTGAGCATGTTTTGGGTCTGTATCTTGAAAACATTCTAACTAGGAGTAGGCATGTACAGATCGCTTCTAGGACCCAAAAATACCGAATTTTCGGGTGTCTTGAGCCTGAATTTGAGATATAAACGGGTACAGAAGATGCATGGACATATCGACTTTGGACACTTAAAATATCGATTTTTAGCATGTTTTGAGCCTATATACGGGATATAAACGGGTACAGAATATGCATGCACATATTGACTTTTTGCACCTAAAATATCGATTTTCAGCATGTTTTGGGTCTGTATCTTGAGAAAATTCTAGCAAGGATAAGGCATGTACAGATCGCTTCTGGGACCCAAAAATATTAAATTTTCGGGGGTTTTGAGCCTGAATTTGGGATATAAACGGGTACTGAAGATCCATGCACATATCGACTTTTTGCACCTAAAATATCGATTTTGAGCATGTTTTTGGCCTGTATCTTGAAAATACTCAAACACGAAGTAGGCATGTACAGATCGCTTCTGGGACCCAAAAATATCGAATTTTCGGGTGTTTTGAGCCTGAATTTGGGATGTAAATGGGTACAGAAGATATATGCACTTATTGACTTGGGCACCTAAAATATCGATTTTTAACTTGTATTTCTGCCTGTATTTTGAAAATATTCTAACATTGAGTAGGCATGAATAGATCGCCTCTGGAACCCAAAAATATCGAATTTTCGGGTATTTTGATCCTGAATTTGAGATATAAACGGGTACAGAAGATGCATACACATATCGACTTTGGCCACCTAAAATATCGATTTTCAGCATGTTTTGGGCATGTATATTGAAAATATTATATTACTGAATAGCCATGTACAGATCGCTTCTAGGACCCAAAAATATCGAATTTTCGGGTATTTTGAGCCTGAATTTGAGATATAAACGGGTACTGAAGATGCATGCTCATATCGACTTTGGGCACCTAAAATATCGATTTTAAATTTGTTTTTGTTCCTGTATTTTGAAAATATTTTAACATTGAGTAGGCATGTACAGATCGCTTGTGAGACCCAAAAAATATCGAATTTTCGTGTGTTTTGAGCCTGAATTTGAGATATAAATGGATACTGATGATGCATGCACATATCGACTTTTGGGCACCTAAGATATCGATTTAGAGCATTTTTTGGGTCTGTATCTTGATAACATTTTAACTAGGAGTAGGCATGTGCAGATCGCTTCTAGGACCCAAAAATACCGAATTTTCGGGTGTTTAAGCCTGAATTTGAGATATAAACGGGTACAGAAGATGCATTCACATATCGACTTTGGACACTTAAAATATCGATTTTTAGCATGTTTTGAGCCTATATTTTGAAAACATTCTAACACGGATTGGCATGTACAGATCGCTTCTGGGACCCTAAAATATCGATTTTTTGGTTGTTTTGAGCCTGAATTTGAGATATAAACTGGTGCTGAAGATAAATGCACATATCGACTTTTGGACACCTAAAATATCGATTTTAGCATGTTTTGGGCCTATATTTTGAAAATACTCTAACACGGAGTAGGCATGTACAGATCGCTTCTGGGACCCAAAAATACCGAATTTTCGGATGTTTTGAGCGTGAATTTGAGATATAAACGGGTACAGCAGATGCATGCACATATCGACTATGGACACTTAAAATATCGATTTTTAGCATGTTTTTAACCTATATTTTGAAAACATGCTAGCACTGAGTATTCATGTACAGATCGCTTTAGGGACCTCAAAATATCGAATTTTCGGGTGTTTTGGGCCTGAATTTGAGATATCGACTTATGGCACCTAAAATATCGATTTTCAGCATGTTTTGGGCCTGTATTTTGAAAATACTCTAACACGGAGTAGGCATGTACAGATCGCTTTTTGGACGCGAAAATATCGAATTTTCGGGTGTTTTGTGCCTGAATTTGAGATATAAACGGGTACTGAAGATGCATGCACATATCGACTTTTGGGTACCTAAAATATCGATTTTGAGCATGTTTTGGGTCTGTATCTTGAAAACATTCTAACTAGGAGTAGGCATGTACAGATCGCTTCTAGGACCCAAAAATACCGAATTTTCGGGTGTCTTGAGCCTGAATTTGAGATATAAACGGGTACAGAAGATGCATGGACATATCGACTTTGGACACTTAAAATATCGATTTTTAGCATGTTTTGAGCCTATATACGGGATATAAACGGGTACAGAATATGCATGCACATATTGACTTTTTGCACCTAAAATATCGATTTTCAGCATGTTTTGGGTCTGTATCTTGAGAAAATTCTAGCAAGGATAAGGCATGTACAGATCGCTTCTGGGACCCAAAAATATTAAATTTTCGGGTGTTTTGAGCCTGAATTTGGGATATAAACGGGTACTGAAGATCCATGCACATATCGACTTTTTGCACCTAAAATATCGATTTTGAGCATGTTTTTGGCCTGTATCTTGAAAATACTCAAACACGAAGTAGGCATGTACAGATCGCTTCTGGGACCCAAAAATATCGAATTTTCGGGTGTTTTGAGCCTGAATTTGGGATGTAAATGGGTACAGAAGATATATGCACTTATTGACTTGGGCACCTAAAATATCGATTTTTAACTTGTATTTCTGCCTGTATTTTGAAAATATTCTAACATTGAGTAGGCATGAATAGATCGCCTCTGGAACCCAAAAATATCGAATTTTCGGGTATTTTGATCCTGAATTTGAGATATAAACGGGTACAGAAGATGCATACACATATCGACTTTGGCCACCTAAAATATCGATTTTAAATTTGTTTTTGTTCCTGTATTTTGAAAATATTTTAACATTGAGTAGGCATGTACAGATCGCTTGTGAGACCCAAAAAATATCGAATTTTCGTGTGTTTTGAGCCTGAATTTGAGATATAAACGGATACTGATGATGCATGCACATATCGACTTTTGGGCACCTAAGATATCGATTTAGAGCATTTTTTGGGTCTGTATCTTGATAACATTTTTACTAGGAGTAGGCATGTGCAGATCGCTTCTAGGACCCAAAAATACCGAATTTTCGGGTGTTTAAGCCTGAATTTGAGATATAAACGGATACAGAAGATGCATTCACATATCGACTTTGGACACTTAAAATATCGATTTTTAGCATGTTTTGAGCCTATATTTTGAAAACATTCTAACACAGATTGGCATGTACAGATCGCTTCTGGGACCCTAAAATATCGATTTTTTGGTTGTTTTGAGCCTGAATTTGAGATATAAACTGGTGCTGAAGATAAATGCACATATCGACTTTTGGACACCTAAAATATCGATTTTAGCATGTTTTGGGCCTATATTTTGAAAATACTCTAACACGGAGTAGGCATGTACAGATCGCTTCTGGGATCCAAAAATACCGAATTTTCGGATGTTTTGAGCGTGAATTTAACATATAAACGGGTACAGAAGATGCTTGCACATATCGACTTTGGACACTTAAAATATCGATTTTTAGCATGTTTTGAGCCTATATTTTGAAAACATTCTATCACTGAGTAGGCATGTACAGATCGCTTCTGGGACCCAAAAATATCGAATTTTCGGGTGTTTTGAGGTTTAATTTGGGATATAAACGGTTGCAGAAGATACATACACATATTGACTTTGGGCACCTAAAATATAGATTTTCACCATGTTTTGGGCCTTTATCTGAGTAGGCATGTACAGATCGCTTCTGGGACCCCAAAATGTCAAATTTTCGGGTGCTTGGAGCCAGAATTTGAGATATAAACGGGTACAGAAGATGCATGCACATATCGACTTTTGGGCACCTAAAAGATCGATTTTCAGTATGTTTTGGGCCTGTATCTTTAAAATACTCTAACACGGAGAAGGCATGAACAGATCGCTTTTTGGACCACAAAATATCGAATTTTCGGGTGTTTTGAGCCTGAATTTGAGATATAAACGGGTACTGAAGATGCATGCACATATCGACTTTTGGGTGCCTAAAATATTGATTTTGAGCATGTTTTTGGTCTGTATCTTGAAAACATTCTAACTAGGAGTAGGCATGTACAGATCGCTTCTAGGACCCAAAAATACCGAATTTTGGGTGTTTTGAGCCTGAATTTGAGATATAAACGGGTACAGCAGATGCATGCACATATCGACTATGGACACTTAAAATATCGATTTTTAGCATGTTTTTAACCTATATTTTGAAAACATGCTAGCACTGAGTATTCATGTACAGATCGCTTTAGGGACCTCAAAATATCGAGTTTTCGGGTGTTTTGGGCCTGAATTTGAGATATCGACTTATGGCACCTAAAATATCGATTTTCAGCATGTTTTGGGCCTGTATTTTGAAAATACTCTAACACGGAGTAGGCATGTACAGATCGCTTTTTGGACGCGAAAATATCGAATTTTTGGGTGTTTTGTGCCTGAATTTGAGATATAAACGGGTACTGAAGATGCATGCACATATCGACTTTTGGGTACCTAAAATATCGATTTTGAGCATGTTTTGGGTCTGTATCTTGAAAACATTCTAACTAGGAGTAGGCATGTACAGATCGCTTCTAGGACCCAAAAATACCGAATTTTCGGGTGTCTTGAGCCTGAATTTGAGATATAAACGGGTACAGAAGATGCATGGACATATCGACTTTGGACACTTAAAATATCGATTTTTAGCATGTTTTGAGCCTATATACGGGATATAAACGGGTACAGAATATGCATGCACATATTGACTTTTTGCACCTAAAATATCGATTTTCAGCATGTTTTGGGTCTGTATCTTGAGAAAATTCTAGCAAGGATAAGGCATGTACAGATCGCTTCTGGGACCCAAAAATATTAAATTTTCGGGGGTTTTGAGCCTGAATTTGGGATATAAACGGGTACTGAAGATCCATGCACATATCGACTTTTTGCACCTAAAATATCGATTTTGAGCATGTTTTTGGCCTGTATCTTGAAAATACTCAAACACGAAGTAGGCATGTACAGATCGCTTCTGGGACCCAAAAATATCGAATTTTCGGGTGTTTTGAGCCTGAATTTGGGATGTAAATGGGTACAGAAGATATATGCACTTATTGACTTGGGCACCTAAAATATCGATTTTTAACTTGTATTTCTGCCTGTATTTTGAAAATATTCTAACATTGAGTAGGCATGAATAGATCGCCTCTGGAACCCAAAAATATCGAATTTTCGGGTATTTTGATCCTGAATTTGAGATATAAACGGGTACAGAAGATGCATACACATATCGACTTTGGCCACCTAAAATATCGATTTTCAGCATGTTTTGGGCATGTATATTGAAAATATTATATTACTGAATAGCCATGTACAGATCGCTTCTAGGACCCAAAAATATCGAATTTTCGGGTATTTTGAGCCTGAATTTGAGATATAAACGGGTACTGAAGATGCATGCTCATATCAACTTTGGGCACCTAAAATATCGATTTTAAATTTGTTCTTGTTCCTGTATTTTGAAAATATTTTAACATTGAGTAGGCATGTACAGATCGCTTGTGAGACCCAAAAAATATCGAATTTTCGTGTGTTTTGAGCCTGAATTTGAGATATAAACGGATACTGATGATGCATGCACATATCGACTTTTGGGCACCTAAGATATCGATTTAGAGCATTTTTTGGGTCTGTATCTTGATAACATTTTTACTAGGAGTAGGCATGTGCAGATCGCTTCTAGGACCCAAAAATACCGAATTTTCGGGTGTTTAAGCCTGAATTTGAGATATAAACGGATACAGAAGATGCATTCACATATCGACTTTGGACACTTAAAATATCGATTTTTAGCATGTTTTGAGCCTATATTTTGAAAACATTCTAACACGGATTGGCATGTACAGATCGCTTCTGGGACCCTAAAATATCGATTTTTTGGTTGTTTTGAGCCTGAATTTGAGATATAAACTGGTGCTGAAGATAAATGCACATATCGACTTTAGGACACCTAAAATATCGATTTTAGCATGTTTTGGGCCTATATTTTGAAAATACTCTAACACAGAGTAGGCATGTACAGATCGCTTCTGGGACCCAAAAATACCGAATTTTCGGATGTTTTGAGCGTGAATTTAAGATATAATCGGGTACAGAAGATGCTTGCACATATCGACTTTGGACACTTAAAATATCGATTTTTAGCATGTTTTGAGCCTATATTTTGAAAACATTCTATCACTGATTAAGCATGTACAGATCGCTTCTGGGACCCAAAAATATCGAATTTTCGGGTGTTTTGAGGTTTAATTTGGGATATAAACGGTTGCAGAAGATACATACACATATTGACTTTGGGCACCTAAAATATAGATTTTCACCATGGTTTGGGCCTTTATCTGAGTAGGCATGTACAGATCGCTTCTGGGACCCCAAAATGTCAAATTTTCGGGTGCTTGGAGCCAGAATTTGAGATATAAACGGGTACAGAAGATGCATGCACATATCGACTTTTGGGCACCTAAAAGATAGATTTTCAGTATGTTTTGGGCCTGTATCTTTAAAATACTCTAACACGGAGAAGGCATGTACAGATCGCTTTTTGGACCACAAAATATCGAATTTTCGGGTGTTTTGAGCCTGAATTTGAGATATAAACGGGTACTGAAGATGCATGCACATATCGACTTTTGGGTGCCTAAAATATTGATTTTGAGCATGTTTTTGGTCTGTATCTTGAAAACATTCTAACTAGGAGTAGGCATGTACAGATCGCTTCTAGGACCCAAAAATACCGAATTTTGGGTGTTTTGAGCCTGAATTTGAGATATAAACGGGTACAGCAGATGCATGCACATATCGACTTTGGACACTTAAAATATCGATTTTTAGCATGTTTTTAACCTATATTTTGAAAACATTCTAGCACTGAGTATTCATGTACAGATCGCTTTTGGGACCTCAAAATATCGAGTCTTCGGGTATTTTGGGCCTGAATTTGAGATATCGACTTTGGGCACCTAAAATATCGATTTTCAGCATGTTTTGGGCCTGTATTTTGAAAATACTCTAACACGGAGTAGGCATGTACAGATCGCTTTTTGGACCCCAAAATATCGAATTTTCGGGTGTTTTGTGCCTGAATTTGAGATATAAACGGGTACTGAAGATGCATGCACATATCGACTTTTGGGTACCTAAAATATCGATTTTGAGCATGTTTTGGGTCTGTATCTTGAAAACATTCTAACTAGGAGTAGGCATGTACAGATCGCTTCTAGGGCCCAAAAATACCGAATTTTCGGGTGTTTTGAGCCTGAATTTGAGATATAAACGGGTACAGAAGATGCATGGACATATCGACTTTGGACACTTAAAATATCGATTTTTAGCATGTTTTGAGCCTATATACGGGATATAAACGGGTACAGAATATGCATGCACATATTGACTTTTTGCACCTAAAATATCGATTTTCAGCATGTTTTGGGTCTGTATCTTGAGAAAATTCTAGCAAGGA
This sequence comes from Petrolisthes cinctipes, assembly GCA_033782935.1. Lineage (NCBI taxonomy): Eukaryota > Metazoa > Arthropoda > Malacostraca > Decapoda > Porcellanidae > Petrolisthes > Petrolisthes cinctipes. Next base: position 5,811,327 of record JAWQEG010000030.1, read on the forward strand.
TAAGGCATGTACAGATCGCTTCTGGGACCCAAAAATATTAAATTTTCGGGGGTTTTGAGCCTGAATTTGGGATATAAACGGGTACTGAAGATCCATGCACATATCGACTTTTTGCACCTAAAATATCGATTTTGAGCATGTTTTTGGCCTGTATCTTGAAAATACTCAAACACGAAGTAGGCATGTACAGATCGCTTCTGGGACCCAAAAATATCGAATTTCCGGGTGTTTTGAGCCTGAATTTGGGATGTAAATGGGTACAGAAGATATATGCACTTATTGACTTGGGCACCTAAAATATCGATTTTTAACTTGTATTTCTGACTGTATTTTGAAAATATTCTAACATTGAGTAGGCATGAATAGATCGCCTCTGGAACCCAAAAATATCGAATTTTCGGGTATTTTGATCCTGAATTTGAGATATAAACGGGTACAGAAGATGCATACACATATCGACTTTGGCCACCTAAAATATCGATTTTCAGCATGTTTTGGGCCTGTATTTTGAAAATATTATATTACTGAATAGCCATGTACAGATCGCTTCTAAGACCCAAAAATATCGAATTTTCGGGTATTTTGAGCCTGAATTTGAGATATAAACGGGTACTGAAGATGCATGCACATATCGACTTTGGGCACCTAAAATATCGATTTTAAATTTGTTTTTGTTCCTGTATTTTGAAAATATTCTAACATTGAGTAGGCATGTACAGATCGCTTGTGGGACCCAAAAAATATCGAATTTTCGTGTGTTTTGAGCCTGAATTTGAGATATAAACGGATACTGATGATGCATGCACAAATCGACTTTTGGGCACCTAAGATATCGATTTAGAGCATTTTTTGGGTCTGTATCTTGATAACATTTTAACTAGGAGTAGGCATGTACAGATCGCTTCTAGGACCCAAAAATACCGAATTTTCGGGTGTTTAAGCCTGAATTTGAGATATAAACGGGTACAGAAGATAAATGCACATATCGACTTTTGGACACCTAAAATATCGATTTTAGCATGTTTTGGGCCTATATTTTGAAAATACTCTAACACGGAGTAGGCATGTACAGATCGCTTCTGGGACCCAAAAATACCGAATTTTCGGATGTTTTGAGCGTGAATTTAAGATATAAACGGGTACAGAAGATGCTTGCACATATCGACTTTGGACACTTAAAATATCGATTTTTAGCATGTTTTGAGCCTATATTTTGAAAACATTCTATCACTGATTAGGCATGTACAGATCGCTTCTGGGACCCAAAATATCGAATTTTCGGGTGTTTTGAGGTTTAATTTGGGATATAAACGGTTGCAGAAGATACATACACATATTGTCTTTGGGCACCTAAAATATAGATTTTCACCATGTTTTGGGCCTTTATTTAGGCATGAATAGATCGCCTCTGGAACCCAAAAATATCGAATTTTCGGGTATTTTGATCCTGAATTTGAGATATAAACGGGTACAGAAGATGCATACACATATTGACTTTGGGCACCTAAAATATCGAATTTCAGCATGTTTTAGGCCTGTATTTTGAAAATACTCTAACACGGAGTAGGCATGTACAGATCGCTTCTGGGAACCAAAAATATCGAATTTTCGGGTGTTTTAAGCCTGAATTTGAGATATAAACGGGTACAGAAGATGCATTCACATATTGACTTTGGGTTCCTGAAATATCGATTTTCAACATGTTTTGGGCCTGTATTTTGAAAATACTTTAACACGGAGTAGACATGTACAGATCCCTTCTAGAACCCCAAAATACCGAGTTTTCGGGTGTTTTGAGCATGAATTTGAGATATAAACGGTTACTGAAGATGCAAGCACATATCGACTTTGGGCACCTAAAATATCGATTTTCAGCATGTTTTGGGCCTGGATTTTGAAAATATTCTAGCACTAAGTAGACATGTACAGATCGCTTCTGGGCCAAAATAAAATCGAATATTCGGGTGTTTTGAGCCTGAATTTGAGATATAAACGTGTACAGAAGATGCATGCACATATCGACTTTGGGCATCTAAAATATCGATTTTCAGCATGTTTTGGGCGTGTTTTTTTTAAATATTCTATTACTGCATAGGCATGTACAGATCGCTTCTGGGACCCAAAAATGTCGAATTTTCGAGTGTTTTGAGCCTGAATTTGAGATATAAACGGGTACTGAAGATGCATGCACATATCGACTTCGGGCACCTGAAATATCAATTTTCAGCATGTTTTGGGCCTGTATATTGAAAATACTCTAACACGGAGTAGGCATGTACAGATTGCCTCGGGGACCCAAAAATATCGAATTTTTCGGGTGTTTTGAGCCTGAATTTGAGATATACACGGGTACAGAAGATGCATACACATATTGACTTTGGGCACGTAAAATATCGATTTTCAGCATGTTTTGGGCCTATATTTTGAAAACATTCTAGCACTGAGTAGGCATGTACAGATCGCTTCTGGGACCCAAAAATATCGAATTTTCGGGTGTTTTAAGTCTGAATTTGAGATATAAACGAGTACTGAAGATGCATGCACATATTGACTTTGGGCACATAAAATATCGATTTTCAGCATGTTTGGGTCTGTATTTTGAGAAAATTCTAGCAATGATTAGGCATGTAAGGATCGCTTCTGGGATCCCAAAATATCGAACTTTCGGGTGTTTTGAGCCTGAATTTGAGATATAAACGGGTACTGAAGATTCATGCACGTATCGACTTTGGGCACCTGAAATATCGATTTTCAGCATGTTTTGGGCCTGTATTTTGAAAAAACTCTAACACGGAGTAGGCATGTACAGATTTCCTCTGGGACCCAAAAATATCGAATTTTTCGGGTATTTTGAGCCTTAATTTTAAATATACACGTGTACAGAAGATGCATACACATATTGACTTTGGGCACCTAAAATTCCGAAATTCAGCATGTTTTAGGCCTGTATTTTGAAAATTCTCTAACACGGAGTAGGCATGTACAGATCGCTTTTGGGAACCAAAAATATCGAATTTTCGGGTGTTTTAAGCCTTAATTTGAGATATAAACGGGTACAGAAGATGCATGGACATATTGACTTTGGGTACCTAAAATATCGATTTTCAACATGTTTTGGGCCTGTATTTTGAAAATACTTTACCACGGAGTAGGCATGTACAGATCCCTTCTAAGACCCAAAAATATCGAATTTTCGGGTGTTTTGAGCCAGAATTTGAGATATAAACGGGTACAGAAGATGCATACACATATTGACTTTGGGCACCTATAATATCGATTTTCAGCATGTTTTCGGCCTGAATCTTGAAAATATTATATTACTGAGAAGGCATATACAGATCGCTTCTGGGACCCAAAAAAATGGAATTTTCGGGTGTTTTGAGCCTGAATTTGAGATATAAACGGGTACAGAAGATGCATGCACATATTGATTTTGGACACCTAAAATATTGATTTTCAACTTGTTTTTGTGCCTGTGTTTTAAAAGTATTCTAACATTGAGTAGGCATGTACAGATCGCTTCTGGGACCCAAAAAATTGGAATTTTCGGGTGTTTTGAGCCTGAATTTGAGATATAAACGGGTACAGAAGATGCATTCACATATCGACTTTGGGCACCTAAAATATCGTTTTTCAGTATTGTTACGAACACTAGATTACTCAGAGACTGTTAGGCACTGTTTCTAGGGATATGGTATGTAATCCAGTCTCAAACAATTAAAAGATGAATGGATAGTTTTTTATCCGGCCAGTAATTGAGGTTTTGGTTCAAAGGTACCAACTGGCATTAAAAATATTTGTATTTAGATTTGATGTGATGATTGTTAGTTTCCAGTATGTGCTTATATTCTGGTATACCAGACATAAGAGTGAAAAACCTCATAGGTGACAGTTGGGAATGTAATAAGAATGCTAGGGAAATTTCTAAATTATAATTAACACATCAGAAATACTATAACAACATAAATGTACATAAATAATCCACACCAAGACTTAATACTACACTTAATACTAAATTAAACCTAAACACCAAAATTTGTATAAAGAATGGGAACCCTCAGTACAAGACTTAAAATTAACACATAATACTATACTGTACTCAGACGAAAAGATGTGCAGAACACCAGATTTATGGAAGCACCAAGATCAGCCCTAGGCACAAGCTGAGTGGTGGAGAGGTTAAACCCAACGACGAGGGAAGTTGAGTAGAGACTGACTTTTCAAAGACTGAACCTCTATATATATAGGGTAGATTTGGTGATTCGGGATAGCTCAATGAGGGGTCAAATAACTTCTCCGAACCTTCGGAACCTGGGGATTTTCCAGTTGTTCCCTTGTTCGAGGAGGGGAAACTGGCCATTCCCCAGTGGCTGTCACAACTCCCCCCGGAAGTCCAGCGTCGGAAGGAGCTGGACAGGATATCGCAGGCACTGGAGGAAGGTTGGTGTCCCATCCTCTGGACAAGGTGTCAGCTATGATGTTGTCTTCTCCTTTTATATGGACCATCTTGAAGTTGAAAGATTGAAGAGCAAGGGCCCACCTGAGGATACGTTGATTGGTGAGCTTTGCCCTCTCGATAAAGATAAGAGGGTTGTGATCGCTGTAGACCAGAGTTTGATGACCAGGGTAACTCAGATAGCACTCGAACTGTTTGAAGTAGGAAACCAGGGCCAAAGCTTCCTTCTCCACTGTTGAGTATGCACGTTGATATGGTAGGAGTTTGGTAGAATAGTAACATACGGGATGAAGAGCCTTTGAGATGTCATTGTGTTGAAGTAATACAGCTCCTACCCCTTCTCCTGATGCGTCCACTTGGAGAATAAAAGGTTGTGAATAGTCCGGGGACTGGAGAACAGGATCATTTGATAGAAGCTGCTTCAAAGCGTCGAAGGAAACTTGACAGTTAGGGGTCCAGTTGAACTTTTTCTTTAGACTAGTGAGGGCTGTTAGGGGGGCGGCTATAGAGGCGAAGTTTCTGCAGAATCGCCTATAGTACCCTGCCATCCCCAAGAACCGTTGTAAAGACTTGCGGTTATGAGGAGCAGGGAGGTTGAGAATGGCCTCCACATTTGCTGTCTTAGGACGACACTTCCCTTGACCCACCACATGTCCTAGGTAGGTCACCGTAGCCTTCCCAAAAGAGGACTTGGAGAGATTGGCGACGAACCCTGTGGCGGCTAAGCGATTAAAGAAGGCGTCTAGGTGACCGATGTGTTCTTTCCATGTGTCAGCTACAAGAAGAAGATCATCGAGATAAGCATAAGTATTATTCAAGCCCGAGATGGTGTGATTTACAGCACGCTGAAACGTGGCTGGGGCATTACAAAGTCCAAAAGGGAGTACTAAATAGTTAAACAGACCAAATGGGGTAATGAAAGAAGAAATGTATTGTGCTCTCTCAGTTAGCTTGATTTGATAATATCCCTTCATTAAGTCTACTTTAGTAAGATATACTGCCTTCCCGACCTGGTCTATCAGAGAGTCTATACGTGGTAAGGGATATGAGTCTTTGATGGTAACAGAATTAAGCTTCCTGTAGTCTGTGCAGAACCTCCAGTCGCCTCCTTCCTTCGGTACTAGTAGAGAGGGAGATGCCCATGGCGATGAACTGGGCTCGGCTAGACCGTTCTGTAGTAAGTAGTCTACTTCCTTCCTCATGATGTCGGACTTGTGTGGGTTGAGCCTGTATGGTGCCTGGTGAATTGGGTGAACATTTGGCATTAGTTCTATATCATGTTCAACTGTCTTTACAATACCAGGCCTATCACTAAACACTCCTGGGTATTTTTGAAAAATAGTGTGGATGTCTTCTTGTTGAGTAGAAGTAAGATGAATCAACTTTTCATTGAGATTATTTAAAAGGTATGAATTTAGTTTTAAATTCTCAGTATTTACACTATCATCAGTTGTAACATTTTTTATCTGATTACAAGCTATTGGTCTCTGACGTACATCAGCAGGGTTCCTTCTACAGTATTCTTTCATGAGGTTTATATGTATTATTCTTGAATCCTTACGACGATCAGGTGTGAGAACTACATAGTTTAATTTATTTAGGCGGTGTGATACTATGTAGGGACCGTGAAATTTATTTGAAAGAGGGGTTCCTTGAACTGGAAGATAAATAAGCACTTCATCTCCTGCCTTAAATTCTCTTACTTTACTTTTCTTATCATATCTAGTTTTCATCTTTGACTGGGACTTTCGCAAGTTTTCTAAGGCAATGCTTCTGACCTTGCTTAATCTTTGCTTTAAATTATCCATATACTGATTTACTGTCTGCTTGGGATGTTGAGGACTTTCATCATACCACCCTTCCTTTAATACTTTAAAGGGTCCTCTAACTTGACGCCCATATAAGAGCTCAAATGGGGAATGTCCTAACGACTCCTGGACCGTTTCTCTAATTGCAAATAACATGAGAGGCAACCCGTCATCCCAATCAGCAGCAGAACTAGTACAAAATTTTCGTAGCATGGCCTTCAAAGTTTGATGGAACCGTTCGAGGACTCCTTGAGACTCTGGATGATAAGCCGTAGACAATGTTTGGGTAATACCTAATTCTCTCAAAACACTGGAAAATAAGTCACTGGTGAAATTAGATCCTTGGTCGGACTGTATTTCTTTAGGTAAGCCTACTTGAGTGAAAAATTTGATTAAGACATTAGCTATGTTTTTTGCAGTGATTCTTTTTAATGGAAAAGCCTCAGGATATCTAGTTACAGGACACATCAGTGATAAAATGTACTGATTCCCCTTCTTTGTTCTTGGCAGAGGGCCAACACAATCAATTATTACCTTTTCAAAAGGTTCTCCAACAACTGGGATAGGGTTTAAAGAAGCTTTGGGGATCTTCTGGTTAGGTTTTCCTGACATTTGGCAGATGTGACATGTACGGACAAAAGTTATGACAGTTTGTTTCAAACCAGGCCAAAAGAAATGTTCACATATTTTGTTATAAGTTTTACACACACCTAAGTGACCTCCTGGACCATCATGAGCTATTTCCATTACCTGTGCTCTAATAGACTTTGGAATAACTACATGATGGACTTCAGCCCAAGTATCAGAGTCTGAATGTGTAGGTGGTTTATGGCATCTCATAAGGACACCTTCCTGGTAATAAAAACCTGGGAAATGATCAATTTCCTTCTTGGAGCTAGCAGCTAACCTGTGGAATTTCTCTACAGTTAAATCTTCTCGCTGAGCCTTTATCAGGTTTTCTTTAGACATGATCCGATTTGGGAGATCAAAGACATCTGGCAGGGTATCTTCTGCCGAAGGAGTTTGTGACCGTGTGACTGCACATAAAGGAAAGATCTCAGGATGAATATGATCTTCCACTAAAGTGGGACTGTGAGCACAAGGAGTCTTCACTATCTCGGGAGTGGGAACAACCATGGAACCAGCAAGATCGTTACCAAGAATTAATTGATTTCCTGAAATAGGCATTTTTTGTTCTCTAATTCCAACTTTTACCCCTTTGTTAAACAAATTGCATTTTAAAAATACTTTAGCTAGCTCTGTTGACTGTTCCGAAGATAAATCACTGAGAATTACCTTCTCTCCTGTGATATTTTCCTCGACACCTGGTAAAGCAACCTTAGTTAAAATAGACTGAGCTGCTCCGGTGTCTCTAAGGATAGTGACTGGATAAAATGGACCATTTTCTGATAAACCTACTTCATCTGAGGACTTAAAATCTTTGAATACATCATGAGAATTGAGAGACTCTACCTTAATATGAGACATGGGTTTTGGTTTCTGTGAACTCTGGACCCTTTGTGTGCCAGATGATACCGTGGGAGGAGCACTTTGGAATTTTACCTGTCCAGGGTAGAATGATTTTCTACAACCTGGTGTCTGACACTGAGAAATATGATGTCCTGTCTTTTTACAATATGCACAGCTAATCACGGATAGAAGGGGTAAAGAGGTAGAAGTCATGGCTTTGCTAGTTCGATACTCATCATCCGGAGCCGCAAGGATACCTGCTGATGACTTTACAGTGAACCTTCCCTGTCTTGAACTCAACCTATGCACCACAGAATACTGATCAGCTAATAGGGCTGCTTCCTTTAAATCATGAACACTCCTATCATCCAAGTACAACAAGACTTGGTGTGGAATTCGTCGTTTGAACTCTTCAAGCACTATTAAATTAGCAAGTTCATCAAAAGTCTGGGTTTTTGTAGAAGTGAGCCACTGTCTGAAGTGCTTCAATTTCTCAGAAGCAAACTCGACATTTGTAGAACTAAAAGGCTTCTGTAAATTTCTAAATTTTTGTCTATATGACTCAGGAGTTACATGATAGGCACTCAAGATGCTACTTTTGGCAAATTCGTAAGTAGTGTTAGTCTCGAGAGCAATAAAGACTTTAGCAGCTGTTCCTACTAATTTATTTTGGATTAACCAGATCCATTCTTCCTCAGGCCAGTGTAAATGTTCGGCTAGTCTTTCAAATTGTATAAAGATATTTTCTGGATCATCCTCATTAAAGTCAGGGACCGAGTGAACTTCCTTGTGTAACTGGAAGGTAGGTTTTATAGTTTTTATATTTTGATTTAACTGGGCTAATTCTAACTGATGTTTTCTTTCTCGTTCACGGTCTTCTAACTCTAGTTTCCTAAGTTCTAACTTTTCTCGTCCTAGGTTTAATCTTTCTTGATCTAATTTTAACATCTCAGAGTCGTCGTCCTCCGAGCTATCTTTCTCGTACCTAATAGCCTGAGGAAGTAATCGGTAGGCTTCTTCTGACAACACTTGATTTGAAATAAGGCCTTTTATAACTACGTCTTTTAACTGTTTCTTCACTAAAGATGAAGAGGCAACTATATTGTATTTTTGAGCTAGCTGCCACCAGTCTTGTTTCTTTAAGTCACCTTCCAATTTACTCACTGTCGGTTCTTCAACGAAATTTCTTAATATAAAAGACATCTCAAGGTTAAAAGCAAATTACTACTCTACCAGATGATATTACTGATTTTTTTGAGTATTTTACTCGAGGAATTCCACTCCAATAAACAGTGCTTAATTCAAGTCTTGTACTTCACAAGTCATGAGGGTTTTACACAATTCAGAATCGGTTTTGGAGGGAGTTCAGAGGAGTCACTAACGGACTGTGTGCTAAGTGGGTTCCAGCGCTCAGGTTTATCCATCCGAAACTACAAATAACCTGCTTGAACGGTCTCCCGATAGGAGCACAAGAGTTTGTTGCTTTACAGAACTATCGTCGTTCAGATATCCTTTAAAATCTGATACTCAGACAGAAAAAGTTCTACGAGTCGTAACACTAAGTTCGACTGAAAGGCTTCTAGTAAGTAAAGAATATTAGGGTCGACTGTTAACTTAGGGATAAGCAAAAGTATGCTAGGAATATGGGAAAGTTACATCGACACCAGGGTTATGAAGTTCTCAGTTGGAACTAGGAGTTATTGGACAAAATTGTCGGAGTCTCGATTTCCCTAGTACTCAACCTACTCACACTCAACTTGCACAGTGTCCAACCAATAGTCAGTCTTTTACCACCATTTAAGTCAAAAGACAGGAAAATACAACTACCAACCAACAGTATGGGCACTTTCACCTAAGAGCAACCATATCAGCATTCCACAAATTAAGAGGGTTCCAATAAATTTTAATTAAAATTACACTGTGGCCCACCAACATCACCAAAGTTCATAAAATAAAATTAAATATCCCGGTCAGGCCCCCACTTAACTGTTACGAACACTAGATTACTCAGAGACTGTTAGGCACTGTTTCTAGGGATATGGTACGTAATCCAGTCTCAAACAATTAAAAGATGAATGGATAGTTTGTTATCCGGCCAGTAATTGAGGTTTTGGTTCAAAGGTACCAACTGGCATTAAACATATTTGTATTTAGATTTGATGTGATGATTGGTAGTCTCCAGTATGTGCTTATATTCTGGTATACCAGACTTAAGAGTGAAAAACCTCATAGGTGACAGTTGGGAATGTAATAAGAATGCTAGGGAAATTTCTAAATTATAATTAACACATCAGAAATACTATAACAACATAAATGTACATAAATAATCCACACCAAGACTTAATACTACACTTAATACTAAATTAAACCTAAACACCAAAATTTGTATAAAGAATGGGAACCCTCAGTACAAGACTTAAAATTAACACATAATACTATACTGTACTCAGACGAAAAGATGTGCAGAACACCAGATTTATGGAAGCACCAAGATCAGCCCTAGGCACAAGCTGAGTGGTGGAGAGGTTAAACCCAACGACGAGGGAAGTTGAGTAGAGACTGACTTTTCAAAGACTGAACCTCTATATATATAGGGTAGATTTGGTGATTCGGGATAGCTCAATGAGGGGTCAAATAACTTCTCCGAACCTTCGGAACCTGTGGATTTTCCAGTTGTTCCCTTGTTCGAGGAGGGGAAACTGGCCATTCCCCAGTGGCTGTCACAGCATATTTTGACTTGTATTTTGAAAATATTCTGTTACTGAGTAGGCATGTACAGATCGCTTCTGGGACCCAAACATATCGAATTTTTTGGTGTTTTGATCCTGAATTTGAGATATAAATGGGTACTGAAGATACATACATATATTGACTTTGGGCACCTAAAATATCGATTTTCAGCATGTTTTGGGCCTGTATTATAAAAATATTCTAACACGGAGTAGGCATGTACAGATCGCTTCTGGGACCCAAAAATATCGAATTTTCAGGTGTTTTGAGCCTGAATTTGAGATATAAATGGGTACTGAAGATGCATGCACATATCGACTTTGAGCAACTGAAATATCAATTTTCAGCATGTATTAGGCCTGTATTTTGAAAATACTCTAACACGGAGTAGGCATGTACAGATCGCTTCCGGAAACCAAAAATATCGAATTTTCAGGTGTTTTAAGCCTGAATTTGAGATATAAACTGGTACTGCAGATAAATGCACATATACAGAAGATGCATTCACATATTGACTTTGGGCACCTAAAATATCGATTTTCAGCATGTTTTGGGCCTGTATTTTGAAAATACTTTAACACGGAATAGGCATGTACAGATCCCTTCTTGGACCCAAAAATATCGAATTTTCGGGTGTTTTAAGCCTGAATTTGGGATGTAAATGGGTACAGAAAATGCAAGCACTTATTGACTTGGGCACCTAAAATATCGATTTTAACTTGTTTTTCTGCCTGTAATTAGAAAATATTTTAACATTGAGTAGGCATGTACAGATCGCTTCTGGGACCCAAAAATATCGAATTTTTGGGTGTTTTGAGCTAGAATTTGAGATATAAACGACTACAAAAGATGCATGCATATATAGACTTTGTGCACCCAAAATATCCATATTTAGCATGTTTTGGGCCTATATTTTGAAAATATTCTAGCACTGAGTAGGCATGTACAGATCGCTTTTTGGACCCAAAAATATCGAATTTTAGGGTGTTTTGAGCCTGAATTTGGGACATAAACGGGTACAGAAGATGCATGCACATATCGATTTTGGGCACCTAAAATATTGATTTTCAGCATGTTTTCGGCCTGAATCTTAAAAATATTCTATTACTGAGTAGGCATGTACAAATCGCTTCTTGGACCCAAAAATATCGATTTTTTGGATGTTTTGAGCCTGAATTTGAGATATAAACGGGTACAGAAGATGCATTCACATATCGACTTTGGACACTTAAAATATCGATTTTTAGCATGTTTTGAGCCTATATTTTGAAAACATTCTAGCACTGAGTAGGCATGTACAGATCGCTTTTGGGACCCATAAATATCGATTTTTCGGGTGTTTTTGAGCCTGAATTTGAGATATAAACGGGTACAGAAGATGCATGCACATATCGACTTTGTGCACCTAAAATATCGATTTTCAGCATGTTTTGGGCCTGTATTTTGAAAATATTCTAGCACTAAGTAGGCATGTACAGATCGTTTCTGGGCCAAAATAAAATCGAATATTCGGGTGTTTTGAGTCTGAATTTGAGATATAAACGAGTACTGAAGATGCATGGACATATTGACTTTGGGCACCTAAAATATCGATTTTCAGCATGTTTGGGTCTGTATTTTGAGAAAATTCTAGCAATGATTAGGCATGTACAGATCGCTTCTGGGACCCAAAAATATCGAATTTTCGGGTGTTTTGAGCCTGAATTTGAGATATAAACATGTACTGAAGATGCATGCACATATCGACTTTGGGCACCTGAAATATCAATTTTCAGCATGTTTTGGGCCTGTATTTTGAAAATACTCTAACACGGAGTAGGCATGTACAGATTGCCTCTGGGACCCAAAAATATCGAAATTTTCGGGTGTTTTGAGCCTGAATTTGAGATATACACGGGTACAGAAGATGCATACACATATTGACTTTGGGCACCTAAAATATCGAATTTCAGCATGTTTTAGGCCTGTATTTTGAAAATACTCTAACACGGAGTAGGCATGTACAGATCGCTTCTGGGAACCAAAAATATCGAATTTTCATGTGTTTTAAGCCTGAATTTGAGATATAAACGGGTACAGAAGATGCATTCACATATTGACTTTGGGTACCTAAAATATCGATTTTCAACATGTTTTGGGCCTGTATTTTGAAAATACTTTAACACGAAGTAGGCATGTACAGATCCCTTCTGGGACCCAAAAATATCGAGTTTTCGGGTGTTTTGAGCATGAATTTGAGATATAAACGGTTACTGAAGATGCAAGCACATATCGACTTTGGGCACCTAAAATATCGATTTTCAGCATGTTTTTTTAGGCCTGTATTTTGAAAATATTCTAGCACTAAGTAGACATGTACAGATCGCTTTTGGGCCAAAATAAAATCGAATATTCGGGTGTTTTACGCCTGAATTTGAGATATAAACGTGTACATAAGATGCAAGCACATATCGACTTTGGGCACCTAAAATATCGATTTTCAGCACGTTTTGGGCGTGTTTTTTTAAATATTCTATTACTGCTTAGGCATGTACAGATCACTTCTGGGACTCAAAAATATCGAATTTTCGGGTGTTTTGAGTCTGAATTTGAGATATAAAAAAGTACTGAAGATTCATGCACATATTTACTTTGGGCACCTAAAATATTGATTTTCAGCATGTTTGGGTCTGTATTTTGAGAAAATTCTAGCAATGATTAGGCATGTACAGATCGCTTCTGGGACCCAAAAATATCGAATTTTCGGGTGTTTTGAGCCTGAATTTGAGATATAAACGGGTACTGAAGATGCATGCAGATATCGACTTTGGCCACCTGAAATATCGATTTTCAGCAAGTTTTGGGCCTGTATTTTGAAAATACTCTAACACGGAGTAGGCATGTACAAATTGCCTCTTGGACCCAAAAATATCGAATTTTTCGGGTATTTTGAGCCTGAATTTTAAATATACACGGGTACAGAAGATGCATACACATATTGATTTTGGGCACCTAAAATACCGAAATTCAGCATGTTTTAGGCCTGTATTTTGAAAATACTCTAACACGGAGTAGGCATGTACAGATCGCTTCTGGGAACCAAAAATATCGAATTTTCGGGTGTTTTAAACCTGAATTTGAGATATAAACGGATACAGAAGATGCATACACATATTGACTTTGGGCACGTAAAATATCGATTTTCAGCATGTTATCGGCCTGAATCTTGAAAATATTCTATTACTGAGTAGGCATGTACAGATTGCCTCTGGGACCCCCCAAAATGGAATTTTCGGGTGTTTTGAGCCTGAATTTGAGATATAAACGGGTACAGAAGATGCATGCACATATCGATTTTTAACACCTAAAATATTGATTTTCAACTTGTTTTTTGTGCCTGTGTTTTGAAAGTATTCTAACATTGAGTAGGCATGTACAGATATCTTCTGGGACCCAAAAAAATGGAATTTTCGGGTGTTTTGAGCCTGAATTTGAGATATAAACGAGTACTGAAGATGCATGCACATATCGACTTTGGGCACCTAAAATATCGATTTACATCATGTTTTTTGGTCTGTAATTTGAAAATATTCTGTCACTGACTAGGCATGTACAGATCGCTTATTGGACCCAAAAATATCGAGTTTTCAGGTGTTTTGAGCCTGAATTTGAGATATAAACGGGTAGAGAAGATGCATACACATATTGCTTTTGGCAACTAAAATATCGAATTTCAGCATGTTTTGGGCCTGTATTTTGAAAATACTCAAAAACGGAGTAGGCATGTACAGATCGCTTCTGGGACCCAAAAATATCGAATTTTCGGGTGTTTTGAGATTGAATTTGAGATATCAACGGGTACAGAAGATGAATGCACATATCAACTTTGGACACCTAAAATATCGATTTTTAGCATGCTTTGAGCCTATATTTTGAAAACATTCCATGACTGAATAGGCATGTACAGATCGCTTCTTTGACGCAAAAATATCGAATTTTCAGGTGTTTTGAGCCTGAATTTGAGATATAAACCGGTACTGAAGATGCATGCACATATCGACTTTGGGCACCTAAAATATCGTTTTTCAGCATATTTTGTCTTGTATTTTGAATATATTCTGTTACTGAGTAGGCATGTACAGATCGCTTCTTGGACCCAAAAATATCGATTTTTTGGATGTTTTGAGCCTGAATTTGAGATATAAACGTGTACTGAAGATGCATGCACATATCGACTTTGGGCACCTAAAATATCGATTTTCAGCATGTTTTGGTCTGTAATATGAAAATATTCTGTCACTGAGTAGGCATGTACAGATCGCTTATTGGACCCAAAAATATCGAGTTTTCGGGTGTTTTGAGCCTGAATTTGAGATATAAACGGGTAGAGAAGATGCATACACATATTGCTTTTGGCAACTAAAATATCAAATTTCAGCATGTTTTGGGCCTGTATTTTGAAAATACTCTAAAACGGAGTAGGCATGTACAGATCGCTTCTGGGAACCAAAAAATTTGATTTTTCGGGTGTTTTCAGCCTGAATTTGAGGTATACACGGGTACAGAAGATGCATACACATATTGACTTTGGGCACCTAAAATATTGATTTTCAGCATGTTTTAGACCTGTATTTTGAAAATACTCTAACACGGAGTAGGCATGTACAGATCGCTTCTGGGAACCAAAAATATCGAATTTTCGGGTGTTTTGAGCCAGAATTTGAGATATAAACGAGTACAGAAGATGCATGCACATATCGATTTTGGGCACCTAAAATATCGATTTTCAGCATGTTTTGGGCCTGTATTTTGAAAATACTTTGACACGGAGTAGGCATGTACAGATCGCTTCTGGGAACCAAAAATATCGAGTTTTCGGGTGTTTTGAGCATGAATTTGAGATATAAACGGTTACTGAAGATGCAAGCACATATCGACTTTGGGCACCTAAAATATCGATTTTCAGCATGTTTTGGGCCTGTATTTTGAAAATTTTCTAGCACTAAGTAGACATGTACAGATCGCTTTTGGGCCAAAATAAAATCGAATATTCGGGTGTTTTGAGCCTGAATTTGAGATATAAACGTGTACATAAGATGCAAGCACATATCGACTTTGGGCACCTAAAATATCGATTTTCAGCACGTTTTGGGCGTGTTTTTTTAAATATTCTATTACTGCTTAGGCATGTACAGATCACTTCTGGGACCCAAAAATATCGAATTTTCGGGTGTTTTGAGCCTGAATTTGAGATATAAACGGGTACTGAAGATGCATGCAGATATCGACTTTGGCCACCTGAAATATCGATTTTCAGCATGTTTTGGGCCTGTATTTTGAAAATACTCTAACACGGAGTAGGCATGTACAAATTGCCTCTTGGACCCAAAAATATCGAATTTTTCGGGTATTTTGAGCCTGAATTTTAAATATACACGGGTACAGAAGATGCATACACATATTGATTTTGGGCACCTAAAATACCGAAATTCAGCATGTTTTAGGCCTGTATTTTGAAAATACTCTAACACGGAGTAGGCATGTACAGATCGCTTCTGGGAACCAAAAATATCGAATTTTCGGGTGTTTTAAAACTGAATTTGAGATATAAACGGATACAGAAGATGCATACACATATTGACTTTGGGCACGTAAAATATCGATTTTCAGCATGTTATCGGCCTGAATCTTGAAAATATTCTATTACTGAGTAGGCATGTACAGATTGCCTCTGGGACCCCAAAAAATGGAATTTTCGGGTGTTTTGAGCCTGAATTTGAGATATAAACGGGTACAGAAGATGCATGCACATATCGATTTTTAACACCTAAAATATTGATTTTCAACTTGTTTTTTGTGCCTGTGTTTTGAAAGTATTCTAACATTGACTAGGCATGTACAGATCGCTTATTGGACCCAAAAATATCGAGTTTTCGGGTGTTTTGAGCCTGAATTTGAGATATAAACGAGTACAGAAGATGCATGCACATATCGATTTTGGGCACCTAAAATATCGATTTTCAGCATGTTTTTGGTCTGTAATATGAAAATATTCTGTCACTGAGTAGGCATGTACAGATCGCTTATTGGACCCAAAAATATCGAGTTTTCGGGTGTTTTGAGCCTGAATTTGAGATATAAACGGGTAGAGAAGATGCATACACATATTGCTTTTGGCAACTAAAATATCAAATTTCAGCATGTTTTGGGCCTGTATTTTGAAAATACTCTAAAACGGAGTAGGCATGTACAGATCGCTTCTGGGAACCAAAAAATTTGATTTTTCGGGTGTTTTCAGCCTGAATTTGAGGTATACACGGGTACAGAAGATGCATACACATATTGACTTTGGGCACCTAAAATATCGATTTTCAGCATGTTTTAGACCTGTATTTTGAAAATACTCTAACACGGAGTAGGCATGTACAGATCGCTTCTGGGAACCAAAAATATCGAATTTTCGGGTGTTTTGAGCCAGAATTTGAGATATAAACGAGTACAGAAGATGCATGCACATATCGATTTTGGGCACCTAAAATATCGATTTTCAGCATGTTTTGGGCCTATATTTTGAAAATATTCAAGCACTGAGTAGGTATGTACAGATCGCTTCTGGGACCCAAAAATATCGAATTTTCGGGTGTTTTGAGCATGAATTTGAGATATAAACGTGTACTGAAGATACATACACATATCGACTTTGGGCACCTATAATATCGATTTTCAGCATGTTTTGGGTCTGTTATTTGAAAATTTTCTGTCACTGAGTAGGCATGTACAGATCGCTTCTGGACGCCAATAAAATCGAATATTCGGGTGTTTTGAGCCTGAATTTGAGATATAAACAGGTACAGAAAATGCATGCACATATCGACTTTGGGCACCTAATATATCGATTTTCAGCATGTTTTGGGCTTATATTTTGAAAATATTCTAGCACTGAGTAGGCATGTACAGATCACTTCTGGGCCAAAATAAAATCGAATATTCGGGTGTTTTGAGCCTGAATTTGAGATATAAACGGGTACTGAAGATGCATGCACATATCGACTTTGGACACCTAAAATATCGATTTTCAGCATGTTTTCGGCCTAATATTTGAAAATATTCTAGTATTGAGTAGGCATGGAGAGATCGCTTCTGGAACCCAAAAATATCAAATTTTCGTGTATTTTGATCCTTAAATTTAAATATAAAAGGGTACCGAAAATGCATGCACCTATCGACTTTGGGCACGGAATATATCGATTTTCAGCATGTTTTTGGCCTTTATTTTGAAAAAACTCTAACACGGAATAGGCATATACAGATACCTTCTGGGAACCAAAAAATATTGATTTTTCGGGTGTTTTGAGCCTGAATTTGAGATATAAACGGGTACAGAAGATTCATACGCATATTGACTTTGGGCACCTAAAATATCGATTTTCAGCATATTTTGGGCCTGTATTATGAAAATACTCTAACACGGAGTAGGCATGTACAAATCGCTTCTGAGACCCAAAAATATCGAATTTTTGGGTGTTTTGAGATTGAATTTGAGATATCAACGGGTACAGAAGATGAATGCACATATCAACTTTGGAAACCTAAAATATCGATTTTCAGCATGTTTTGGGTCTGTATCTTGAAAAAATTCTAGCAAGGATTAGGCATGTACAGATCGTTTCTGGGACCCAAAAATTCTGAATTTTCGGGTGTTTTGAGCCTGAATTTGAGATATAAACGGGTACAGAAGATGCATGCACATATCGACGTTGGGCACCTAAAATATTGATTTTCAGCATGTTTTGGGCCTGTATTTTGAAAAATATTCTAGCACTAAGTAGGCATGTACAGATCGCTTCTGGGCCAAAATAAAATCGAATATTCGGGTGTTTTGAGCCTGAATTTGATATATAAACGTGTACAGAAGATGCATGCACATATCGACTTTGGGCACCTAAAATATCGATTTTCAGCATGTTTTGGGCGTGTTTTTTAAAATATTCTATTACTGCGTAGGCATATACAGATCACTTCTGGGACCCAAAAATATCGAATTTTCGGGTGTTTTGAGCCTGAATTTGAGATATAAACGGGTACTGAAGATGCATGCAGATATCGACTTTGGCCACCTGAAATATCGATTTTCAGCATGTTTTGGGCCTGTATTTTGAAAATACTCTAACACGGAGTAGGCATGTACAAATTGCCTCTTGGACCCAAAAATATCGAATTTTTCGGGTATTTTGAGCCTGAATTTTAAATATACACGGGTACAGAAGATGCATACACATATTGATTTTGGGCACCTAAAATACCGAAATTCAGCATGTTTTAGGCCTGTATTTTGAAAATACTCTAACACGGAGTAGGCATGTACAGATCGCTTCTGGGAACCAAAAATATCGAATTTTCGGGTGTTTTAAAACTGAATTTGAGATATAAACGGATACAGAAGATGCATACACATATTGACTTTGGGCACGTAAAATATCGATTTTCAGCATGTTATCGGCCTGAATCTTGAAAATATTCTATTACTGAGTAGGCATGTACAGATTGCCTCTGGGACCCCAAAAAATGGAATTTTCGGGTGTTTTGAGCCTGAATTTGAGATATAAACGGGTACAGAAGATGCATGCACATATCGATTTTTAACACCTAAAATATTGATTTTCAACTTGTTTTTTGTGCCTGTGTTTTGAAAGTATTCTAACATTGACTAGGCATGTACAGATCGCTTATTGGACCCAAAAATATCGAGTTTTCGGGTGTTTTGAGCCTGAATTTGAGATATAAACGAGTACAGAAGATGCATGCACATATCGATTTTGGGCACCTAAAATATCGATTTTCAGCATGTTTTTGGTCTGTAATATGAAAATATTCTGTCACTGAGTAGGCATGTACAGATCGCTTATTGGACCCAAAAATATCGAGTTTTCGGGTGTTTTGAGCCTGAATTTGAGATATAAACGGGTAGAGAAGATGCATACACATATTGCTTTTGGCAACTAAAATATCAAATTTCAGCATGTTTTGGGCCTGTATTTTGAAAATACTCTAAAACGGAGTAGGCATGTACAGATCGCTTCTGGGAACCAAAAAATTTGATTTTTCGGGTGTTTTCAGCCTGAATTTGAGGTATACACGGGTACAGAAGATGCATACACATATTGACTTTGGGCACCTAAAATATCGATTTTCAGCATGTTTTAGACCTGTATTTTGAAAATACTCTAACACGGAGTAGGCATGTACAGATCGCTTCTGGGAACCAAAAATATCGAATTTTCGGGTGTTTTGAGCCAGAATTTGAGATATAAACGAGTACAGAAGATGCATGCACATATCGATTTTGGGCACCTAAAATATCGATTTTCAGCATGTTTTGGGCCTATATTTTGAAAATAATCAAGCACTGAGTAGGTATGTACAGATCGCTTCTGGGACCCAAAAATATCGAATTTTCGGGTGTTTTGAGCATGAATTTGAGATATAAACGTGTACTGATGATACATACACATATCGACTTTGGGCACCTATAATATCGATTTTCAGCATGTTTTGGGTCTGTTATTTGAAAATTTTCTGTCACTGAGTAGGCATGTACAGATCGCTTCTGGACGCCAATAAAATCGAATATTCGGGTGTTTTGAGCCTGAATTTGAGATATAAACAGGTACAGAAAATGCATGCACATATCGACTTTGGGCACCTAATATATCGATTTTCAGCATGTTTTGGGCTTATATTTTGAAAATATTCTAGCACTGAGTAGGCATGTACAGATCACTTCTGGGCCAAAATAAAATCGAATATTCGGGTGTTTTGAGCCTGAATTTGAGATATAAACGGGTACTGAAGATGCATGCACATATCGACTTTGGACACCTAAAATATCGATTTTCAGCATGTTTTCGGCCTAATATTTGAAAATATTCTAGTATTGCGTAGGCATGGAGAGATCGCTTCTGGAACCCAAAAATATCAAATTTTCGTGTATTTTGATCCTTAAATTTAAATATAAAAGGGTACCGAAAATGCATGCACCTATCGACTTTGGGCACGGAATATATCGATTTTCAGCATGTTTTTGGCCTTTATTTTGAAAAAACTCTAACACGGAATAGGCATATACAGATACCTTCTGGGAACCAAAAAATATTGATTTTTCGGGTGTTTTGAGCCTGAATTTGAGATATAAACGGGTACAGAAGATTCATACGCATATTGACTTTGGGCACCTAAAATATCGATTTTCAGCATATTTTGGGCCTGTATTATGAAAATACTCTAACACGGAGTAGGCATGTACAAATCGCTTCTGAGACCCAAAAATATCGAATTTTTGGGTGTTTTGAGATTGAATTTGAGATATCAACGGGTACAGAAGATGAATGCACATATCAACTTTGGAAACCTAAAATATCGATTTTCAGCATGTTTTGGGTCTGTATCTTGAAAAAATTCTAGCAAGGATTAGGCATGTACAGATCGTTTCTGGGACCCAAAAATTCTGAATTTTCGGGTGTTTTAAGCCTGAATTTGAGATATAAACGGGTACAGAAGATGCATGCACATATCGACGTTGGGCACCTAAAATATCGATTTTCAGCATGTTTTGGGCCTGTATTTTGAAAAATATTCTAGCACTAAGTAGGCATGTACAGATCGCTTCTGGGCCAAAATAAAATCGAATATTCGGGTGTTTTGAGCCTGAATTTGATATATAAACGTGTACAGAAGATGCATGCACATATCGACTTTGGGCACCTAAAATATCGATTTTCAGCATGTTTTGGGCGTGTTTTTTAAAATATTCTATTACTGCGTAGGCATATACAGATCGCTTCTGTGACTCAAAAATATCGAATTTTCGGGTGTTTTGAGTCCTAATTTGAGTTATAAACGTGTACTGAAGATGCATGGACATATTGACTTTGGGCACCTAAAATATCGATTTTCAGCATGTTTGGGTCTGTATTTTGAGAAAATTCTAACAATGATTAGGCATGTACAGATCGCTTCTGGAACCCAAAAATATCGAATTTTCGGGTGTTTTGGGCCTGAATTTGAGATATAAACGGGTACAGAAGATGCATCCACATATCGACTTTGACACTTAAAATATCGATTTTTAGCATGTTTTGAGCCTATATACGGGATATAAACGGGTACAGAATATGCATACACATATCGACTTTTTGCACCTTAAATATCGATTTTCAGCATGTTTTGGGTCTGTATCTTGAAAAAATTCTAGCAAGGATTAAGCATGTACAGATCGCTTCTGGGACCCAAAAATATTGAATTTTCGGGGGTTTTGAGCCTGAATTTGAGATATAAACGGGTACAGAAGATGCATGCACATATCGACGTTGGGCACCTAAAATATCGATTTTTAGCATGTTTTTGGCCTAAAATTTGAAAATATTCTAGCACTGAGTAGGCATGTACAGATCGCTTCTGGGCCAAAATAAAATCGAATATTCGGGTGTTTTGAGCCTGAATTTGAGATATAAACGTGTACAGAAGATGCATGCACATATCGACTTTGGGCACCTAAAATATCGATTATCAGCATGTTTTTGGCGTGTTTTTTAAAATATTCTATTACTGCGTAGGCATGTACAGATCGCTTCTGTGACTCAAAAATATCGAATTTTCGGGTGTTTTGAGTCTGAATTTGAGTTATAAACGAGTACTGAAGATGAATGGACATATTGACTTTGGACATCTAAAATATCGATTTTCAGCATGTTTGGGTCTGTATTTTGAGAAAATTCTAGCAATGATTAGGCATGTACAGATCGCTTCTGGAACCCAAAAATATCGAATTTTCGGGTGTTTTGAGCCTGAATTTGAGATATAAATGGGTACTGAAGATGCATGCACATATCGACTTTGGGCCCCTGAAATATCAATTTTCAGCATGTTTTGGGCCTGTATTTTGAAAATACTCTAACACGGAGTAGGCATGTACAGATTGCCTCTGGGACCCAAAAATATCGAAATTTTCGGGTGTTTTGAGCCTGAATTTGAGATATACACGGGTACAGAAGATGCATACACATATTAACTTTGGGCACCTAAAATATCGAATTTCAGCATGTTTTAGGCCTGTATTTTGAAAATACTCTAACACGGAGTAGGCATGTACAGATCGCTTCTGGGACCCAAAAATATCGAGTTTTCGGGTGTTTTGAGCATGAATTTGAGATATAAACGGTTACTGGAGATGCAAGCACATATCGACTTTGGGCACCTAAAATATCGATTTTCTGCATGTTTTGGGCCTGTATTTTGAAAATATTCTAGCACTAAGTAGACATGTACAAATCGCTTTTGGACCAAAATAAAATCGAATATTCGGGTGTTTTGAGCCTGAATTTGAGATATAAACGTGTACAGAAGATGCATGCACATATCGACTTTGGGCACCTAAAATATCGATTTTTAGCATGTTTTGGGCATGTTTTTTTAAATATTCTATTACTGCTTAGGCATGTACAGATCGCTTCTGGGACTCAAAAATATCGAATTTTCAGATGTTTTGAGTGTGAATTTGAGATATAAACAAGTACTGAAGATGCATGCACATATTGACTTTGGGCACCTAAAATATCGATTTTCGGCATGTTTGGGTCTGTATTTTGAGAAAATTCTAGCAATGATTAGGAATGTACAGATCGCTTCTGGGACCCAAAAATATCGAATTTTCGGGTGTTTTGAGCCTGAATTTGAGATATAAACGGGTACTGAAGATGCATGCACATATCGACTTCGGGCACCTGAAATATCAATTTTCAGCATGTTTTGGGCCTGTATTTTTAAAATACTCTAACAAGGAGTAGGCATGTACAGATTGCCTCTGGGACCCAAAAATATCGAATTTTTCGGGTGTTTTGAGCCTGAATTTGAGATATACACGGGTACAGAAGATGCATACACATATTGACTTTTGGCACCTAAAATATCGATTTTCAGCATGTTTTGGGCCTATATTTTGAAAACATTCTAGCACTGAGTAGGCATGTACAGATCGCTTCTGGGACCCAAAAATATCGAATTTTCGGGTGTTTTGAGCCTGAATTTGGGACATAAACGGGTACAGTAGAGGCATGCACATATCGATTTTGGCAACTAAAATATCGAATTTCAGCATGTTTCGGGCCTGTATTTTGAAAATACTCTAAAACGGAGTAGGCATATACAGATCGCTTCTGGGAACCAAATAATTTTAATTTTCGGGTGTTTTCAGCCTGAATTTGAGATATACATGGGTACAGAAGATGCATACACATATTGACTTTGGGGACCTAAAATATCGATTTTCATCATGCTTTAGACCTGTATTATGAAAATACTCTAACACGGAGTAGGCATATACAGATACCTTCTGGGAACCAAAAGATATAGATTTTTCAGGTGTTTTG
Organism: Petrolisthes cinctipes; assembly: GCA_033782935.1. Classification (NCBI taxonomy): domain Eukaryota; kingdom Metazoa; phylum Arthropoda; class Malacostraca; order Decapoda; family Porcellanidae; genus Petrolisthes; species Petrolisthes cinctipes. Next base: position 5,835,194 of record JAWQEG010000030.1, read on the forward strand.
AGCCTGAATTTGAGATATAAACGGGTACAGAAGATGCATACACATATTGACTTTGGGCACCTAAAATATCGATTTTTAGCATGTTTTGGGCCTATATTTTGAAAGTATTCTAGCATTGAGTAGGCATGGAGAGATCGCTTCTGGAACCCAAAAATATCGAATTTTCGGGTATTTTGATCCTTAAATTTAAATATAAAAGGGTACCGAAAATGCATGCACATATCGACCTTGGGCACCTAATATATCGATTTTCAGCATGTTTTTGGCCTTTATTTTGAAAAAACTCTAACACGGAATAGGCATATACAGATACCTTCTGGGAACCAAAAAATATCGATTTTTCGGGTGTTTTGAGCCTGAATTTGAGATATAAACGGGTACAGAAGATGCATACACATATTGACTTTGGGCACCTAAAATATCGATTTTCAGCATATTTTGGGCCTGTATTATGAAAATACTCTAACACGGAGTAGGCATGTACAAATCGCTTCTGGGACCCAAAAATATCGAATTTTCAGGTGTTTTGAGCCTGAATTTGAGATATAAACGGGAACTAAAGATGAATGCACATATCGACTTTGGGCACCTGAAATATCGATTTTCAGCATGTTTTGGGCCTGTATTTTGAAAATACTCTAACACGGAGTAGGCATGTACAGATCGCTTCTGGGACCCCAAAAAATGGAATTTTCGGGTGTTTTGAGCCTGAATTTGAGATATAAACGTGTACTGAAGATGCATGCACATATCGACTTTGGGCACCTAAAATATCGATTTTCAGTATGTTTTTGGTCTGTCATCTGAAAATATTCTGTCACTGAGTAGGCAAGTACAGATCGCTTATTGGACCCAAAAATATCGAGTTTTCGGGTGTTTTGAGCCTGAATTTGAGATATAAACGGGTAGAGAAGATGCATACACATATTGCTTTTGGCAACTAAAATATCGAATTTCAGCATGTTTTGGGCCTGTATTTTGAAAATACTCTAAAACGGAGTAGGCATGTACAGATCGCTTCTGGGAACCAAAAAATTTGAATTTTCGGGTGTTTTCAGCCTGAATTTGAGATATACACCGGTACAGAAGATGCATACACATATTGACTTTGGGGACCTAAAATATCGATTTTCAGCATGTTTTAGACCTGTATTATGAAAATACTCTAACACGGAGTAGGCATATACAGATACCTTCTGGGAACCAAAAAATATCGATTTTTCGGGTGTTTTGAGCCTGAATTTGAGATATAAACGGGTACAGAAGATGCATTCACATATCGACTTTGGACACTTAAAATATCGATTTTTAGCATGTTTTGAGCCTATATACGGGATATAAACGGGTACAGAATATGTATGCACATATCGACTTTTTGCACCTAAAATATCGATTTTCAGCATGTTTTGGGTCTGTATCTTGAAAAAATTCTAGCAAGGATTAGGCATGTACAGATCGCTTCTGGAATCCAAAAATATTGAATTTTCGGGTGTTTTGAGCCTGAATTTGAGATTTAAACGGGTACAGAAGATCCATGCACATATCGACGTTGGGCAACTAAAATATCGATTTTTAGCATGTTTTTGGCCTAAATTTTGAAAATATTCTAACACTGAGTAGGCATGTACAGATCGCTTCTGGGACCCAAAAATATTAAATTTTCGAGTGTTTTAATCCTGAATTTGGGATATAAAATGGTACTGAAGATCCATGCACATATCGACTTTTTGCACCTAAAATATCGATTTTGAGCATATTTTGGGCCTGTAATTTGAAAATACTCAAACACGAAGTAGGCATGTACACATCGCTTCTGGGACCCAAAAATATCGAATATTCGGGTGTTTTGAGCCTGAATTTGGGATGTAAATGGGTACAGAAGATGCATGCACTTATTGACTTGGGCACCTAAAATATCGATTTTTAACTTGTTTTTCTGCCTGTATTTTGAAAATATTCTAACATTGAGTAGGCATGAATAGATCGCCTCTGGAACCCAAAAATATCAAATTTTCGGGTATTTTGATCCTGAATTTGAGATATAAACGGGTACAGAAGATGCATGCACATATCGACTTTGGGCACCTAAAATATCGATTTTCAGCATGTTTTGGGTCTGTATCTTGAGAAAATTTCAGCAAGGATTAGGCATGTACAGATCGCTTCTGGGACCCAAAAAAATGGAATTTTCGGGTGTTTTGAGCCTGAATTTGAGATATAAACGGGTACAGAAGATGCATGCACATATCGACTTTGGGGACCTAATATATCGATTTTTAGCCTGTTTTTTGCCTAAATTTTGAAAATATTCTAGCACTGAGTAGGCATGTACAGATCGCTTCTGGGACCCAAAAATATCGAGTTTTCGGGTGTTTTGAGCATGAATTTGAGATATAAACGGCTACTGAAGATGCAAACACATATCGACTTTGGGCACCTAAAATATCGATTTTCAGCATGTTTTGGGCCTGTATTTTGAAAATATTCTAGCACTAAGTAGGCATGTACAGATCGCTTCTGGGCCAAAATATAATCGAATATTCGGGTGTTTTGAGCCTGAATTTGAGATATAAACGTGTACAGAAGATGCATGCACATATCGACTTTGGGCACCTAAAATATCGATTTTCAGCATGTTTTGGGCGTGTTTTTTTAAATATTCTATTACTGCATAGGCATGTACAGATCGCTTCTGTGACTCAAAAATATCAATTTTTCGGGTGTTTTGAGTCTGAATTTGAGTTATGAACGAGTACTGAAGATGCATGGACATAATGACTTTGGGCATCTAAAATATCGATTTTCAGCATGTTTGGGTCTGTATTTTGAGAAAATTCTAGCAATGATTAGGCATGTACAGATCGCTTCTGGAACCCAAAAATATCGAATTTTCGGGTATTTTGAACGTGAATTTGAGATATAAACGGGTACTGAAGATGCATGCACATATCGACTTTGGGCCCCTGAAATATCGATTTTTAGCATGTTTTGGGCCTGTATTTTGAAAATACTCTAACACGGAGTAGGCATGTACAGATTGCCTCTGGGATCCAAAAATATCGAAATTTTCGGGTGTTTTGAGCCTGAATTTGAGATATACACGGGTACAGAAGATGCATACACATATTAACTTTGGGCACCTAAAATATCGAATTTCAGCATGTTTTAGGCCTGTATTTTGAAAATACTCTAACACAGAGTAGTTATGTACAGATCGCTTCTGGGAACCAAAAATATCGAATTTTCGGGTGTTTTAAGCCTGAATTTGAGATATAAACGGGTACAGAAGATGTATTCACATATTGACTTTGGGTACCTAAAATATCGATTTTCAACATGTTTTGGGCCTGTATTTTGAAAATACTTTTACACGGAGTAGGCATGTACAGATCGCTTCTGGGAACCAAAAATATCGAGTTTTCGGGTGTTTTGAGCATGAATTTGAGATATAAACGGTTACTGAAGATGCAAGCACATATCGACTTTGAGCACCTAAAATATCGATTTTCAGCATGTTTTGGGCCTGTATTTTGAAAATATTCTAGCACTAAGTAGACATGTACAAATCGCTTTTGGACCAAAATAAAATCGAATATTCGGGTGTTTTGAGCCTGAATTTGAGATATAAACGTGTACAGAAGATGCATGCACATATCTACTTTGGGCACGTAAAATATCGATTTTTAGCATGTTTTGGGCGTGTTTTTTAAATATTCTATTACTGCTTAGGCATGTACAGATCGCTTCTGGGACTCAAAAATATCGAATTTTCGGGTGTTTTGAGTCTGAATTTGAGATATAAAAGAGTACTGAAGAAGCATGCACATATTGACTTTGGGCACCTAAAATATCGATTTTCGGCATGTTTGGGTCTGTATTTTGAGAAAATTCTAGCAATGATTAGGAATGTACAGATCGCTTCTAGGACCCAAAAATATCGAATTTTCGGGTGTTTTGAGCCTGAATTTGAGATATAAACGGGTACTGAAGATGCATGCACATATCGACTTCGGGCACCTGAAATATCAATTTTCAGCATGTTTTGGGCCTATATTTTGAAAACATTCTAGCACTGAGTAGGCATGTACAGATCGCTTCTGGGACCCAAAAAATATCGAATTTTCGGGTGTTTTGAGCCTGAATTTGAGATATAAACGAGTACTGAAGATGCATGCACATATCGATTTTGGACACCTAAAATATTGATTTTCAATTTGCTTTTGTGCCTGTGTTTTGAAAGTATTCTAACATTGAGTAGGCATGTACAGATCGCTTCTGGGACCCAAAAAAATGGAATTTTCGGGTGTTTTGAGCCTGAATTTGAGATATAAACGTGTACTGAAGATGCATGCACATATCGACTTTGGGCACCTAAAATATCGATTTTGAGCATATTTTGGGCCTGTAATTTGAAAATACTCAAACACGAAGTAGGCATGTACACATCGCTTCTGGGACCCAAAAATATCGAATATTCGGGTGTTTTGAGCCTGAATTTGGGATGTAAATGGGTACAGAAGATGCATGCACTTATTGACTTGGGCACCTAAAATATCGATTTTTAACTTGTTTTTCTGCCTGTATTTTGAAAATATTCTAACATTGAGTAGGCATGAATAGATCGCCTCTGGAACCCAAAAATATCAAATTTTCGGGTATTTTGATCCTGAATTTGAGATATAAACGGGTACAGAAGATGCATGCACATATCGACTTTGGGCACCTAAAATATCGATTTTCAGCATGTTTTGGGTCTGTATCTTGAGAAAATTTCAGCAAGGATTAGGCATGTACAGATCGCTTCTGGGACCCAAAAAAATGGAATTTTCGGGTGTTTTGAGCCTGAATTTGAGATATAAACGGGTACAGAAGATGCATGCACATATCGACTTTGGGGACCTAATATATCGATTTTTAGCCTGTTTTTTGCCTAAATTTTGAAAATATTCTAGCACTGAGTAGGCATGTACAGATCGCTTCTGGGACCCAAAAATATCGAGTTTTCGGGTGTTTTGAGCATGAATTTGAGATATAAACGGCTACTGAAGATGCAAACACATATCGACTTTGGGCACCTAAAATATCGATTTTCAGCATGTTTTGGGCCTGTATTTTGAAAATATTCTAGCACTAAGTAGGCATGTACAGATCGCTTCTGGGCCAAAATATAATCGAATATTCGGGTGTTTTGAGCCTGAATTTGAGATATAAACGTGTACAGAAGATGCATGCACATATCGACTTTGGGCACCTAAAATATCGATTTTCAGCATGTTTTGGGCGTGTTTTTTTAAATATTCTATTACTGCATAGGCATGTACAGATCGCTTCTGTGACTCAAAAATATCAATTTTTCGGGTGTTTTGAGTCTGAATTTGAGTTATGAACGAGTACTGAAGATGCATGGACATAATGACTTTGGGCATCTAAAATATCGATTTTCAGCATGTTTGGGTCTGTATTTTGAGAAAATTCTAGCAATGATTAGGCATGTACAGATCGCTTCTGGAACCCAAAAATATCGAATTTTCGGGTATTTTGAACGTGAATTTGAGATATAAACGGGTACTGAAGATGCATGCACATATCGACTTTGGGCCCCTGAAATATCGATTTTTAGCATGTTTTGGGCCTGTATTTTGAAAATACTCTAACACGGAGTAGGCATGTACAGATTGCCTCTGGGATCCAAAAATATCGAAATTTTCGGGTGTTTTGAGCCTGAATTTGAGATATACACGGGTACAGAAGATGCATACACATATTAACTTTGGGCACCTAAAATATCGAATTTCAGCATGTTTTAGGCCTGTATTTTGAAAATACTCTAACACAGAGTAGTTATGTACAGATCGCTTCTGGGAACCAAAAATATCGAATTTTCGGGTGTTTTAAGCCTGAATTTGAGATATAAACGGGTACAGAAGATGTATTCACATATTGACTTTGGGTACCTAAAATATCGATTTTCAACATGTTTTGGGCCTGTATTTTGAAAATACTTTTACACGGAGTAGGCATGTACAGATCGCTTCTGGGAACCAAAAATATCGAGTTTTCGGGTGTTTTGAGCATGAATTTGAGATATAAACGGTTACTGAAGATGCAAGCACATATCGACTTTGAGCACCTAAAATATCGATTTTCAGCATGTTTTGGGCCTGTATTTTGAAAATATTCTAGCACTAAGTAGACATGTACAAATCGCTTTTGGACCAAAATAAAATCGAATATTCGGGTGTTTTGAGCCTGAATTTGAGATATAAACGTGTACAGAAGATGCATGCACATATCTACTTTGGGCACGTAAAATATCGATTTTTAGCATGTTTTGGGCGTGTTTTTTAAATATTCTATTACTGCTTAGGCATGTACAGATCGCTTCTGGGACTCAAAAATATCGAATTTTCGGGTGTTTTGAGTCTGAATTTGAGATATAAAAGAGTACTGAAGAAGCATGCACATATTGACTTTGGGCACCTAAAATATCGATTTTCGGCATGTTTGGGTCTGTATTTTGAGAAAATTCTAGCAATGATTAGGAATGTACAGATCGCTTCTAGGACCCAAAAATATCGAATTTTCGGGTGTTTTGAGCCTGAATTTGAGATATAAACGGGTACTGAAGATGCATGCACATATCGACTTCGGGCACCTGAAATATCAATTTTCAGCATGTTTTGGGCCTATATTTTGAAAACATTCTAGCACTGAGTAGGCATGTACAGATCGCTTCTGGGACCCAAAAAATATCGAATTTTCGGGTGTTTTGAGCCTGAATTTGAGATATAAACGAGTACTGAAGATGCATGCACATATCGATTTTGGACACCTAAAATATTGATTTTCAATTTGCTTTTGTGCCTGTGTTTTGAAAGTATTCTAACATTGAGTAGGCATGTACAGATCGCTTCTGGGACCCAAAAAAATGGAATTTTCGGGTGTTTTGAGCCTGAATTTGAGATATAAACGTGTACTGAAGATGCATGCACATATCGACTTTGGGCACCTAAAATATCGATTTTCAGTATGTTTTTGGTCTGTAATTTGAAAATATTCTGTCACTGAGTAGGCATGTACAGATCGCTTATTGGACCCAAAAATATCGAGTTTTCGGGTGTTTTGAGCCTGAATTTGAGATATAAACGGGTAGAGAAGATGCATACTCATATTGCTTTTGGCAACTAAAATATCGAATTTCAGCATGTTTTGGGCGTTTATTTTGAAAATACTCTAAAACGGAGTAGGCATATACAGATCGCTTCTGGGAACCAAATAATTTTAATTTTCGGGTGTTTTCAGCCTGAATTTGAGATATACACGGGTACAGAAGATGCATACACATATTGACTTTGGGCACCTAAAATATCGATTTTCAGCATGTTTTAGACCTGTATTATGAAAATACTCTAACACGGAGTAGGCATATACAGATACCTTCTAAGAACCAAAAAATATCGATTTTTCGGGTGTTTTGAGCCTGAATTTGAGATATAAACGGGTACAGAAGATGCATACACATATTGACTTTGGGCACCTAAAATATCGATTTTCAGCATGTTTTGGGCCAATATTTTGAAAATATTCTAGCATTGAGTAGGCATGGAGAGATCGCTTCTGGAACCCAAAAATATCGAATTTTCGGGTATTTTGATCCTTAAATTTAAATATAAAAGGGTACCGAAAATGCATGCACATATCGACCTTGGGCACCTAATATATCGATTTTCAGCATGTTTTTGGCCTTTATTTTGAAAAAACTCTAACACGGAATAGGCATATACAGATACCTTCAGGGAACCAAAAAATATCGATTTTTCGGGTGTTTTGAGCCGGAATTTGAGATATAAACGGGTACAGAAGATGCATACACATATTGACTTTGGGCACCTAAAATATCGATTTTCAGCATATTTTGGGCCTGTATTATGAAAATACTCTAACACGGAGTAGGCATGTACAGATCGCTTCTGGGACCCAAAAATATCGAATTTTCGGGTGTTTTGAGATTGAATTTGAGATATCAACGGGTACAGAAGATGAATGCACATATCAACTTTGGACACCTAAAATATCGATTTTTAGCATGCTTTGAGCCTATATTTTGAAAAAATTCCATGACTGAATAGGCATGTACAGATCGCATCTGGGACGCAAAAATATCGAATTTTCAGGTGTTTTGAGCCTGAATTTGAGATATAAACGGGTACTAAAGATGCATGCACATATCGACTTTGGGCACCTGAAATATCGATTTTCAGCATGTTTTGGGCCTGTATTTTGAAAATACTCTAACACGGAGTAGGCATGTACAGATCGCTTCTGGGACCCAAAAAAATGGAATTTTCGGGTGTTTTGAGCCTGAATTTGAGATATAAACGTGTACAGAAGATGCATGCACATATCGACTATGGGCACCTAAAATATCGATTTTCAGTATGTTTTTGGTCTGTAATTTGAAAATATTCTGTCACTGAGTAGGCATGTACAGATCGCTTATTGGACCCAAAAATATCGAGTTTTCGGGTGTTTTGAGCCTGAATTTGAGATATAAACGGGTAGAGAAGATGCATACACATATTGCTTTTGGCAACTAAAATATCGAATTTCAGCATGTTTTGGGCCTGTAATTTGAAAATACTCTAAAACGGAGTAGGCATGTACAGATCGCTTCTGGGAACCAAATAATTTGAATTTTCGGGTGTTTTCAGCCTGAATTTGAGATATACACCGGTACAGAAGATGCATACACATATTGACTTTGGGGACCTAAATTATCGATTTTCAGCAAGTTTTTGACCTGTATTATGAAAATACTCTAACACGGAGTAGGCATATACAGATACCTTCTAGGAACCAAAAAATATCGATTTTTCGGGTGTTTTGAGCCTGAATTTGAGATATAAACGGGTATAGAAGATGCATACACATATTGACTTTGGGCACCTAAAATATCGATTTTCAGCATGTTTTGGGCCTATATTTTGAAAATATTCTAGCATTGAGTAGGCATGGAGAGATCGCTTCTGGAACCCAAAAATATCGATTTTTCGGGTATTTTGATCCTTAAATTTAAATATAAAAGGGTACCGAAAATGCATGCACATATCGACCTTGCGCACCTAATATATCGATTTTCAGCATGTTTTTGGCCTTTATTTTGAAAAAACTCTAACACGGAATAGGCATATACAGATACCTTCTGGGAACCAAAAAATATCGATTTTTCGGGTGTTTTGAGCCTGAATTTGAAATATAAACGGGTACAGAAGATGCATACACATATTGACTTTGGGCACCTAAAATATCGATTTTCAGCATATTTTGGGCCTGTATTATGAAAATACTCTAACACGGAGTAGGCATGTACAGATCGCTTCTGGGACCCAAAAATATCGAATTTTCGGGTGTTTTGAGATTGAATTTGAGATATCAACGGGTACAGAAGATGAATGCACATATCAACTTTGGACACCTAAAATATCGATTTTTAGCATGCTTTGAGCCTATATTTTGAAAACATTCCATGATTGAATAGGCATGTACAGATCGCATCTGGGACGCAAAAATATCGAATTTTCAGGTGTTTTGAGCCTGAATTTGAGATATAAACGGGTACTAAAGATGCATGCACATATCGACTTTGGGCACCTGAAATATCGATTTTCAGAATGTTTTGGGTCTGTATTTTGAAAATACTCTAACACGGAGTAGGCATGTAAAGGTTGCCTCTTGGACCCAAAAATATCGAATTTTTCGGGTATTTTGAGTCTGAATTTTAAATATACACGGGTACAGAAGATGCATACACATATTGATTTTGGGCACCTAAAATACCGAAATTCAGCATGTTTTAGGCCTGTATTTTGAAAATACTCTAACACGGAGTAGGCCTGTACAGATCGCTTCTGGTAACCAGAAAAATGGAATTTTCGGGTGTTTTGAGCCTGAATTTGAGATATAAACGGGTACAGAAGATGCATGCACATATCGATTTTGGACACCTAAAATATTGATTTTCAACTTGTTTTTGTGCCTGTGTTTTGAAAGTATTCTAACATTGAGTAGGCATGTACAGATCGCTTCTGGGACCCAGAAATATCGATTTTTTGGGTGTTTTGAGCCTGAATTTGAGATATAAACGGCTACAAAAGATGCATGCATATATAGACTTTGTGCACCCAAAATATCCATATTTAGCATGTTTTGGGCCTATATTTTGAAAATATTCTAGCACTGAGTAGGCATTTACAGATCGCTTTTTGGACCCAAAAATATCGAATTTTAGGGTGTTTTGAGCCTGAATTTGGGACATAAACAGGTACAGAAGATGCATGCATATATCGATTTTGGACACCTAAAATATCGATTTTCAGCATGTTTTCGGCCTGAATCTTAAAAATATTCTATTACTGAGTAGGCATGTACAAATCGCTTCTTGGACCCAAAAATATCGATTTTTTGTATGTTTTGAGCCTGAATTTGAGATATAAACGTGTACTGAAGATGCATGCACATATCGACTTTGGGCACCTAAAATATCGATTTTTAGCATGTTTTTGGTCTGTAATTTGAAAATATTCTGTCACTGAGTAGGCATGTACAGATCGCTTATTGGACCCAAAAATATCGAGTTTTCGGGTGTTTTGAGCCTGAATTTGAGATATAAACGGGTAGAGAAGATGCATACACATATTGCTTTTGGCAACTAAAATATCGATTTTCAGCATGTTTTGGGCCTTTATTTTGAAAATACTCTAAAACGGAGTAGGCATATACAGATCGCTTCTGGGAACCAAATAATTTTAATTTTCGGGTGTTTTCAGCCTGAATTTGAGATATACACGGGTACAGAAGATGCATACACATATTGACTTTGGGCACCTAAAATATCGATTTTCAGCATGTTTTAGACCTGTATTATGAAAATACTCTAACACGGAGTAGGCATATACAGATACCTTCTGGGAACCAAAAAATATAGATTTTTCGGGTGTTTTGAGCCTGAATTTGAGATATAAACGGGTACAGAAGATGCATACACATATTGACTTTGGGCACCTAAAATATCGATTTTCAGCATGTTTTGGGCCTATATTTTGAAAATATTCTAGCATTGAGTAGGCATGGAGAGATCGCTTCTGGAACCCAAAAATATCGAATTTTCGGGTATTTTGATCCTTAAATTTAAATATAAAAGGGTACCGAAAATGCATGCACATATCGACCTTGGGCACCTAATATATCGATTTTCAGCATGTTTTTGGCCTTTATTTTGAAAAAACTCTAACACGGAATAGGCATATACAGATACCTTCTGGGAACCAAAAAATATCGATTTTTCGGGTGTTTTAAGCCTGAATTTGAGATATAAACGGGTACAGAAGATGCATACACATATTGACTTTGGGCACCTAAAATATCGATTTTCAGCATATTTTGGGCCTGTATTATGAAAATACTCTAACACGGAGTAGGCATGTACAGATCGCTTCTGGGACCCAAAAATATCGAATTTTCGGGTGTTTTGAGATTGAATTTGAGATATCAACGGGTACAGAAGATGAATGCACATATCAACTTTGGACACCTAAAATATTGATTTTTAGCATGCTTTGAGCCTATATTTTGAAAAAATTCCATGACTGAATAGGCATGTACAGATCGCATCTGGGACGCAAAAATATCGAATTTTCAGGTGTTTTGAGCCTGAATTTGAGATATAAACGGGTACTAAAGATGCATGCACATATCGACTTTGGGCACCTGAAATATCGATTTTCAGCATGTTTTGGGTCTGTATTTTGAAAATACTCTAACACGGAGTAGGCATGTACAGATCGCTTCTGGGACCCAAAAAAATGGAATTTTCGGGTGTTTTGAGCCTGAATTTGAGATATAAACGTGTACAGAAGATGCATGCACATATCGACTTTGGGCACCTAAAATATCGATTTTCAGTATGTTTTTGGTCTGTAATTTGAAAATATTCTGTCACTGAGTAGGCATGTACAGATCGCTTATTGAACCCAAAAATATAGAGTTTTCGGGTGTTCTGAGCCTGAATTTGAGATATAAACGGGTAGAGAAGATGCATACACATATTGCTTTTGGCAACTAAAATATCGAATTTCAGCATGTTTTGGGCCTGTAATTTGAAAATACTCTAAAACGGAGTAGGCATGTACAGATCGCTTCTGGGAACCAAATAATTTGAATTTTCGGGTGTTTTCAGCCTGAATTTGAGATATACACCGGTACAGAAGATGCATACACATATTGACTTTGGGGACCTAAAATATCGATTTTCAGCAAGTTTTTGACCTGTATTATGAAAATACTCTAACACGGAGTAGGCATATACAGATACCTTCTGGGAACCAAAAAATATCGATTTTTCGGGTGTTTTGTGCCTGAATTTGAGATATAAACGGGTATAGAAGATGCATGCATATATAGACTTTGTGCACCCAAAATATCCATATTTAGCATGTTTTGGGCCTATATTTTGAAAATATTCTAGCACTGAGTAGGCATTTACAGATCGCTTTTTGGACCCAAAAATATCGAATTTTAGGGTGTTTTGAGCCTGAATTTGGGACATAAACAGGTACAGAAGATGCATGCATATATCGATTTTGGGCACCTAAAATATCGATTTTCAGCATGTTTTCGGCCTGAATCTTAAAAATATTCTATTACTGAGTAGGCATGTACAAATCGCTTCTTGGACCCAAAAATATCGATTTTTTGTATGTTTTGAGCCTGAATTTGAGATATAAACGTGTACTGAAGATGCATGCACATATCGACTTTGGGCACCTAAAATATCGATTTTTAGCATGTTTTTGGTCTGTAATTTGAAAATATTCTGTCACTGAGTAGGCATGTACAGATCGCTTATTGGACCCAAAAATATCGAGTTTTCGGGTGTTTTGAGCCTGAATTTGAGATATAAACGGGTAGAGAAGATGCATACACATATTGCTTTTGGCAACTAAAATATCGATTTTCAGCATGTTTTGGGCCTTTATTTTGAAAATACTCTAAAACGGAGTAGGCATATACAGATCGCTTCTGGGAACCAAATAATTTTAATTTTCGGGTGTTTTCAGCCTGAATTTGAGATATACACGGGTACAGAAGATGCATACACATATTGACTTTGGGCACCTAAAATATCGATTTTCAGCATGTTTTAGACCTGTATTATGAAAATACTCTAACACGGAGTAGGCATATACAGATACCTTCTGGGAACCAAAAAATATAGATTTTTCGGGTGTTTTGAGCCTGAATTTGAGATATAAACGGGTACAGAAGATGCATACACATATTGACTTTGGGCACCTAAAATATCGATTTTCAGCATGTTTTGGGCCTATATTTTGAAAATATTCTAGCATTGAGTAGGCATGGAGAGATCGCTTCTGGAACCCAAAAATATCGAATTTTCGGGTATTTTGATCCTTAAATTTAAATATAAAAGGGTACCGAAAATGCATGCACATATCGACCTTGGGCACCTAATATATCGATTTTCAGCATGTTTTTGGCCTTTATTTTGAAAAAACTCTAACACGGAATAGGCATATACAGATACCTTCTGGGAACCAAAAAATATCGATTTTTCGGGTGTTTTAAGCCTGAATTTGAGATATAAACGGGTACAGAAGATGCATACACATATTGACTTTGGGCACCTAAAATATCGATTTTCAGCATATTTTGGGCCTGTATTATGAAAATACTCTAACACGGAGTAGGCATGTACAGATCGCTTCTGGGACCCAAAAATATCGAATTTTCGGGTGTTTTGAGATTGAATTTGAGATATCAACGGGTACAGAAGATGAATGCACATATCAACTTTGGACACCTAAAATATTGATTTTTAGCATGCTTTGAGCCTATATTTTGAAAAAATTCCATGACTGAATAGGCATGTACAGATCGCATCTGGGACGCAAAAATATCGAATTTTCAGGTGTTTTGAGCCTGAATTTGAGATATAAACGGGTACTAAAGATGCATGCACATATCGACTTTGGGCACCTGAAATATCGATTTTCAGCATGTTTTGGGTCTGTATTTTGAAAATACTCTAACACGGAGTAGGCATGTACAGATCGCTTCTGGGACCCAAAAAAATGGAATTTTCGGGTGTTTTGAGCCTGAATTTGAGATATAAACGTGTACAGAAGATGCATGCACATATCGACTTTGGGCACCTAAAATATCGATTTTCAGTATGTTTTTGGTCTGTAATTTGAAAATATTCTGTCACTGAGTAGGCATGTACAGATCGCTTATTGAACCCAAAAATATAGAGTTTTCGGGTGTTCTGAGCCTGAATTTGAGATATAAACGGGTAGAGAAGATGCATACACATATTGCTTTTGGCAACTAAAATATCGAATTTCAGCATGTTTTGGGCCTGTAATTTGAAAATACTCTAAAACGGAGTAGGCATGTACAGATCGCTTCTGGGAACCAAATAATTTGAATTTTCGGGTGTTTTCAGCCTGAATTTGAGATATACACCGGTACAGAAGATGCATACACATATTGACTTTGGGGACCTAAAATATCGATTTTCAGCAAGTTTTTGACCTGTATTATGAAAATACTCTAACACGGAGTAGGCATATACAGATACCTTCTGGGAACCAAAAAATATCGATTTTTCGGGTGTTTTGTGCCTGAATTTGAGATATAAACGGGTATAGAAGATGCATACACATATTGACTTTGGGCACCTAAAATATCGATTTTCAGCATGTTTTGGGCCTATATTTTGAAAATATTCTAGCATTGAGTAGGCATGGAGAGATCGCTTCTGGAACCCAAAAATATCGATTTTTCGGGTATATTGATCCTTAAATTTAAATATAAAAGGGTACCGAAAATGCATGCACATATCGACCTTGGGCACCTAATATATCGATTTTCAGCATATTTTGGGCCTGTATTATGAAAATACTCTAACACGGAGTAGGCATGTACAGATCGCTTCTGGGACCCAAAAATATCGAATTTTCGGGTGTTTTGAGATTGAATTTGAGATATCAACGGGTACAGAAGATGAATGCACATATCAACTTTGGACACCTAAAATATCGATTTTTAGCATGATTTGAGCCTATATTTTGAAAACATTCCATGATTGAATAGGCATGTACAGATCGCATCTGGGACGCAAAAATATCGAATTTTCAGGTGTTTTGAGCCTGAATTTGAGATATAAACGGGTACTAAAGATGCATGCACATATCGACTTTGGGCACCTGAAATATCGATTTTCAGCATGTTTTGGGTCTGTATTTTGAAAATACTCTAACACGGAGTAGGCATGTAAAGGTTGCCTCTTGGACCCAAAAATATCGAATTTTTCGGGTATTTTGAGTCTGAATTTTAAATATACACGGGTACAGAAGATGCATACACATATTGACTTTGGGCACCTAAAATACCGAAATTCAGCATGTTTTAGGCCTGTATTTTGAAAATACTCTAACACGGAGTAGGCCTGTACAGATCGCTTCTGGTAACCAGAAAAATGGAATTTTCGGGTGTTTTGAGCCTGAATTTGAGATATAAACGGGTACAGAAGATGCATGCACATATCGATTTTGGACACCTAAAATATTGATTTTCAACTTGTTTTTGTGCCTGTGTTTTGAAAGTATTCTAACATTGAGTAGGCATTTACAGATCGCATCTGGGACCCAACAAAATTGAATTTTCGGGTGTTTTGAGCCTGAATTTGAGATATAAACGGGTACAGAAGATGCATGCATATATCGACTTTGGGCAACTAAAATATCGTTTTTCAGCATATTTTGACTTGTATTCTGAAAATATTCTGTTACTGAGTAGGCATGTACAGATCGCTTCTGGGACCCAAAAATATCGAATTTTTGAGTGTTTTGATCCTGAATTTGAGATATAAACGGGTACTGAAGATACATACATATATTGACTTTGGGCACCTAAAATATCGATTTTCAGCATGTTTTTGGCCTGTATTATAAAAATATTCTAACACGGAGTAGGCATGCACAGATCGCTTCTGGGACCCAAAAATATCGAATTTTCAGGTTATTTGAGCCTGAATATGAGATATAAACGGGTACTGAAGATGCATGCACATATCGACTTTGGGCACCTGAAATATCAATTTTTAACATGTTTTAGACCTGTATTTTGAAAATACTCTTACACGGAGTAGGCATGTACAGATCGCATCTGGGACCCAAAAATATCGAATTTTCGAGTGTTTTGAGCCTGAATTTGAGATATAAACGGGTACTGAAGATGCATACACATATTGACTTTGGGCCCATGAAATATCAATTTTCAGCATGTTTTGGGCCTGTATTTTGAAAATTCTCTAACACGGAGTAGGCATGTACAGATTGCCTCTGGGACCCAAAAATATCGAAATTTTCGGGTGTTTTGAGCCTGAATTTGGGATGTAAATGGGTACAGAAAATGCAAGCACATATTGACTCTGGCACCTAAAATATCGATTTTAACTTGTTTTTCTGCCTGTATTTTGAAAATATTTTAACATTGAGTAGGCATGTACAGATCGGTTCTGGGACCCAGAAATATCGATTTTTTGGTTGTTTTGAGCCTGAATTTGAGATATAAACGGCTACAAAAGATGCATGCATATATAGACTTTGTGCACCCAAAATATCCATATTTAGCATGTTTTGGGCCTATATTTTGAAAATATTCTAGCACTGAGTAGGCATTTACAGATCGCTTTTTGGACCCAAAAATATCGAATTTTAGGGTGTTTTGAGCCTGAATTTGGGACATAAACAGGTACAGAAGATGCATGCATATATCGATTTTGGGCACCTAAAATATCGATTTTCAGCATGTCTTCGGCCTGAATCTTAAAAATATTCTATTACTGAGTAGGCATGTACAAATCGCTTCTTGGACCCAAAAATATCGATTTTTTGGATGTTTTGAGGCTGAATTTGAGATATAAACGTGTACTGAAGATGCATGCACATATCGACTTTGGGCACCTAAAATATCGATTTTTAGCATGTTTTTGGTCTGTAATTTGAAAATATTCTGTCACTGAGTAGGCATGTACAGATCGCTTATTGGACCCAAAAATATCGAATTTTCGGGTGTTTTGAGATTGAATTTGAGATATCAACGGGTACAGAAGATGAATGCACATATCAACTTTGGACACCTAAAATATCGATTTTTAGCATGCTTTGAGCCTATATTTTGAAAACATTCCATTACTGAATTGGCATGTACAGATCGCTTCTGGGACGCAAAAATATCGAATTTTCAGGTGTTTTTAACCTGAATTTGAGATATAAACGGGTACTGAAGATGCATGCACATATCGACTTTGGGCACCTGAAATATCAATTTTCAGCATGTTTTGGGTCTGTATTTTGAAAATATTCTGTCACTTAGTAGGCATGTACAGATCGTTTCTGGGCAAAAGTAAAATCAAATATTCGGGTGTTTTGAGCCTGAATTTGAGATATAAACGGGTACAGAAGATGCTTGCATATATCGATTTTGGACACCTAAAATATTGATTTTCCACTTGTTTTTGTGCCTGTGTTTTGAAAGTATTCTAACATTGAGTAGGCATGTACAGATCGCTTCTGGGACCCCCAAAAATGGAATTTTCGGGTGTTTTGAGCCTGAATTTGAGATATAAACGGGTACAGAAGATGCATGCACATATCGACTTTGGGCACCTAAAATATCGTTTTTCAGCACATTTTGACTTGTATTTTGAAAATTATCTGTTACTGAGTAGGAATGTACAGATCGCATTTGGGACCCAAACATATCGAATTTTTGTGTGTTTTGATCCTGAATTTGATATATAAACGGGTACTGAAGATACATACATATATTGACTTTGGCCACCTAATATATCGATTTTCATCATGTTTTGGGCCTGTATTATAAAAATATTTTAACACGGAGTAGGCATGTACAGATCGCTTCTGGGACCCAAAAATATCGAATTTTCAGGTGTTTTGAGCCTGAATTTGAGATATAAACGGGTACTGAAGATGCATGCTCACATCGACTTTGGGCACCTGAAATATCAATTTTCAGCATGTTTTAGGCCTGTATTTTGAAAATACTCTAACACGGAGTAGGCATGTACAGATCGCTTCCGGAAACCAAAAATATCGAATTTTCAGGTGTTTTAAGCTTGAATTTGAGATATAAACGGGTACAGAAGATGCATTCACATATTGACTTTGGGCACCTAAAATATCGATTTTCAGCATGTTTTAAGACGGTATTTTGAAAATACTTTAACACGGAATAGGCATGTACAGATCCCTTCTGGGACCCCAAAATATCGAATTTTCGGGTGTTTTAAGCTTGAATTTGGGACATAAACGGGTACAGAAGATCCATGCACATATCAATTTTGGGCACATAAAATATCTATTTTCAACTTGTTTTTGTGCCTGTGTCTTGAAAATATTCTAACATTGAGTAGGCATGTACAGATCGCTTCTGGGACCCAAAAATATCGAATTTTCGGGTGTTTTTAGCCTGAATTTGAGATATAAACGGGTACTGAAGATGCATACACATATTGACTTTGGGCACCAAAAAATATCGATTTTCAGCATGTTTTGGGCCTGTATTATGAAAATACTCTAATACGGAGTAGGCATGTACAGATCGCTTCTGGGACCCAAAAATATCGAATTTTCGGGTGTTTTGAGTCTGAATTTGGGATATAAACGTGTACAGAAGACGCATACACATATTGACTTTGGGCACCTAAAATATCGATTTTCAGCATGTTTTGGGCCTGTATTATGAAAATACTCTAACACGGAGTAGGCATGTACATATCGCTTCTGGGACCCAAAAACATCGAATTTTCGGGTGTTTTAAGCCTGAATTTGGGATGTAAATGGGTACAGAAAATGCAAGCACATATTGACTTGCGCACCTAAAATATCGATTTTAACTTGTTTTTCTGCCTGTATTTTGAAAATATGTTAACATTGAGTAGGTAGGTACAGATCGCTTCTGGGACCCAAAAATATCGAATTTTTGGGTGTTTTTGGGCCTGAATTTGAGATACAAACGGCTACAAAAGATGCATGCATATATAGACTTTGTGCACCCAAAATATCCATATTTAGCATGTTTTGGGCCTATATTTTGAAAATATTCTAGCACTCAGTAGGCATGTACAGATCGCTTTTTGGACCAAAAAATATCGAATTTTAGGGTGTTTTGAGCTAGAATTTGGGACATAAACGGGTACAGAAGATGCATGCAAATTTCGATTTTGGGCACCTAAAATATCGATTTTCAGCATGTTTTCGGCCTGAATCTTAAAAATATTCTATTACTGAGTAGGCATGTACAAATCGCTTCTTGGACCCAAAAATATCGAATTTTAGGGTGTTTTGAGCCTGAATTTGGGACATAAACGGGTACATAAGATGCATGCACATATCGACTTTGGGCACCTAAAATATCGATTTTCAGCATGTTTTTGGTCTGTAATTTGAAAATATTCTGTCACTGAGTAGGCATGTACAGATCGCTTATTGGACCCAAAAATAACGAGTTTTCGGGAGTTTTGAGCCTGAATTTGAGATATAAACGGGTAGAGAAGATGCATACACATATTGCTTTTGGCACCTAAAATATCGAATTTCAGCATGTTTTATGCCTGTATTTTGAAAATACTCTAAAACGAAGTAGGCATGTTCAGATCGCTTCTGGGAACCAAAAAATTATAATTTTCGGGTGTTTTCAGCCTGAATTTGAGATATACACGGGTACAGAAGATGCATACACATATTGACTTTGGGCACCTAAAATATCGATTTTCAGCATGTTTTAGGCCTGTATTTTGAAAATATTTTAGCACTGAGTATGCATGTACAGATCGCTTCTTGGACCAAAACATATCGAATTTTCGGGTGTTTTGAGCCTGAATTTGAGATATAAACGGGTACAGATGATGCATACACATATTGACTTTGGGCACCTAAAATATCGATTTTCAGCATGTTTTAGGCCTGTATCTTGAAAATACTCTAACACGGAGTAGGCATGTACAGATAGCTTCTGGGGCCCAAAAATATCGATTTTTTGGATGTTTTGAGCACGAATATGGGATAGAAATGGGTACAGAAAATGCATGCACATATCGACTTTGGGCACCTAAAATATAGATTTTCAGCATGTTTTGGGCTTATATTTTGAGAACATTCTTTTTCTGAGTAGGCATGTACAGATCGCTTCCGGGACCCAAAAATATCGAATTTTAGGGTGTTTTAGGCCTGAATTTGGGACATAAACGGATACAGAAGATGCATGCACATATAAACTTTGGGCACCTAAAATATCGATTTTAAACATGTTTTGGGCCTGTATTTTGAAATAATTCTAACATTGAGTAGGCATGTACAGATCGCTTATGGGACCCATAAATATCGAATTTTCGGGTGTTTTGATCCTGAATTTGAGATATAAACGGGTACAGAAGATACATGCACATATAAACTTTGGGCACCTAAAATATCGATTTTAAACATGTTTTGGGCCTGTATTTTGAAATAATTCTATTAGTGAGTAGGCATGTACAGAACTCTCCTGGGACCCAAAAATATCGAATTTTCGGGTGTTTTGAGCATGAATTTGAGATATTAACGGGTACTGAAGATGCATGCACATATCGACTTTGGACACCTAAAATATCGATTTTCAGCATGTTTTGGGCCTAAATTTTGAAAATACTCTAACATTGAGTAGACATGTACAGATCGCTTCTTGGACCAAAAAATATCGAATTTTCGGGTGTTTTGAGCCTGAATTTGAGATATAAACGGGTACAGAAAATACATGCACATATTGACTTTTTGCACCTAAAATATCGATTTTCAGAATGTTTGGGGACTATATTTTGAAAATATTTAAGCAATGAGTAAGCATGTACAGACCGTTTCTGGGACCCGAAAATATCGAATTTTCGTGTGTTTTGAGCCTGAATTTGGGATATAAAATGGTACAGAAGATTCATGCACATATCGATTTTCGGCACCTAAAATATCGATTTTCAGCATGTCTTGGGCCTGTATATTGAAAATACTCTAACACGGAGTAGGTATATACAGATAGCTTCTGGGGCCCAAAAATATCGAATTTTTGTGTGTTTTGAGCACGAATATGGGATAGAAATGGGTACAGAAGATGCATGCACATATTGACTTTGGGCACCTAAAATATCGATTTTCAGCATGTTTTGGGTCAGTATCATTAAAACATTTTAGCAAGGAGTAGGCATGTACAGATCACTTCTGGGACCCAAAAATATCGAATTTTCAAGTGTTTTGAGCCTGAATTTGAGATATAAACGGGTACATAAGATGCATGCACATATCGATTTTGGACACCTAAAATATCAATTTTCAACTTGCTTTCTGTGCCTGTGTTTTGAAAATATTCTAACATTGAGTATGCATGTACAGATCGCTTCCGGGACCCAAAAATATCGAATTTTATGGTGTTTTGAACCTGAATTTGAGATATAAACGGGTACAGAAGATGCATGCACATATCGACTTTGGGTACCTAAAATATCGATTTTTAGCATGTTTTGGACTTGTATTTTAAAAATATTCTGTTACTGATTAGGCATGTACAGATCGCTTCTGGGACCCAAAAATATCGAGTTTTCGGGTGTTTTGAGCCTGAATTTGAGATATAAACGGGTAATGAAGATACATACACATATTGACTTTGGGCACCTAAAATATCGATTTTAGCATGTTTTGGGCCTGTATTATGAAAATACTCTAACACGGAGTAGGCATGTACATATCGCTTCTGGGACCCAAAAATATCGAATTTTCGGGTGTTTTGAGCCTGAATTTGAGATATCAACGGGTACAGAAGATGCATGCGCATATCGACTTTGGACCCCTAAAATATCGATTTTTAGCATGCTTTGAGCCTATATTATGAAAACATTCTCTTTTCTACTAGGCATGTACAGATCGTTTTCGGGACCCAAAAATATCGAATTTTATGGTGTTTTGAACCTGAATTTGAGATATAAACGGGTACAGAAGATGCATGCACATATCGATTTTGTGCACCTAAAATATCGATTTTCAACTTGTTTTTGAGCCTGTGTTACAAAAATATTCTAACATTGAGTAGGCATGTACAGATCGCTTCTGGGACCCCAAAATATCGAATTTTCGGGTGTTTTGAGCCTGAATTTGAGATATAAACGGGTACAGAAGATGCATGCACATATCGACTTTGGGCACTTAAAATATAGATTTTCAGCATGTTTTTGGACTTGTATTTTGAAAATATTCTGTTACTGAGTAGGCATGTACAGATCGCTTCTGGGACCCAAAAATATCGAATTTTCGGGTGTTTTGAGCCTGAATTTGAGATATAAACGTCTGCTGAAGAAGCATACACATATTGACTTTTGGAACCTAAAATATCGATTTTCAGCCTGTTTTGGGCCTGTATTATGACAATACTCAAACACGGAGTAGGCATGTACAGATCGCTTCTGGGACCCAAAAATATCGAATTTTCGGGTGTTTTGAGCCTGAATTTGAGATATAAAGGTCTGCTGAAGAAGCATACACATATTGACTTTGGGAACCTAAAATATCGATTTTCAGCCTGTTTTGGGCATGTATTATGACAATACTCAAACACGGAGTAGGCATGTACAGATCGCTTTCGGGACCCAAAAATATCGAATTTTATGGTGTTTTAAACCTGAATTTGAGATATAAACGGATACAGAAGATGCATGCACATATTGACTTTTTGCACCTAAAATATCGATTTTCATCATGTTTTGTCCCTATATTTTGAAAATATTCAAGCACTGAGTAGGCATGTACAGATCGCTTCTGGGACCCAAATATATCGCATTTTCGGGTGTTTTGAGGTTGAATTTGGGATATAAACGGGTACAGAAGATGCATACACATATTGACTTTGGGCACCTAAAATATCGATTTTCAGCATGTTTTGGGCTTCTATCTGAGTAGGCATGTACAGATCGCTTTTGGAACCCCAAAATATCAAATTTTCGGGTGTTTGGAGCCTTAATTTGAGATATAAACGGGTACAGAATATGCATGCACATATCGACTTTTAAGCACCTAAAAGATCGATTTTTAGCATGTTTTGGGCCTATATTTTGAAAATATTATAGCACCGAGTTGGCATGTACAGATCGCTTCTGGGACCCCAAAATATCGAATTTTCGGGTGTTTTGAGCCTGAATTTGAGATATAAACGGGTACAGAATATGCATGCACATATCGACTTTTAAGCACCTAAAATATCGATTTTCAGCATGTTCGGGGCCTGTATTTAAAAAAAAAAAACTCTAACACGGAGTAGGTATGTACAGATCGTTTCTGGAACCCCAAAATATCGAATTTTCGGGTGTTTTGAGCCTGAATTTGAGATATAAACGGGTACTGAAGATGCATGCACGTATCGACTTTTTTGCGCCTAAAATATCGATTTTGAGCATGTTTTGGGTCTGTATCTTGAAAACATTCTAACTAGGAGTAGGCATGTACAGATCGCTTTAAGGACCCAAAAATACCGAATTTTCGGGTGTTTTGAGCATGAATTTGAGATATAAACGGTTATAGAAGATGCATGCACATATCGACTTTGGACACATAAAATATCGATTTCTAGCATGTTTTGAGCTTATATTTTGAAAACATTCTAGCACTGAGTAGGCATGTACAGTAGCCCAAGAAAGTTCGCCGACTAAAAACTAACGTACCGGCAACCTCTATACCTGTCATTCTCGTCCCAAGCCTTTATCAACTCCATACCCATGATCTGTCAGCGTTGTCAAGGTTTCTTTCCTTTCGTCTCAGGTGTGAACTCAGAGTTTCGACGCGTGAGTTTCGACGAAGGGTTATATATATTTATTATATAATTCTGTGAACATTAAGAAAAACAATGGAAATGAAAGGCAAATGAGAGAAAGACATTGTATTATATTTTGATAGTTTATTCCCTAGCACAAGAAACACCTCATTGACCTCACACACACACACACACACCCCTCTTAAGCCGGGTTCCCAATAGGCCGTCATGACGGTGCTATACGCTAGCTGGGAGGGTTGGTTAGTATGGCTGTGTGGGTGGAGGTGAGACCAAAAGGTGATGGATGGATGGTGCGATGGGGGTCTGAAGGATGTGTGTGTGTGTGTGTACAGACAGAGAGAGAGAGAGAGGTGGAGGTATGATAGGTTATGAAAAATGTCAAAATGGATAGCAAAGAAGGATGATGAAAGAAGAGGCCAAAATGAGGATAAGGAGGAGTGAAATAAGTGAGGGAAGGAAGTATGGAGGGAGGACTGAAAGAGGGAAAGTAGGATCATAACAGGAAGGGGAAAGAAGCTGAAAGGAATGATGGAGGGAGAAGGGAGCTAGAGAAAGGAAGAATGATCGATGCTTGCTGAAACAGGAAAAGTGAAGGAAGGCAATGTGGAGAGAGAGAGAGGGGGGGGGGAGAGACAGAGAGAGTGCACGTGACCTGACCTCCCCTGTCCAACCCATGTGGCCACAGGCCCTTAATCGTCTAAGTGGAAGGTGTGTGTGTGTGTGTGTGTGTGTGTTCACATTAGTCCTTAGTAGAGGTGGTCCGAATATTCGTATTTGCATTCGCATGTTTTTTTAAGATTTGCATTCGCATTCGCATGTTGCCTACCGAATATTTTTCGAATATGGAATATTAAACAAGAAGCCTATTTCAACACTGTTCTTATACGAATGCAATGAGAGAAAGAGATAATTACTCTGATGTGATCTATTAAACGGTTAATATTGGCCTTCTGCCAACTCACAGCAGACTTTTAGATGCCACACACACACACACACACACATAGCCTTTGCCCAAGGCTCAAGCCATCGTTGTTATTTTCTTCAATCCTTCCTTCCTTCCCTTCTTGTCATCGGCATTAAACCTTCTTCCTCCTTATCCTCATTTTGACCTCTTCCTTCATCATCCTTCTTTGCTATCCATTTTTCTAGTCTTCCATTTTGACATTTTTCACAACCTATCATACCTCCACCTCTCTCTCTCCGTCTGTAGTACACACACACACACACACACATATCAGACCCCCCACCTCGGTCACCTCGGTCTCACCCCCACCCACACACCCATTTGCCTTTCATTTCCATTGTTTTTCATAATGTTCACACAATTATATAATAAATATATATAACCCTTCGTCGAAACTCATGCGTCTAAACTCTGAGTTCATACCTGAGACGAAAGGAAAGAAACCTTGACAACGCTGACAGATCATGGGTATGGAGTTGATAAAGGCTTGGGACGAGAATTACAGGTATAGAGGTTGCCGGTACGTTAGTTTTTAGTCGGCGAACTTTCTTGAGCTACTGTACAGATCGCTTCTGGGACCCAAAAATATCGAATTTTCGGGTGTTTTGAGGTTGAATTTGGGATATAAACGAGTGCAGAAGATGTATACACATATTGACTTTGGGCACCTAAAATATCAATTTTCAGCATGTTTTTGGCGTGTAACTGAGTAGGCATGTACAGATCGCTTCTGGGACCCCAAAATATCGAATTTTTGGGTGTTTGGAGCCTGAATTTGAGATATAAACGGGTACAGAAAATGCATGCACATATCGACTTTTGGGAGCATAAAAGATCGATTTTCAGTATGTTTTGGGCCTGTACTTTGAAAATACTCTAACACGGAGTAGGCATGTACAGATCACTTCTGGGACCCCAAAATATCGAAATGACACTCACACACCAACCACCCTATGAATGACTGTTGATATTAACAGTTCAAGCACTGTAATGACACCCACACACTCACCACCCCATAAATGATGGTTGATATATATAGTCCAAGCACTGTAAAGACACCAACACACCCACCACCCCATGAATGACTGTTGATAATTACAGTCCAAGCACTGTAATGCCACCCACCACCTCATGAATGACTGTTGATATTTACAGTGCAAGCACTGTAATGACACCCACACACCAACCACCCCATAAATGACTGTTGATATTTACAGGCCAAGCACTATAATGACACCCACACACCCCCACCCCATGAATGACTGTTGATATTTACAGTCCAAGCACTGTAATGACACCCTCACACCCACCACCCCATGAATAACTGATAATATTTACAGTCAAAGCACTGTAATGACACCCACACACCAACCACCCCATGAATTATGGTTGATATTTACAGTCCAAGCTCTGTAATGACACACACACACCCGCCACCCCATTAATGACAGTTAATATCTACAATCCAAACACTCTAATGACATACACCACCCTTTGAATGACAGTTGATATTTACAATCAAAACACTGTAATAACGCCAACACACCGACCACCCCATGAATGACTGTTGATATTTACAGTCCAAGCATGGTAATGACAGCCACACACCCACCACCCCATTAATGACTGTTGATATTTACAATCCAAGCACTGTAATGACACCCACACATCCCACCACCTCATGAATGATTGTTGATATTTGCAGTCCAAGCTCTGTAATGACAATCACACACCCACCACCCTATGAATGACTGTTGATATTTACAGTCCAAGAACTGTAATGACACCCACACACTCACCACCCCATAAATGACTGTTGATATTTACAGTAAAAACACTGTAATGACACCCACACACCCACCACCCCATGAATGACTGTTGATATTTACAGTCCAAGCACTGTAATGACAACCCGACACCCACCATCCCATTGTTGACTGTTGATATTTATAGTCCAAGCACTGTAATGACACCCAAGCACCCACCATTTCATGTATGACTGTTGATATTTACAGTCCAAGCACTGTAATGACACCCACACACCCATCACCCCATGAATGACTGTTGATATTTACAGTCCAAGCACTGTAATGCCACCCACCACCCCATGAATGACTGTTGATGTTTATAGTCCAAGCACTAATGACACACACACCCACCACCCCATGAATGACTTTATATTTACAGTCCTAGCACTGTAATGACACCCACACACCCAACACCCCATGAATGACTGTGGATATTTACAGTTCAAGGACTGTAATGACACCCACCACCCTATGAATCACTGTTGATATTTACAATCAAAACACTGTAATGACACCCACACACCAACCACCCCATGAATGACTCTTGATATTTACTGTCCAAGCACTGAAATGACACCCACATACCCACCACCCCATTAATGATTGTTGATATTTACAGTCAAAGCACTGTAATGACACCAACCACCATATGAATGACTGTTGATATTTACAATCAAAACACTGTAATGACACCCAAACACTAACCACCCCATGAATGACTGTTGATATATACAGTCAATACAATGTAATGGCACCTACACACCGACCATTCCAAGAATGACTGTTGATATTTACAGTCCAAGCACTATAATAACATCCACACACCACATGAATGACTGTTGATATTTACAGTCCAAGCACTGTAATGACACCATCACACCCACCACCCCATGAATGACTGTTGATATTTACAGTCAAAGCACTGTAATGACACCCCAAAACCCACCACCCAATAATCAATGTTTAATATTTACAGTCCAAGCACTGTAATGACACCCATACAACCACCACCCCATGAATGACTGTTGATATTTACAGTCCAAGTACTGTAATGACACCCACCACCCTATGAATGACTGTTGATATTTACAATCAAAACACTGTAATGACACCCACACACCCACCACCCCATGAATGAATGTTTATATTTACAGTCCAAGCACTGTAATGACACCCACACACCCACCACCCCATGATTAACTGTTGATATTTACAGTCCAAGCACTGTAATGACATTAACAAACCCACCACCCCATTGTTGACTGTTGATATTTATAGTCCAAGCACTGTAATGACACCCAAGCACCCACCATTTCATGTATGACTGTTGATATTTACAGTCAAAGCACTGTAATGACACACACACACCCATCACCCCATGAATGACTGTTGATATTTACAGTCCAAGCACTAATGACACACACACCCACCACCCCGTGAATGACTTTATATTTACAGTCCTAGCACTGTAATGACACCCACACACCCACCACCCCATGAATGACTGTTGATATTTACAGTCAAAGCACTGTAATGACACCCACACACTGACCACCCAATGAATTATGGTTGATATTTACAGTCCAAGCACTGTAATGACACCCACACACCCACCACCCCATTAATGACTGTTGATATTTACAGTCCAAGCACTCTAATGACACCCACCACCCTATGAATGACTGTTGATATTTACAATCAAAACACTGTAACATCGCCAACACACACACCACCCCATGAATGACTGTTGAAATTTACAGTCTAAGCACTCTAATGACACCCACCAACCCACCAACCCATGGATGACTGTTGATATTTACAGTCCAAGCACTGTAATGACACTCTCACACCCACCACCCCATGAATGACTGTTGATATTTACAGTCAAAGCACTGTAATGACACCCCAAAACCAACCACCCCATGATTAATGTTTAATATCTACAGTCCAAGCACTGTAATGACATCCATACAACCACCACCCCATGAATGACTGTTGATATTTACAGTCCAAGTACTGTAATGACACCCACACACCCATCACCCCATGAATGACTGTTGATATTTACAGTCCAAGCACTGTAATGCCACCCACCACCCCATCAATGACTGTTGATATTTATAGTCCAAGCACTAATGACACACACACCCACCACCCCATGAATGACTTTATATTTACAGTCCTAGCACTGTAATGACACCCACACACCCACCACCCCATGAATGACTGTGGATATTTACAGTTCAAGGACTGTAATGACACCCACCACCCTATGAATGACTGTTGATATTTACAATCAAAACACTGTAATGACACCCACACACCAACCACCGCATGAATGACTCTTGATATTTACTGTCCAAGCACTGTAATGACACCCACATACCCACCACCCCATTAATGACTGTTGATATTTACAGTCAAAGCACTGTAATGACACCAACCACCATATGAATGACTGTTGATATTTACAATCAAAACACTGTAATGACACACAAACACTGACCACCCCATGAATGACTGTTGATATATACAGTCAAAGCAATGTAATGGCACCAACACACCGACCACCCCAAGAATGACTGTTGATATTTACAGTCCAAGCACTATAATAACATCCACACACCACATGAATGACTGTTGATATTTACAGTCCAAGCACTGTAATAACACCCTCACACCCACCACACCATGAATGACTGTTGATATTTACAGTCAAAGCACTGTAATGACAACCCAAAACCAACCACCCCATGCTTAATGTTTAATATTTACATTCCAAGCACTGTAATGACACCCATACAACCACCACCCCATGAATGACTGTTGATATTTACAGTCCAAGTACTGTAATGACACCCACCACCCTATGAATGACTGTTGATATTTACAATCAAAACACTGTAATGACACCCACACACCCACCACCCCATGAATGAATGTTTATATTTACAGTCCAAGCACTGTAATGACACCCACACACCCACCACCCCATGATTAACTGTTGATATTTACAGTCCAAGCACTGTAATGACATCAACACACCCACCACCCCATGAATAAATGTTGATATTTACAGTACAAGCTCTGTAATGACACTCACACACCCACCACCCTATGAATGACTGTTGATATTCACAGTCCAAGCACTGTAATGACACCCACACACCCACCACCCGAAGAATGATGGTTGATATTTACAGTCCAAGAACTGTAATGACACCCACACACTCACCACCCCATGAATGACTGTTGATATTTACAGTCCAAGCACTTTCATGACACCCACACACCCACCACCCCATTAATGACTGTTGATATTTACAGTCCAAGCACTCTAATGACACCCACCACCCTCTGAATGGCTGTTGATATTTACAGTCAAAGCACTGTATTAACACCCACACACCCACCACCCCATAAATGACTGTTGATATTTACAGTCCAAGCACTGTAATGACACCCACCTCCCCATGATTGACTGTTGATATTTACCGTCCAAGCAATGTATTGACAGCCACACACCCACAACCCCATTAATGACTGTTGATATTTACAGTCCAAGCACTGTAATGACACCCACACACCCATCATCCCATGAATGACTGTTGATATTTACAGTCCAAGCACTGTAATGCCACCCACCACCCCATGAATGACTGTTGATATTTACAGTTTAAGCAATAATGACACACACACACCCACCACCCCATGAATGAATAGATATTTACAGTCCTAGCACTGTAATGACACCCACACACCAACCACCCCATGAATGACTGTTGATTTTTACAGTCCAAGCAATATAATGACACCCACACACCCAGTACCCCATGAATGACTGTTGATATTTACAGTCCAAGCACTGTAATGACACCCTCACACCCACCACCCCATGAATGACTTTTGATATTTACAGTCAAAGCACTGTAATGACACCCACACACTGACCACCCAATGAATTATGGTTGATATTTACAGTCCAAGCACTGTAATGACACCCACACACCCACCACCCCATTAATGACTGTTGATATTTACAGTCCAAGCACTCTAATGACACCCACCACCCTATGAATGACTGTAACATCGCCAAAACACACACCACCCCATGATAGACCATTGAAATTTACAGTCTAAGCACTCTAATGACACCCACCCACCCACCAACCCATGGATGACTGTTGATATTTACAGTCAAAGCACTGTAATGACACCCACACACCCACAACCCCATGATTGACTGTTGATATTTACAATCCATGCACTGTAATGACACCCACACACCCACCACCCCATTAATGACTGTTGATATTTAGAGTCCAAGCATTCTAATGACACCCACCACCCTATTAATGACTGTTGATATTTACAATCAAAACACTGTAACATCGCCAACACACACACCACCCCATGAATGACTGTTGAAATTTAGAGTCTAAGCACTCTAATGACACCCACACACCCACCAACCCATGAATGACTGTTGATATTTACAGTCCAAGCTCTGTAATGACACCCTCACACTCACCACCCCATAAATGACTGTTGATATTTACAGTTAAAGCCCTGTAATGACACACCAACACCTAAGATCCCATGAAATATAGTTGATATTTACAGTACAAGCACTGTAATGACACCCACACACCCACAACCCTATGAATAACTGTTGATATTTACAGTCCAAGCACTCTAATGATACCCACCACCCTATAAATGACTGTTGATATTTACAATCGAAACACTGTAATGACACCCATACACCCACCACCCCATGAATGACTGTTGATATTTACAGTCCAAGCACTGTAATGACACCCACCACCCTATGAATGACTGTTGATAATTACAATTAAAACACTGTATTGACACTCACACACCCACCACCCAATGAATGATGGTTGATATTTACAGTCCAAGCACTGTAATGACACCCACACACAAACAACCCCATAAATGACGGTTGATATTCATAGTCCGAGCAATGTAATGACACCCACATACCCACCACCCCATAAATGACTGTTGATATTTTCAGTCCAAGCTCTGTAATGACATCCACACAACCACCACCCCATAAATGACTGTTGATATTTACAGTCCAAGCACTCTAATGACACCAACCAATCTCTGAATGACTGTTGATATTTACAGTCAAAGCACTGTAATAACACCCACACACTCACGACCCTACGAATGACTGTTGATATTCACAGTCCAAGCACTGTAATGACACCCACTCACCCACCACCCAATGAATGATGGTTGATATTTACAGTCCAAAAACTGTAATGACACACACACACTCACCACCCCATGAATGACTGTTGATATTTACAGTCCAAGCACTGTAATGACACAGTCACACCCATCACCCCATAAATGACTGTTGATATTTACTGTCTAAGCACTGTAATGACACCCATACACCCACCACTCCATAAATGACTGTTGATATTTACATTCCAAGCACTGTAATGACACCCACCACCCTATGAATGACTGTTGATAATTACAATTAAAACACTGTAATGACACTCACACACCCACCATCCAATGAATAACTGTTGATATTTACAGTCCAAGCATTGTAATGAGACCCCCACACCCACCACCCCATAAATTATGGTTGATATTTACAGTCCAAGGACTGCAATGATACCCACACAACCACAACCCCATGAAAAACTGTTGATATTTACAGTCCAAGCACTGTAATGACACCCACCACCCTATAAATGACTGTTGATAATTACAATCAAAACACTGTAATGACACTCACACACCCACCACCCCAAGAATGAAAGTTGATATTTACAGTCCAAGCTATGTAATAACACTCACACACCCACCACCCTATGAATGACTGTTGATATTTACAGTCCAAGCACTGTAATGACACCCACACACACACAACCCCATAAATGACGGTTGATATTTATAGTCCGAGCAATGTAATGACACCCACACACCCACCACCCCATAAATGACTGTTGATATTTTCAGTCCAAGCACTGTAATGACATCCACACATCCACCACCCCAAGAATGACTGTTGATATTTACAGTCCAAGCACTCTAATGACACCAACCAATCTCTGAATGACTGTTGATATTTACAGTCAAAGCACTGTAATAACACCCACACACTCACGACCCTACGAATGACTGTTGATATTCACAGTCCAAGCACTGTAATGACATCCACTCACCCACCACCCAATGAATGATGGTTGATATTTACAGTCCAAAAACTGTAATGACACCCACACACACACCACTCCATGAATGACTGTTGATATTTACAGTCCAAGCTCTGTAATAACACTCACACACCCACCACCCTATGAATGACTGTTGATATTTACAGTCCAAGCTCTGTAATAACACTCACACACCCATCACCCTATGAATGACTGTGGATATTTACAGTCCAAGCACTGTAATGACACCCACACACCCATCTCCCTATGATTGACTGTTGATATTTACAGTCCAAGCACGGTAATGCTACCCACCACCCAATAAATGACTGTTGATATTTACACTCAAAGCACTGTAATGACACCCCAACTCCCACGACCCATTGAATTATAGTTGATATTTACAGTCCAAGCACTATAATGAGACCCCCACACCCACCACCCCATAAATTATAGTTGATATTTACAGTCCAAGCACTGTAATGACACCCACACACTCACAACCCCATAAATGACTGTTGATATTTACAGTCCAAGCACTCTAATGATACCCACCACCTTATAAAATGACTGTTAATATTTTAATCAAATCACTGTAATGACACCCATACACCCACTAACCCATGAATGACTGTTGATATTTACAGTCCAAGCACAGTAATGACAACCACACACCCCCCACCCCATAATTGACTGTTCATATTTACAGTCCAAGCACTTTAATGACACCCACACACCCACAACCCCATGATTAACTGTTGATATTTACAGTCCAAGCATTGTAATGAGACACCCACACCCACCACCCCATGAATTATGGTTGATATTTACAGTCCAAGGACTGCAATGATACCCACACAACCACAACCCCATGAAAAACTGTTGATATTTACAGTCCAAGCACTGTAATGACACCCACCACCCTATGAATGACTGTTGATAATTACAATCAAAACACTGTAATGACACTCACACACCCACCACCCCATGAATAACTGTTGATATTTACAGTCCACGCATTGTAATGACACCTACACACCCACCATCCCATGAATGAAAGTTGATATTTACAGTCCAAGCTATGTAATAACACTCACACACCCACCACCCTATGAATGACTGTTGATATTTACAGTCCAAGCACTGTAATGACACCCACACACACACAACCCCATAAATGACGGTTGATATTTATAATCCGAGCAATGTAATGACACCCACACACCCACCACCCCATAAATGACTGTTGATATTTTCAGTCCAAGCTCTGTAATGACATCCACACAACCACCACCCCATAAATGACTGTTGATATTTTCAGTCCAAGCACTGTAATGACATCCACACATCCACTACCCCAAGAATGACTGTTGATATTTACAGTCCAAGCACTCTAATGACACCAACCAATCTCTCAATGACTGTTGATATTTACAGTCAAAGCACTGTAATAACACCCACACACTCACGACCCTACGAATGACTGTTGATATTCACAGTCCAAGCACTGTAATGACACCCACTCACCCACCACCCAATGAATGATGGTTGATATTTACAGTCCAAAAACTGTAATGACACACACACACTCACCACCCCATGAATGACTGTTGATATTTACAGTCCAAGCACTGTAATGACACAGTCACACCCATCACCCCATAAATGACTGTTGATATTTACTGTCTAAGCACTGTAATGACACCCATACACCCACCACCCCATGAATGACTATTGATATTTACAGTCCAAGCACTGTAATGACACCCACCACCCTATGAATGACTGTTGATAATTACAATTAAAACACTGTAATGACACTCACACACCCACCACCCAATGAATAACTGCTGATATTTACAGTCCAAGCATTGTAATGAGACCCCCACACCCACCACCCCATAAATTATGGTTGATATTTACAGTCCAAGGACTGCAATGATACCCACACAACAACAACCCCATGAAAAACTGTTGATATTTACAGTCCAAGCACTGTAATGACACCCACCACCCTATAAATGACTGTTGATAATTACAATCAAAACACTGTAATGACACTCACACACCCACCACCCCATGAATAACTGTTGATATTTACAGTCCACACATTGTAATGACACCCACACACCCACCATCCCAAGAATGACTATTGATATTTACAGTCCAAGTACTGTAATGACATCCACACACCCACCACCCCAAGAATGAAAGTTGATATTTACAGTCCAAGCTATGTAATAACACTCACACACCCACCACCCTATGAATGACTGTTGATATTTACAGTCCAAGCACTGTAATGACACCCACACACACACAACCCCATAAATGACGGTTGATATTTATAGTCCGAGCAATGTAATGACACCCACACACCCACCACCCCATAAATGACTGTTGATATTTTCAGTCCAAGCACTGTAATGACATCCACACATCCACCACCCCAAGAATGACTGTTGATATTTACAGTCCAAGCACTCTAATGACACCAACCAATCTCTGAATGACTGTTGATATTTACAGTCAAAGCACTGTAATAACACCCACACACTCACGACCCTACGAATGACTGTTGATATTCACAGTACAAGCACTGTAATGACACCCACTCACCCACCACTCAATGAATGATGGTTGATATTTACAGTCCAAAAACTGTAATGACACCCACACACACACCACTCCATGAATGACTGTTGATATTTACAGTCCAAGCTCTGTAATAACACTCACACACCCACCACCCTTTGAATGACTGTTGATATTTACAGTCCAAGCTCTGTAATAACACTCACACACCCATCACCCTATGAATGACTGTGGATATTTACAGTACAAGCACTGTAATGACACCCACACACCCATCTCCCTATGATTGACTGTTGATATTTACAGTCCAAGCACGGTAATGCTACCCACCACACAATAAATGACTGTTGATATTTACACTCAAAGCACTGTAATGACACCCCAACTCCCACGACCCATTGAATTATAGTTGATATTTACAGTCCAAGCACTGTAATGAGACCCCCACACCCACCACCCCATAAATTATAGTTGATATTTACAGTCCAAGCACTGTAATGACACCCACACACTCACAACCCCATAAATGACTGTTGATATTTACAGTCCAAGCACTCTAATGATACCCACCACCTTATAAAATGACTGTTAATATTTTAATCAAATCACTGTAATGACACCCATACACCCACTAACCCATGAATGACTGTTGATATTTACAGTCCAAGCACAGTAATGACAACCACACACCCCCCACCCCATAATTGACTGTTCATATTTACAGTCCAAGCACTTTAATGACACCCACACACCCACAACCCCATGAATGACTGTTGATATTTAAAGTCCAAGCACTCTAATGATACCCACCACCCTATGAATGACTGTTAATATTTTAATCAAATCACTGTAATGACACTCACACAACCACCATCCCATGAATGACTGTTGATATTTACAGTCCAAGCACTGTAATGACACCCACCACCCTATGAATGACTGTTGATAATAACAATCAAATTACTGTAGTGACACTCACACACATACCACCCCATGAATGACTGTTGATATTTTCAGTCCAAGCACTGTAATGACACCAACACACCCATAACCCCATAAATGACTGTTGATATTTACAGTCAACGCAATGTAATGACACCCCAACACCCACGACCCATTGAATTATAGTTGATATTTACAGTCCAAACACTGTAATGACACCCACACACCCACAGCCCCTTGAATGACTGTTGATATATACAGTCCAAGCACTATAATAATACCCACCACCCTATGAATGACTGTTGATATATACAATCAAAACACTGTAATGACACCCATACACCCACCACCCCATGAATGACTGTTGATATTTACAGTCCAAGAACTGTAATGACAACCACACACCCACCACCCCATGATTGACTGTTGATATTTACAGTCCAAGCACTGTAATGACACCCACACACCCACAGCCCCTTGAATGACTGTTGATATTTACAGTCCAAGCACTATAATAATACCCACCACCCTATGAATGACTGTTGATATATACAATCAAAACACTGTAATGACACACATACACCCACCACCCCATGAATGATTGTTGATATTTACAGTCCAAGAACTGTAATGACAACCACACACCCACCACCCCATGATTGACTGCTGATATTTACAGTCCAAGACTCCAAGCACTGTAATGACACAGTCACACCCATCACCCCATGAATGACTGTTGATATTTACTGTCTAAGCACTGTAATGACACCCACACAACCACCACCCCAAGAATGACTGTTAATATTTGCAGTCCAAGCACTGTAATGACACCCACGCACACACCACTCCATGAATGACTGTTGATATTTACAGTCCAAGCTCTGTAATAACACTCACACACCCACCACCCTATGAATGACTGTTGATATTTACAGTCCAAGCTCTGTAATAACACTCACACACCCACCACCCTATGAATGACTGTGGATATTTACAGTCCAAGCACTGTAATGACACCCACACACCCATCTCCCTATGATTGACTGTTGATATTTACAGTCCAAGCACGGTAATGCTACCCACCACCCAATAAATGACTGTTGATATTTACACTCAAAGCACTGTAATGACACCCCAACTCCCACGACCCCATGAATTATAGTTGATATTTACAGTCCAAGCACTGTAATGACACCCACACACCCACAACCCCATGAATGACTGTTGATATTTACAGTCCAAGCACTCTAATGATACCCACCACCTTATAAAATGACTGTTAATATTTTAATCAAATCACTGTAATGACACCCATACACCCACTAACCCATGAATGACTGTTGATATTTACAGTCCAAGCACAGTAATGACAACCACACACCCCCCACCCCATAATTGACTGTTCATATTTACAGTCCAAGCACTTTAATGACACCCACACACCCACAACCCCATGCATGACTGTTGATATTTAAAGTCCAAGCACTCTAATGATACCCACAACCCTATGAATGACTGTTAATATTTTAATCAAATCTCTGTAATGACACTCACACAACCACCATCCCATGAATGACTGTTGATATTTACAGTCCAAGCACTGTAATGACACCCACCACCCTATGAATGACTGTTGATAATTACAATCAAATCACTGTAGTGACACTCACACACCCATAACCCCATAAATGACTGTTGATATTTACAGTCAAAGCAATGTAATGACACCCCAACACCCACGACCCATTGAATTATAGTTGATATTTACAGTCCAAGCACTGTAATGACACCCACACACCCACAACCCCATGAATGACTGTTGATATTTACAGTCCAAGCACTCTAATGATACCCACCACCTTATAAAATGACTGTTAATATTTTAATCAAATCACTGTAATGACACCCATACACCCACTAACCCATGAATGACTGTTGATATTTTCAGTCCAAGCACAGTAATGACAACCACACACCCCCCACCCCATAATTGACTGTTCATATTTACAGTCCAAGCATTTTAATGGCACCCACACACCCACAACCCCATGCATGACTGTTGATATTTAAAGTCTAAGCACTATAATGATACCCACCACCCTATGAATGACTGTTGATAATTACAATCAATAGACTGTAATGACACTCACACACCTACCACCCCATGAATGACTGTTGATATTTTCAGTCCAAGCACTGTAATGACACCCAAACACCCGCAGCCCCATGAATGACTGTTGATATATACAGTCCAAGCACTTTATGATACCCACCACCCTATGAATGACTGTTGATATTTACAATCAAAACACTGTAATGACACCCACACACCCACCACGCTACAATTGACTGTTGATATTTACAGTCCAAGCACTGTAATGACACCCACACACCCACAACCCCATAAATGACGGTTGATATTTATAGTCCGAGCAATGTAATGACACCCAAACACTCACCACCCCATAAATGACTGTTGATATTTTCAGTCCAAGCACTGTAATAACATCCACACACCCACCACCCCATGAATGACTGTTAATATTTACAGTCTAAGCACTCTAATGACATCAAACAATCTCTGAATTACTGTTGATATTTATAGTCAAAGCACTGTAATAACACACACACACTCACCACCCTACGAATGACTGTTGATATTCACAGTCCAAGCACTGTAATGACACCCACTCACTCACCACCCAATGAATGATGGTTGATATTTACAGTCCAAGCACTGTAATGACACAGTCACACCCATCACCCCATAAATGACTGTTGATATTTACAGTCTAAGCACTGTAATGACACTCACACTACCACCACCCCAAGAATTACTGTTGATATTTACAGTCCAAGCACTGTAATGACACCCACACACATACCACTCCATGAATGACTGTTGATATTTACAGTCCAAGCACTGTAATGACACCCACACACACACAACCCCATAAATGACGGTTGATATTTATAGTCCGAGCAATGTAATGACACCCACACACCCACCACCCCATAAATGACTGTTGATATTTTCAGTCCAAGCACTGTAATGACATCCACACATCCACCACCCCAAGAATGACTGTTGATATTTACAGTCCAAGCACTCTAATGACACCAACCAATCTCTGAATGACTGTTGATATTTACAGTCAAAGCACTGTAATAACACCCACACACTCACGACCCTACGAATGACAGTTCATATTCACAGTCCAAGCACTGTAATAACACCCACTCACCCACCACCCAATGAATGATGGTTGATATTTACAGTCCAAAAACTGTAATGACACACACACACTCACCACCCCATGAATGACTGTTGATATTTACAGTCCAAGCACTGTAATGACACAGTCACACCCATCACCCCATAAATGACTGTTGATATTTACTGTCTAAGCACTGTAATGACACCCACACAACCACCACCCCAAGAATGACTGTTGATATTTACAGTCCAAGCACTGTAATGACACCCACACACACACCACTCCATGAATGACTGTTGATATTTACAGTCCAAGCTCTGTAATAACACTCACACACCCATCACCCTATGAATGACTGTTGATATTTACAGTCCAAGCTCTGTAATAACACTCACACACCCACCACACTATGAATGACTGTGGATATTTACAGTCCAAGCACTGTAATGACACCCACACACCCATCTCCCTATGATTGACTGTTGATATTTACAGTCCAAGCACGGTAATGCTACCCACCACCCAATAAATGACTGTTGATATTTACACTCAAAGCACTGTAATGACACCCCAACTCCCACGACCCCATGAATTATAGTTGATATTTACAGTCCGAGCACTGTAATGACACCCACACACCCACAACCCCATGAATGACTGTTGATATTTACAGTCCAAGCACTCTAATGATACCCACCACCTTATAAAATGACTGTTAATATTTTAATCAAATCACTGTAATGACACCCATACACCCACTAACCCATGAATGACTGTTGATATTTACAGTCCAAGCACAGTAATGACAACCACACTCCTCCCACCCCATAATTGACTGTTCATATTTACAGTCCAAGCACTTTAATGACACCCACACACCCACAACCCCATGCATGACTGTTGATATTTAAAGTCTAAGCACTATAATGATACCCACCACCCTATGAATGACTGTTGATAATTACAATCAATAGACTGTAATGACACTCACACACCTACCACCCCATGAATGACTGTTGATATTTTCAGTCCAAGCACTGTAATGACACCCAAACACCCGCAGCCCCATGAATGACTGTTGATATATACAGTCCAAGCACTTTATGATACCCACCACCCTATGAATGACTGTTGATATTTACAATCAAAACACTGTAATGACACCCACACACCCACCACGCTACAATTGACTGTTGATATTTACAGTCCAAGCACTGTAATGACACCCACACACCCACAACCCCATAAATGACGGTTGATATTTATAGTCCGAGCAATGTAATGACACCCAAACACTCACCACCCCATAAATGACTGTTGATATTTTCAGTCCAAGCACTGTAATAACATCCACACACCCACCACCCCATGAATGACTGTTAATATTTACAGTCTAAGCACTCTAATGACATCAAACAATCTCTGAATTACTGTTGATACTTATAGTCAAAGCACTGTAATAACACACACACACTCACCACCCTACGAATGACTGTTGATATTCACAGTCCAAGCACTGTAATGACACCCACTCACCCACCACCCAATGAATGATGGTTGATATTTACAGTCCAAGCACTGTAATGACACAGTCACACCCATCACCCCATAAATGACTGTTGATATTTACAGTCTAAGCACTGTAATGACACTCACACTACCACCACCCCAAGAATTACTGTTGATATTTACAGTCCAAGCACTGTAATGACACCCACACACATACCACTCCATGAATGACTGTTGATATTTACAGTCCAAGCACTGTAATGACACCCACACACACACAACCCCATAAATGACGGTTGATATTTATAGTCCGAGCAATGTAATGACACCCACACACCCACCACCCCATAAATGACTGTTGATATTTTCAGTCCAAGCACTGTAATGACATCCACACATCCACCACCCCAAGAATGACTGTTGATATTTACAGTCCAAGCACTCTAATGACACCAACCAATCTCTGAATGACTGTTGATATTTACAGTCAAAGCACTGTAATAACACCCACACACTCACGACCCTACGAATGACAGTTCATATTCACAGTCCAAGCACTGTAATAACACCCACTCACCCACCACCCAATGAATGATGGTTGATATTTACAGTCCAAAAACTGTAATGACACACACACACTCACCACCCCATGAATGACTGTTGATATTTACAGTCCAAGCACTGTAATGACACAGTCACACCCATCACCCCATAAATGACTGTTGATATTTACTGTCTAAGCACTGTAATGACACCCACACAACCACCACCCCAAGAATGACTGTTGATATTTACAGTCCAAGCACTGTAATGACACCCACACACACACCACTCCATGAATGACTGTTGATATTTACAGTCCAAGCTCTGTAATAACACTCACACACCCATCACCCTATGAATGACTGTTGATATTTACAGTCCAAGCTCTGTAATAACACTCACACACCCACCACACTATGAATGACTGTGGATATTTACAGTCCAAGCACTGTAATGACACCCACACACCCATCTCCCTATGATTGACTGTTGATATTTACAGTCCAAGCACGGTAATGCTACCCACCACCCAATAAATGACTGTTGATATTTACACTCAAAGCACTGTAATGACACCCCAACTCCCACGACCCCATGAATTATAGTTGATATTTACAGTCCGAGCACTGTAATGACACCCACACACCCACAACCCCATGAATGACTGTTGATATTTACAGTCCAAGCACTCTAATGATACCCACCACCTTATAAAATTACTGTTAATATTTTAATCAAATCACTGTAATGACACCCATACACCCACTAACCCATGAATGACTGTTGATATTTACAGTCCAAGCACAGTAATGACAACCACACTCCTCCCACCCCATAATTGACTGTTCATATTTACAGTCCAAGCACTTTAATGACACCCACACACCCACAACCCCATGAATGACTGTTGATATTTAAAGTCCAAGCTCTCTAATGATACCCACCACCCTATGAATGACTGTTAATATTTTAATCAAATCACTGTAATGACACTCACACAACCACCATCCCATGAATGACTGTTGATATTTACAGTCCAAGCACTGTAATGACACCCACCACCCTATGAATGACTGTTGATAATTACAATCAAATCACTGTAGTGACACTCACACACCTACCACCCCATGAATAACTGTTGATATTTTCAGTCCAAGCACTGTAATGACACCCACACACCCATAACCCCATAAATGACTGTTGATATTTACAGTCAAAGCAATGTAATGACACCCCAACACCCACGACCCATTGAATTATAGTTGATATTTACAGTCCAAGCACTGTAATGACACCCACACACAGACAGCCCCATGAATGACTGTTGATATTTACAGTCCAAGCACTATAATGATACCCACCACCCTATGAATGACTGTTGATATTTACAATCAAAACACTGTAATGACACCCATACACCCACCACCCCATGAATGACTGTTGATATTTAC
The DNA here is from genome assembly GCA_033782935.1 of Petrolisthes cinctipes. Lineage (NCBI taxonomy): Eukaryota > Metazoa > Arthropoda > Malacostraca > Decapoda > Porcellanidae > Petrolisthes > Petrolisthes cinctipes. The sequence continues at coordinate 5,878,379 of JAWQEG010000030.1, forward strand.
AGTCCAAGAACTGTAATGACAACCACACACCCACCACCCCATGATTGACTGTTGATATTTACAGTCCAAGCACTGTAATGACACCCACACACCCACAACCTCATAAATGACTGTTGATATTTACAGTCCAAGCACTCTAATGATACCCACCACCCTATGAATGACTGTTGATTTTTACAATCAAATCACTGTAATGACACCCATACACCCACCACCCCATGAAAGACTGTTGATATTTACAGTCCAAGCACTGTAATGACACCCACACACCCACCACCCCATGATTGACTGTTGATATTTACAGTCCAAGCACTGTAATGACACCCCCACACCCACCACCCCATGAATTATGGTTGATATTTACAGTCCAAGCAATGTAATGACACCCACACAACCACTACCCCATGAATTACTGTTGATATTTACAGTCCAAGCACTGTAATGACACACACCACCCTATGAATGACTGTTGATAATTACAATCAAAACACTGTAATGACACCCACACACCCACCACCCTAATTATGACTGTTGATATTTACAGTCCAAACACTGTAATGACACCCACACAACCACCACCCCATGATTGACTGTTGGTATTTACAGTCCAAACACTGTAATGACATCCACACACCCACCACCCCATGAATGACTGTTAATATTTACAGTCCAAGCTCTGTAATGACACTCACACACCCACCACCCTATGAATGACTATTGATATTTACAGTCCATGCAATGTAATGACACCCATACACCCACCACCACATAAATGATGGTTGATATATATAGTCCAAGCACTGTAATGACACCGACACACCCACCACCCCATAAATGACTGTTCATATTTTCAGTCCAAGCACTGTAATGACACACACCACCCTATGAATGACTGTTGATAATTACAATCAAAACACTGTAATGACACCCACACACCCACCACCCTAATTATGACTGTTGATATTTACAGTCCAAACACTGTAATGACACCCACACAACCACCACCCCTTGATTGACTGTTGGTATTTACAGTCCAAACACTGTAATGACATCCACACACCCACCACCCCATGAATGACTGTTAATATTTACAGTCCAAGCTCTGTAATGACACTCACACACCCACCACCCTATGAATGACTATTGATATTTACAGTCCATGCAATGTAATGACACCCACACACCCACCACCACATAAATGATGGTTGATATATATAGTCCAAGCACTGTAATGACACCGACACACCCACCACCCCATAAATGACTGTTCATATTTTCAGTCCAAGCACTGTAATGACATCCACACACCCACCACCCCATGAATGACTTTTAATATTTACACTCCAAGCATTCTAATGACACTCACCACCCTCTGAATGATTGTTGATATTTACAGATAAAGCACTGTAATAACACCCACACACTAACCAAACCATAAATAACTGTTATTATTCACAGTCCAAGCACTGTAATGACACTCACACACCCACCACCCAATGAATGATGGTTGATATTTACAGTCCAAGAACTGCAATAACACCCACACACTCACCACCCCATGAATGACTGTTGATATTTACAGTCCAAGCACTTTCATGATACGCACACATACACCACCCCATAAATAACTGTTGATATTTACAGTCCAAGCTCTGTAATGACACTCAAACACCCACCACAATGAATGAATTACTGTTGATATTTACAGTTCAAGCACTGTAATGACACCCACACACCTACCACCCTATTAATGTTGGTTGATATTTTCAGTTAAAGCACTGTATGACATCCACCACAGAATGGATGACTGGTAATATTTACAGTCCAAGCACTGTAATGACACCCACACACCCACCACCCAATGAATGATGGTTGAAATTTGCAGTCCACGAACGCTAATGACACAGACACACTCACCACCCCATGAATGACTGTTGATATTTACAGTCCAAGCACTTTAATGACACCATCACACCCACCACCCCATGAATGACTGTTAATATTTACTGTCCAAGGAGTGTAATGACAAACACACACCCACCACCCAATGAATGACTGTTGATATTTATAGTCTAAGCATTGTAATGAAACCCACACAACCCCCACCCCATGAATGACTGTTGATATCTACAGTCCAAGAACTGTAATGACACCCACACACACACCACTCAATGAATGACTGTTGATATTTACAGTCCAAGCACTGTAATGACACCCACACACCCACAGCCCCTTGAATGACTGTTGATATTTACAGTCCAAGCACTATAATAATACCCACCACCCTATGAATGACTGCTGATATATACAATCAAAACACTGTAATGACACCCATACACCCACCACCCCATGAATGATTGTTGATATTTACAGTCCAAGAACTGTAATGACAACCACACACCCACCACCCCATGATTGACTGTTGATATTTACAGTCCAAGACTCCAAGCACTGTAATGACACAGTCACACCCATCACCCCATGAATGACTGTTGATATTTACTGTCTAAGCACTGTAATGACACCCACACAACCACCACCCCAAGAATGACTGTTAATATTTGCAGTCCAAGCACTGTAATGACACCCACACACACACCACTCCATGAATGACTGTTGATATTTACAGTCCAAGCTCTGTAATAACACTCACACACCCACCACCCTATGAATGACTGTTGATATTTACAGTCCAAGCTCTGTAATAACACTCACACACCCATCACCCTATGAATGACTGTGGATATTTACAGTCCAAGCACTGTAATGACACCCACACACCCATCTCCCTATGATTGACTGTTGATATTTACAGTCCAAGCACGGTAATGCTACCCACCACCCAATAAATGACTGTTGATATTTACACTCAAAGCACTGTAATGACACCCCAACTCCCACGACCCCATGAATTATAGTTGATATTTACAGTCCAAGCACTGTAATGACACCCACACACTCACAACCCCATAAATGACTGTTGATATTTACAGTCCAAGCACTCTAATGATACCCACCACCTTATAAAATGACTGTTAATATTTTAATCAAATCACTGTAATGACACCCATACACCCACTAACCCATGAATGACTGTTGATATTTACAGTCCAAGCACAGTAATGACAACCACACACCCCCCACCCCATAATTGACTGTTCATATTTACAGTTCAAGCACTTTAATGACACCCACACACCCACAACCCCATGAATGACTGTTGATATTTAAAGTCCAAGCACTCTAATGATACCCACCACCCTATAAATGACTGTTAATATTTTAATCAAATCACTGTAATGACACTCACACAACCACCATCCCATGAATGACTGTTGATATTTACAGTCCAAGCACTGTAATGACACCCACCACCCTATGAATGACTGTTGATAATTACAATCAAATCACTGTAGTGACACTCACACACCTACCACCCCATGAATGACTGTTGATATTTTCAGTCCAAGCACTGTAATGACACCAACACACCCATAACCCCATAAATGACTGTTGATATTTACAGTCAAAGCAATGTAATGACACCCCAACACCCACGACCCATTGAATTATAGTTGATATTTACAGTCCAAGCACTGTAATGACACCCACACACCCACAGCCCCTTGAATGACTGTTGATATTTACAGTCCAAGCACTATAATGATACCCACCACCCTATGAATGACTGTTGATATATACAATCAAAACACTGTAATTACACCCATACACCCACCACCCCATGAATGACTGTTGATATTTACAGTCCAAGAACTGTAATGACAACCACACACCCACCCCCCTATGATTGACTGTTGATATTTACAGTCCAAGCACTGTAATGACACCCACACACCCACAACCCCATGAATTTCTGTTGATATTTACAGTCCAAGCATTCTAATGATACCCACCACCCTATGAATGACTGTTGATTTTTACAATCAAATCACTGTAATGACACCCATACACCCACCACCCCATGAAAGACTGTTGATATTTACAGTCCAAGCACTGTAATGACACCCACACACCCACCACCCCATGATTGACTGTTGATATTTACAGTCCAAGCACTGTAATGACACCCCCACACCCACCACCCCATGAATTATGGTTGATATTTACAGTCCAAGCAATGTAATGACACCCACACAACCACTACCCCATAAATTACTGTTGATATTTACAGTCCAAGCTCTGTAATAACACTCACACACCCATCACTCTATGAATGACTGTGGATATTTACAGTCCAAGCAATGTAATGAGACCCACACACTCATCTCCCTATGATTGACTGTTGATATTTACAGTCCAAGCACGGTAATGCTACCCACCACCCAATAAATGACTGTTGATATTTACACTCAAAGCACTGTAATGACACCACAACTCCCACGACCCTATGAATTATAGTTGATATTTACAGTCCAAGCACTGTAATGACACCCACACACTCACAACCCCATAAATGACTGTTGATATTTACAGTACAAGCACTCTAATGATACCCACCACCTTATAAAATGACTGTTAATATTTTAATCAAATCACTGTAATGACACCCATACACCCACTAACACATGAATGACTGTTGATATTTACAGTCCAAGCACAGTAATGACAACCACACACCCCCCACCCCATAATTGACTGTTCATATTTACAGTCCAAGCACTTTAATGACACCCACACACCCACAACCCCATGAATGACTGTTGATATTTAAAGTCCAAGCACTCTAATGATACCCACCACCCTATGAATGACTGTTAATATTTTAATCAAATCACTGTAATGACACTCACACAACCACCATCCCATGAATGACTGTTGATATTTACAGTCCAAGCACTGAAATGACACCCACCACCCTATGAATGACTGTTGATAATTACAATCAAATCACTGTAGTGACACTCACACACCTACCACCCCATGAATGACTGTTGATATTTTCAGTCCAAGCACTGTAATGACACCAACACAACCATAACCCCATAAATGACTGTTGATATTTACAGTCAAAGCAATGTAATGACACCCCAACACCCACGACCCATTGAATTATAGTTGATATTTACAGTCCAAGCACTGTAATGACACCCATACACCCACAGCCCCTTGAATGACTGTTGATATTTACAGTCCAAGCACTATAATGATACCCACCACCCTATGAATGACTGTTGATATATACAATCAAAACACTGTAATGACACCCATACACCCACCACCCCATGAATGACTGTTGATATTTACAGTCCAAGAACTGTAATGACAACCACACACCCACCACCCCATGATTGACTGTTGATATTTACAGTCCAAGCACTGTAATGACACAGTCACACCCATCACCCCATAAATGACTGTTGATATTTACTGTCTAAGCACTGTAATGACACCCACACAACCACCACCCCAAGAATGACTGTTGATATTTACAGTCCAAGCACTGTAATGACACCCACACACACACCACTCCATGAATGACTGTTGATATTTACAGTCCAAGCTTTGTAATAACACTCACACACCCACCACCCTATGAATGACTGTTGATATTTACAGTCCAAGCTCTGTAATAACACTCACACACCCACCACCCTATGAATGACTGTGGATATTTACAGTCCAAGTACTGTAATGACACCCACACACCCATCTCCCTATGATTGACTGTTGATATTTACAGTCCAAGCACGGTAATGCTACCCACCACCCAATAAATGACTGTTGATATTTACACTCAAAGCAGTGTAATGACACCCCAACTCCCACGACCCCATGAATTATAGTTGATATTTACAGTCCAAGCACTGTAATGACACCCACACACCCACAACCCCATGAATGACTGTTGATATTTACAGTCCAAGCACTCTAATGATACCCACCACCTTATAAAATGACTGTTAATATTTTAATCAAATCACTGTAATGACACCCATACACCCACTAACCCATGAATGACTGTTGATATTTACAGTCCAAGCACAGTAATGACAACCACACACCCCCCACCCCATAATTGACTGTTCATATTTACAGTCCAAGCACTTTAATGACACCCACACACCCACAACCCCATGCATGACTGTTGATATTTAAAGTCCAAGCACTCTAATGATACCCACAACCCTATGAATGACTGTTAATATTTTAATCAAATCTCTGTAATGACACTCACACAACCACCATCCCATGAATGACTGTTGATATTTACAGTCCAAGCACTGTAATGACACCCACCACCCTATGAATGACTGTTGATAATTACAATCAAATCACTGTAGTGACACTCACACACCCATAACCCCATAAATGACTGTTGATATTTACAGTCAAAGCAATGTAATGACACCCCAACACCCACGACCCATTGAATTATAGTTGATATTTACAGTCCAAGCACTGTAATGACACCCACACACCCACAACCCCATGAATGACTGTTGATATTTACAGTCCAAGCACTCTAATGATACCCACCACCTTATAAAATGACTGTTAATATTTTAATCAAATCACTGTAATGACACCCATACACCCACTAACCCATGAATGACTGTTGATATTTTCAGTCCAAGCACAGTAATGACAACCACACACCCCCCACCCCATAATTGACTGTTCATATTTACAGTCCAAGCACTTTAATGACACCCACACACCCACAACCCCATGCATGACTGTTGATATTTAAAGTCTAAGCACTATAATGATACCCACCACCCTATGAATGACTGTTGATAATTACAATCAATAGACTGTAATGACACTCACACACCTACCACCCCATGAATGACTGTTGATATTTTCAGTCCAAGCACTGTAATGACACCCAAACACCCGCAGCCCCATGAATGACTGTTGATATATACAGTCCAAGCACTTTATGATACCCACCACCCTATGAATGACTGTTGATATTTACAATCAAAACACTGTAATGACATCCACACACCCACCACGCTACAATTGACTGTTGATATTTACAGTCCAAGCACTGTAATGACACCCACACACCCACAACCCCATAAATGACGGTTAATATTTATAGTCCGAGCAATGTAATGACACCCAAACACTCACCACCCCATAAATGACTGTTGATATTTTCAGTCCAAGCACTGTAATAACATCCACACACCCACCACCCCATGAATGACTGTTAATATTTACAGTCTAAGCACTCTAATGACATCAAACAATCTCTGAATTACTGTTGATATTTATAGTCAAAGCACTGTAATAACACACACACACTCACCACCCTACGAATGACTGTTGATATTCACAGTCCAAGCACTGTAATGACACCCACTCACCCACCACCCAATGAATGATGGTTGATATTTACAGTCCAAGCACTGTAATGACACAGTCACACCCATCACCCCATAAATGACTGTTGATATTTACAGTCTAAGCACTGTAATGACACTCACACTACCACCACCCCAAGAATTACTGTTGATATTTACAGTCCAAGCACTGTAATGACACCCACACACATACCACTCCATGAATGACTGTTGATATTTACAGTCCAAGCACTGTAATGACACCCACACACACACAACCCCATAAATGACGGTTGATATTTATAGTCCGAGCAATGTAATGACACCCACACACCCACCACCCCATAAATGACTGTTGATATTTTCAGTCCAAGCACTGTAATGACATCCACACATCCACCACCCCAAGAATGACTGTTGATATTTACAGTCCAAGCACTCTAATGACACCAACCAATCTCTGAATGACTGTTGATATTTACAGTCAAAGCACTGTAATAACACCCACACACTCACGACCCTACGAATGACAGTTCATATTCACAGTCCAAGCACTGTAATAACACCCACTCACCCACCACCCAATGAATGATGGTTGATTTTTACAGTCCAAAAACTGTAATGACACACACACACTCACCACCCCATGAATGACTGTTGATATTTACAGTCCAAGCACTGTAATGACACAGTCACACCCATCACCCCATAAATGACTGTTGATATTTACTGTCTAAGCACTGTAATGACACCCACACAACCACCACCCCAAGAATGACTGTTGATATTTACAGTCCAAGCACTGTAATGACACCCACACACACACCACTCCATGAATGACTGTTGATATTTACAGTCCAAGCTCTGTAATAACACTCACACACCTATCACCCTATGAATGACTGTTGATATTTACAGTCCAAGCTCTGTAATAACACTCACACACCCACCACACTATGAATGACTGTGGATATTTACAGTCCAAGCACTGTAATGACACCAACACACCCATCTCCCTATGATTGACTGTTGATATTTACAGTCCAAGCACGGTAATGCTACCCACCACCCAATAAATGACTGTTGATATTTACACTCAAAGCACTGTAATGACACCCCAACTCCCACGATCCCATGAATTATAGTTGATATTTACAGTCCGAGCACTGTAATGACACCCACACACCCACAACCCCATGAATGACTGTTGATATTTACAGTCCAAGCACTCTAATGATACCCACCACCTTATAAAATGACTGTTAATATTTTAATCAAATCACTGTAATGACACCCATACACCCACTAACCCATGAATGACTGTTGATATTTACAGTCCAAGCACAGTAATGACAACCACACTCCTCCCACCCCATAATTGACTGTTCATATTTACAGTCCAAGCACTTTAATGACACCCACACACCCACAACCCCATGCATGACTGTTGATATTTAAAGTCTAAGCACTATAATGATACCCACCACCCTATGAATGACTGTTGATAATTACAATCAATAGACTGTAATGACACTCACACACCTACCACCCCATGAATGACTGTTGATATTTTCAGTCCAAGCACTGTAATGACACCCAAACACCCGCAGCCCCATGAATGACTGTTGATATATACAGTCCAAGCACTTTATGATACCCACCACCCTATGAATGACTGTTGATATTTACAATGAAAACACTGTAATGACACCCACACACCCACCACGCTACAATTGACTGTTGATATTTACAGTCCAAGCACTGTAATGACACCCACACACCCACAACCCCATAAATGACGGTTGATATTTATAGTCCGAGCAATGTAATGACACCCAAACACTCACCACCCCATAAATGACTGTTGATATTTTCAGTCCAAGCACTGTAATAACATCCACACACCCACCACCCCATGAATGACTGTTAATATTTACAGTCTAAGCACTCTAATGACATCAAACAATCTCTGAATTACTGTTGATACTTATAGTCAAAGCACTGTAATAACACACACACACTCACCACCCTACGAATGACTGTTGATATTCACAGTCCAAGCACTGTAATGACACCCACTCACCCACCACCCAATGAATGATGGTTGATATTTACAGTCCAAGCACTGTAATGACACAGTCACACCCATCACCCCATAAATGACTGTTGATATTTACAGTCTAAGCACTGTAATGACACTCACACTACCACCACCCCAAGAATTACTGTTGATATTTACAGTCCAAGCACTGTAATGACACCCACACACATACCACTCCATGAATGACTGTTGATATTTACAGTCCAAGCACTGTAATGACACCCACACACACACAACCCCATAAATGACGGTTGATATTTATAGTCCGAGCAATGTAATGACACCCACACACCCACCACCCCATAAATGACTGTTGATATTTTCAGTCCAAGAACTGTAATGACATCCACACATCCACCACCCCAAGAATGACTGTTGATATTTACAGTCCAAGCACTCTAATGACACCAACCAATCTCTGAATGACTGTTGATATTTACAGTCAAAGCACTGTAATAACACCCACACACTCACGACCCTACGAATGACAGTTCATATTCACAGTCCAAGCACTGTAATAACACCCACTCACCCATCACCCAATGAATGATGGTTGATATTTACAGTCCAAAAACTGTAATGACACACACACACTCACCACCTCATGAATGACTGTTGATATTTACAGTCCAAGCACTGTAATGACACAGTCACACCCATCACCCCATAAATGACTGTTGATATTTACTGTCTAAGCACTGTAATGACACCCACACAACCACCACCCCAAGAATGACTGTTGATATTTACAGTCCAAGCACTGTAATGACACCCACACACACACCACTCCATGAATGACTGTTGATATTTACAGTCCAAGCTCTGTAATAACACTCACACACCCATCACCCTATGAATGACTGTTGATATTTACAGTCCAAGCTCTGTAATAACACTCACACACCCACCACACTATGAATGACTGTGGATATTTACAGTCCAAGCACTGTAATGACACCCACACACCCATCTCCCTATGATTGACTGTTGATATTTACAGTCCAAGCACGGTAATGCTACCCACCACCCAATAAATGACTGTTGATATTTACACTCAAAGCACTGTAATGACACCCCAACTCCCACGACCCCATGAATTATAGTTGATATTTACAGTCCGAGCACTGTAATGACACCCACACACCCACAACCCCATGAATGACTGTTGATATTTACAGTCCAAGCACTCTAATGATACCCACCACCTTATAAAATGACTGTTAATATTTTAATCAAATCACTGTAATGACACCCATACACCCACTAACCCATGAATGACTGTTGATATTTACAGTCCAAGCACAGTAATGACAACCACACTCCTCCCACCCCATAATTGACTGTTCATATTTACAGTCCAAGCACTTTAATGACACCCACACACCCACAACCCCATGAATGACTGTTGATATTTAAAGTCCAAGCACTCTAATGATACCCACCACCCTATGAATGACTGTTAATATTTTAATCAAATCACTGTAATGACACTCACACAACCACCATCCCATGAATGACTGTTGATATTTACAGTCCAAGCACTGTAATGACACCCACCACCCTATGAATGACTGTTGATAATTACAATCAAATCACTGTAGTGACACTCACACACCTACCACCCCATGAATAACTGTTGATATTTTCAGTCCAAGCACTGTAATGACACCCACACACCCATAACCCCATAAATGACTGTTGATATTTACAGTCAAAGCAATGTAATGACACCCCAACACCCACGACCCATTGAATTATAGTTGATATTTACAGTCCAAGCACTGTAATGACACCCACACACAGACAGCCCCATGAATGACTGTTGATATTTACAGTCCAAGCACTATAATGATACCCACCACCCTATGAATGACTGTTGATATTTACAATCAAAACACTGTAATGACACCCATACACCCACCACCCCATGAATGACTGTTGATATTTACAGTCCAAGAACTGTAATGACAACCACACACCCACCACCCCATGATTGACTGTTGATATTTACAGTCCAAGCACTGTAATGACACCCACACACCCACAACCTCATAAATGACTGTTGATATTTACAGTCCAAGCACTCTAATGATACCCACCACCCTATGAATGACTGTTGATTTTTACAATCAAATCACTGTAATGACACCCATACACCCACCACCCCATGAAAGACTGTTGATATTTACAGTCCAAGCACTGTAATGACACCCACACACCCACCACCCCATGATTGACTGTTGATATTTACAGTCCAAGCACTGTAATGACACCCCCACACCCACCACCCCATGAATTATGGTTGATATTTACAGTCCAAGCAATGTAATGACACCCACACAACCACTACCCCATGAATTACTGTTGATATTTACAGTCCAAGCAATGTAATGACACACACCACCCTATGAATGACTGTTGATAATTACAATCAAAACACTGTAATGACACCCACACACCCACCACCCTAATTATGACTGTTGATATTTACAGTCCAAACTCTGTAATGACACCCACACAACCACCACCCCATGATTGACTGTTGGTATTTACAGTCCAAACACTGTAATGACATCCACACACCCACCACCCCATGAATGACTGTTAATATTTACAGTCCAAGCTCTGTAATGACACTCACACACCCACCACCCTATGAATGACTATTGATATTTACAGTCCATGCAATGTAATGACACCCACACACCCACCACCACATAAATGATGGTTGATATATATAGTCCAAGCACTGTAATGACACCGACACACCCACCACCCCATAAATGACTGTTCATATTTTCAGTCCAAGCACTGTAATGACACACACCACCCTATGAATGACTGTTGATAATTACAATCAAAACACTGTAATGACACCCACACACCCACCACCCTAATTATGACTGTTGATATTTACAGTCCAAACACTGTAATGACACCCACACAACCACCACCCCATGATTGACTGTTGGTATTTACAGTCCAAACACTGTAATGACATCCACACACCCACCACCCCATGAATGACTGTTAATATTTACAGTCCAAGCTCTGTAATGACACTCACACACCCACCACCCTATGAATGACTATTGATATTTACAGTCCATGCAATGTAATGACACCCACACACCCACCACCACATAAATGATGGTTGATATATATAGTCCAAGCACTGTAATGACATCCACACACCCACCACCCCATGAATGACTTTTAATATTTACAGTCCAAGCATTCTAATGACACTCACCACCCTCTGAATGATTGTTGATATTTACAGATAAAGCACTGTAATAACACCCACACACTAACCAAACCATAAATAACTGTTATTATTCACAGTCCAAGCACTGTAATGACACTCACACACCCACCACCCAATGAATGATGGTTGATATTTACAGTCCAAGAACTGCAATAACACCCACACACTCACCACCCCATGAATGACTGTTGATATTTACAGTCCAAGCACTTTCATGATACGCACACATACACCACCCCATAAATAACTGTTGATATTTACAGTCCAAGCTCTGTAATGACACTCAAACACCCACCACAATGAATGAATTACTGTTGATATTTACAGTTCAAGCACTGTAATGACACCCACACACCTACCACCCTATTAATGTTGGTTGATATTTTCAGTTAAAGCACTGTATGACATCCACCACAGAATGGATGACTGGTAATATTTACAGTCCAAGCACTGTAATGACACCCACACACCCACCACCCAATGAATGATGGTTGAAATTTGCAGTCCACGAACGCTAATGACACAGACACACTCACCACCCCATGAATGACTGTTGATATTTACAGTCCAAGCACTTTAATGACACCATCACACCCACCACCCCATGAATGACTGTTAATATTTACTGTCCAAGGAGTGTAATGACAAACACACACCCACCACCCAATGAATGACTGTTGATATTTATAGTCTAAGCATTGTAATGAAACCCACACAACCCCCACCCCATGAATGACTGTTGATATCTACAGTCCAAGAACTGTAATGACACCCACACACACACCACTCAATGAATGACTGTTGATATTTACAGTCCAAGCTCTGTAATAACACTCACACACCCACCACCCTATCAATGACTGTTGATATTTACAGTCCAAGCACTGTAATGACACCCAAACACACACCACCCCATGATTGACTATTGATATTTACAGTCCAAGCGATGTAATGACACCCAAACTCCAACCACCATATAAATGACTGTTGATATTTACAGTCCAAGCACTGTAATGCTACCCACCACCCAATAAATGACTGTTGATTTTTACACTCAAAGCACAGTAATGACAACCCCAACGCCCACGACCCCATGAATTATAGTTGATATTTACAGTCCAAGCACTGTAAAGACACCCACACACCCACCACCCCATGATTGACTGTTGATAATTACAGTCCAAGCACTGTAATGACACCCTCACACCCACCACCTTATGAATTATGGTTGATATTTACAGTCCAAGCACTGTAATGACACCCACACAACCACCACCCCATGAATGACTGTTGATATTTACAGTCCAAGCACACTAATGACACCCACCACCCTATGAATGACTGTTGATAATTACAATCAATAGACTGTAATGACACTCACACACCTACCACCCCATAAATGACTGTTGATATTTTCAGTCTAAGCACTGTAATGACACCCTCACACCCACCACCCCATAAATGACTGTTGATATTTACAGTCAAAGCACTGTAATGACACCCCAACACCCACAACCCCATGAATTATAGTTGATATTTACATTCCAAGCACTGTAATGACACCCAAACACCCGCAGCCCCATGAATGACTGTTGATATATAAAGTCCAAGCACTTTATGATACCCACCACCCTATGAATGACTGTTGATATTTACAATCAAAACACTGTAATGACACCCACACACCCACCACGCCACGATTGACTGTTCATATTTACAGTCCAAGCACTGTAACGACACCCACACACCCACAACCCCATAAATGACAGTTGATATTTATAGTCCGAGCAATGTAATGACACCCAAACACTCACCACCCCATAAATGACTGTTGATATTTTCAGTCCAAGCACTGTAATGATATCCACACACCCACCACCCCATGAATGACTGTTAATATTTACAGTCTAAGCACTCTAATGATATCAAACAATCTCTGAATGACTGTTGATATTTATAGTCAAAGCACTGTAATAACACACACACACTCACCACCCTACGAATGACTGTTGATATTCACAGTCCAAGCACTGTAATGACACCCACTCACCCACCACCCAATGAATGATGGTTGATATTTACAGTCCAAGCACTGTAATGACACCCACACACATACCACTCCATGAACGACTGTTGATATTTACAGTCCAAGCTCTGTAATAACACTCACACACCCACCACCCTATGAATGACTGTTGATATTTACAGTCCAAGCACTGTAATGACACCCACACACCCACCACCCCATGATTGACTGTTGATATTTACAGTCCAAGCAAGGTAATGACACCCAAACACCTACCACCCTATAAATGACTGTTGATATTTACAGTCCAAGCACTGTAATGACACCCACACACCCATCACCCTATGATTGACTGTTGATATTTACAGTCCAAACACTGTAATGCTATCCACCACCCAATAAATGACTGTTGATATTTACACTCAAAGCACTGTAATGACACCCCAACACCCACGACCCCATGAATTATAGTTGATATTTACAGTCCAAGCACTGTAATGAAACCCACACACCCACAACCCCATGAATGACTGTTGATATTTACAGTCCAAGCACTGTAATGATACCCAAACACCCACCACCCCATGATTGAATGTTGATATTTACAGTCCAAGCACTGTAATGACACCCACACACCTACAACCCCATGAATGACTGTTGATATTTACAGTCCAAGCACTCTAATGATACCCACTACCCTATGAATGACTGTTAATATTTTAATCAAATCACTGTAATGACACTCACACAACCCCTCCCACCATGAATGACTGTTGATATTTACAGTCCAAGCACTGTAATGACACACTTACACCCACCACCCCATAAATGACTGTTGATATTTACAGTCAAAGCAATGTAATGACACTCCAACACCCACGACCCCATAAATTATAGTTGATATTTACAGTCAAAGCACTGTAATGACACCCACACACCCACAGCCCCATGAATGACTGTTAATATTTACAGTCCAAGCACTCTAATGACATCAACAAATCTCTGAATGACTGTTTATATTTACAGTCAAAGCACTGTAATAACACCCACACACTCACCACCCTACGAATGACTGTTGATATTCACAGTCCAAACACTGTAATGACACCCACTCACCCACAACCCCATGAATGACTGTTGATATTTACAGTCCAAGCACTCTAATGATACCCACCACCCTATGAATGACTGTAAATATTTTAATCAAAACACTGTAATGACACACACATTAACGACCCCATGAATTATAGTTAATATTTACAGTCCAAGCACTGTAATGACACCCACACACCCACAGCCCCATGAATGACAGTTGATATTTACAGTACAAGCACTTTAATGATATCCACCACCCTATGAATGACTGTTGATATTTACAATTAAAACACTGTAATGACACCCATACACCCACCACCCCATGAATGACTGTTGATATTTACAGTCCAAGAACTGTAATGACAAACACACACCCACCACCCCAAGATTGACTGTTGATATTTACAGTCCAAGCACTGTAATGACATCCAAACACCCATCACCCCATGAATGACTGTTAATATTTAGAGTCCAAGCACTCTAATGACACCAACCAATTTCTGAATGACTGTTGATATTTACAGTCAAAGCACTGTAATAACACCCACACACTCACCACCCCATGAATGACTGTTGATATTTACAGTCCAAGCACTCTAATGATACCCACCACCCTATGAATGACTGTTAATATTTTAATCAAATCACTGTAATGACACCCATACACCCACTACCCCATGAATGACTGTTGATATTTACAATCCAAGCACTGTAATGACACCCACACACCCCCCACCTCATGATTGACTGTTGATATTTACAGTCCAAGCACTGTAATGACACCCACACACCCACAACCCCATGAATGACTGTTGATATTTACAGTCCAAGCACTCTAATGATACCACCACCCTATGAATGACTGTTAATATTTTAATCAAATAACTGTAATGATACTCACACAACCACCACCCCATTAATGACTGTTGATATTTACAGTCCAAGCACTGTAATGACACCCACCACCATATGAATGAATGTTGATAATTACAATCAAAACACTGTAATGACACTCACACACCTACCACCCCATGAATGATTGTTGATATTTTTAATCCAAGCTTTGTAATGACACCCTCACACCCACCACCCCATAAATGACTGTTGATATTTACAGTCCAAGCAATGTAATGACACCCTAACACCCACAAACCCATGAATTATAGTTGATATTTACAGTCCAAGCATTGTAATGACACCCACACACCCACAGCCCCATGAATGACTGTTGATATTTACAGTCCAAGCACTTTAATGATACCTACCACCCTATGAATGACTGTTGATATTTACAATCAAAACACTGTAATGACACCCATACACCCACCACCCCATGAATGACTGTTGATATATACAGTCCAAGAACTGTAATGACAACCACACACCCACCACCCCATGATTGACTGTTGATATTTACAGTCCAAACACTGTAATAACACCCACACACCCACAACCCCATGAATGACTGTTGATATTTACAGTCCATGCACTCTAATGATACCCACCACCCTATGAATGACTGTTGATATTTACAATCAAATCACTGTAATGACACCCATACACCCACCACCCCATGAAAGACTGTTGATATTTACAGTCCAAGCACTGTAATGACACCCACACACCCACAACCCCATGATTGACTGTTGATATTTACAGTCCAAGCACTGTAATGACACCCCCACACCCACCACCCCATGAATTATGATTGATATTTACAGTCCAAGCAATGTAATGACACCCACACAACCACCACCCCATGAATTACTGTTGATATTTACAGTCCAAGCTCTGTAATGACACCCATCACCCTATGAATGATGGTTGATAATTACAATCAAAACACTGTAATGACACCCACACACCCACCACCCCAAGAATGACTGTTGATATTTACAGTCCAAGCATTGTAATGACACCCACACACCCACCACCCCATGATTAACTATTGATATTTACAGTCCAAGCACTGTAATGACATCCACACACCCACCACCCCATGAATGACTGTTGATATTTACAGTCCAAGCTCTGTAATGACACTCACACACCCACCAACTTATGAATGACTGTTGATATTTACAGTCCAAGCACTGTAATGATATCCACACACCCACCACCCCATGAATGACTGTTAATATTTTCAGTCCAAGCATTCTAATGACACTCACCACCCTCTGAATGACTGTTGATATTTACAGTTAAAGCACTGTAATAACACCCACACACTCACCAAACCATAAATAACTGTTATTATTCACAGTCCAAGCACTATAATGACAACCACACACCCACCACCCAATGAATGATGATTGATATTTACAGTCCAATAACTGCAATAACACCCACACACTCACCACCCCATGCATGATACCCACACACCCACCACCGCATTAATAACTGTTGATATTTACAGTCCTAGCTCTGTAATGACACTCACACACCCACCACAATGAATGAATTACTGTTGATATTTACAGTTCAAGCACTGTAATGACACCCACACACCTACCACCCCATTAATGTTGGTTGATATTTTCAGTCCAAGCACTGTAATGACATCCACACACTCACCGACCTATGAATGACTGTTAATATTTACAGTCCAAGCACTCTAATGACACCCACCACAGAATGGATGACTGGTAATATTTACAGTCCAAGCACTGTAATGACACCCACACACCCACCACCCAATGAATGATGGTTAAAATTTACAGTCCACGAACGGTAATGACACAGACACACTCACCACCCTATGAATGACTGTTGATATTTACAGTCCAAGCACTTTAATGACACCCACACACCCACCACCCCATTAATGACTGTTAATATTTACAGTCCAAGGAGTGTAATGACATCTACACATCCCCCACCCCATGAATGACTGTTAATATTTATAGTCCAAGAAATGTAATGATACCCACACACTCACCACCCCATGAATGACTGTTGATATTAACTGTCCAAGCACTGTAATGACACCCACACACCAACCACCCCATGAATGACTGTTCATATTTACAGTCCAAGCACTGTAATGACACCCCGACAACCACCATCCCATGATTGACTGTTGATATTCATAGTCCAAGCACTGTAATGACACCCAAACACCCACCACCCCATGAATTACTGTTGATATTTACAGTCCAAGCTCTGTAATGACACCCACACACCCATCAACCCATGAATGACTGTTGATATTTACGGTCCAATCACTGTAATGCCTTCAGCCACCCCATGAATAGCTGTTGATATTCATAGTCCATGCACTAATAACACACACACACCACCCCATGAATGACTTGATATTTACAGTCCAAGCACTCTAATGATACCCACCACCCTATGAATGACTGTTGATATTTACAATCAAATCACTGTAATGACACCCATACACCCACCACCCCATGAAAGACTGTGAATATTTACAGTTCAAGCCCAATAATGACACCGACACACCAACCACCCATAGAATGACTGTTGATATTTACATTCAAAGCACTGTAATGACACCCCCACACCCACCACTCCATGAATTATGGTTGATATTTACAGTCCAAGAACTGTAATGACACCCACACACCCAACACCCCATAAATAACTGTTGATATTTACTGTTCAAGCAATCTTATGACACCCACCACCCAATGAATGACTGGAGATATTTACAGTCCAAGCACTGTAATGACACTCACACACCCACCACCCCATGAATGACTGTTGAGATTTACATTCCAAGCACTGTAATGACAACCACACACCCACCACCCAATGAATGACTGTTGATATTTACAGTCTAAGCACTGTAATGACACCCACACACCCACCACCCCATGATTGACTGTTGATATTTACAGTCCAAGCACTGAAATGACACTACCACACCCACCACCCCATGAATTATGGTTGATATTTACAGTCCAAGCACTGTAATGACACCCACACAACCACCATTCCCATTAATGACTGTTGATATTTACAGTCCAAGTACTGTAATGACACACACCACCCTATGAATGACTGTTGATAATTACAATCAAAACACTGTAATGACACCCACACACCCACAACCCCATAAATAACTGTTGATATTTACAGTCCAAGCATTGTAATGACACCCACACACCCACCACCCCAAGAATGACTGTTGATATTTACAGTCCAAGCACTGTAATGACATCCACACACCCACCAACCCATTAATGACTTAATATTTACAGTCCAAGCTCTGTAATGACACTCACACACCCACCACCCTATGAATGACTGTTCATACTTACAGTCCAAGCACTGTAATGACACCCACACATCCACCACCCCATAAATGACGGTTGATATTTATAGTCCAAGCAATGTAATGACACCCACACACCCACCACACCATAAATGACTGTTGATATTTTCAGTCCAAGAACTGTAATGACACCCATACATCCACTACCCCATGAATGACTTGATATTTACAGTCCAAGATCTGCAATTACACCTACACACCGACCACCCCATGAATGATTGTTGATATTTACAGTCCAGGCACTGTAATGACACACCCCCACCAACCTATGAATGACTGTTGATATTTACAGTCCAAGCTCTGTAATAGCACCCACACACACCATGAATGACAGTTGATATTTACAGTCCAAGCACTGCAATGACACCCACACCTTGACCCCCTCATGAATGACTGGTGATATTGACAGTCTAAGCACTGTAATGACACTCACACACCATCCACTCCATGACTGACTGTGGATATTTACATTCCAAGCAATGTAATGAGACTTACACACCAACCACCCCATGAATGACTGTTGATATTTACAGTCCAAACACGGTAATGACACTCACACACCAATCACCCTATGAATGACTGTTAATATTTACAGTCCAAGCACTGTAATGACACCCAAACACCCAACACCCCATTAATGACCATTGATATTTATAGTCCAAGCACTAATGACACCCACACACCCACCAACCAATGAATGACTGTTGATATTTACAGTCCAAGCACTGTAATGACACCCACACACCCCCAACCTCATGAATGACAGTTGATATTTTCAGTCCAAGCATTGTAATGACACCCACACACCCAACACCCCATTAATGACCATTGGTATTTATAGTACAAGCATTTTAATGACTTCCACACACCCACCACTTAATGAATGACTGTTGATATTTACAGTCCAAGCACTGTAATGACACCCACACACCCCCAACCCCATAAATGACATTTGATATTTACAGTCCAAGCATTGTAATACCACCCATACACCCACCACCCCATCAATGACAGTTGATATTTACAGTCCAAGCCCTCAAATGACACCCACACACCTAATACTCAATAAATAACTGTTGATATTTACAGTCCAATCACTGTAATGACACCCGTACACCCACCACCCAATAATTGATTGTTGGTATATACAGTCCAAGTACTGTAAAGACACCCACACACCAACCACTCTATGACTGACTGTTGATATTTACAGTCCAAGCACTGTAATATCACCCACACACCCACCACCCCATGAATAACTGTTAATATTTACAGTCCAAACACTGTAATGAACCCCACACACCCACCACCCCATGAATGACTGTTAATAGTTACAGTCCAAGCAATGTAATGACACCCACACACCCACCACCCCAAGAATGACTGTTGATATTTACAGTCCAAGCACTGTAATGACATCCACACACCCACCAACCCTTTAATGACTTGATATTTACAGTCCAAGCTCTGTAATGACACTCACACACCCACCACCCTATGAATGACTGTTCATACTTACAGTCCAAGCACTGTAATGACACCAACACATCCACCACCCCATAAATGACGGTTGATATTTATAGTCCAAGCAATGTAATGACACCCACACACCTACCACACCATAAATGACTGTTGATATTTTCAGTCCAAGCACTGTAATGACACCCATACATCCACTACCCCATGAATGACTTGATATTTACAGTCCAAGATCTGCAATTACACCTACACACCGACCACCCCATGAATGATTGTTGATATTTACAGTCCAGGCACTGTAATGACACACCCCCACCAACCTATGAATGACTGTTGATATTTACAGTCCAAGCTCTGTAATAGCACCCACACACACCATGAATGACAGTTGATATTTACAGTCCAAGCACTGCAATGACACCCACACCCTGACCCCCTCATGAATGACTGGTGATATTGACAATCTAAGCACTGTAATGACACTCACACACCATCCACTCCATGACTGACTGTGGATATTTACATTCCAAGCAATGTAATGAGACTTACACACCAAACACCCCATGAATGACTGTTGATATTTACAGTCCAAACACGGTAATGACACTCACACACCAATCACCCTATGAATGACTGTTAATATTTACAGTCAAAGCACTGTAATGACACCCAAACACCCAACACCCCATTAATGACCATTGATATTTATAGTCCAAGCACTAATGACACCCACACACCCACCACCCAATGAATGACTGTTGATATTTACAGTCCAAGCACTGTAATGACACCCACACACCCCCAACCTCATGAATGACAGTTGATATTTTCAGTCCAAGCATTGTAATGACACCCACACACCCAACACCCCATTAATGACCATTGATATTTATAGTACAAGCATTTTAATGACTTCCACACACCCACCACTTAATGAATGACTGTTGATATTTACAGTCCAAGCACTGTAATGACACCCACACACCCCCAACCCCATGAATGACAGTTGATATTTACAGTCCAAGCATTGTAATACCACCCATACACCCACCACCCCATCAATGACAGTTGATATTTACAGTCCAAGCCCTCAAATGACACCCACACACCTAATACTCAATAAATAACTGTTGATATTTACAGTCCAATCACTGTAATGACACCCGTACACCCACCACCCAATAATTGATTGTTGGTATATACAGTCCAAGTACTGTAAAGACACCCACACACCAACCACTCTATGACTGACTGTTGATATTTACAGTCCAAGCACTGTAATATCACCCACACACCCACCACCCCATGAATAACTGTTAATATTTACAGTCCAAACACTGTAATGAACCCCACACACCCACCACCCCATGAATGACTGTTAATAGTTACAGTCCAAGCAATGTAATGACACCCACACACCCACCACCCCATGAATGACTGTTGATATATACAGTCCAAGCTCTGTAATGACACTCACAGCCCCATGAATGACTGTGGATATTTACAGTCAAAGCACTGTAATGACACCTAACACCCCATAAATGACGGTTGATATTTACAGTCCAAGCACTGTAATGACACCTACACACCCACCACCCCTTGAATGACTGTTGATATATATTAACAGTCCAAGCACTGTAATGACACACAAACACCCAACACCCCATGAATGACTGTTGATATTTACAGTCCAAGCAGTGTAATGACACACACACCAACCAACCTATGAATGACTGTTGATATTTACAGTACAAGCACTGTAATGTCACCGACACACCCCATGAATGACAGTTGAAATTTTCAGTCCAAGCACTGTAATGACACACTCACACACCAACCCATGAATGACTGTTGATATTTGCAGTACAAGGACTGTAATGTCACCAACACACCCCATGAATGACAGTTGATATTTACAGTCCAAGCACTGTAATGACACCCACACACCCACCACCCAATGAATGATTGTTGATATTTACAGTCTAAGCATTGTAATGACACCAACACCCCCATCAACCCATGAATGACTGTTGATATTTACAGTCAAAGCACTATAATGACACCCACACAACCACAACCCAATGAATGATGGTTAATATTTACAGTCCAAGCACTGTAATATCACTCACACACCCACCACCCCATAAATGACTGTTAATATTTACAGTTCAAGCACTGTAATGACACCCAAACATCCATCACCCCATGAATGACTGTTGATATTTACAGTCAAAGCACTGTAATGACACCCACCACCCCATTAATGACTTGATATTTTCACTCCAAGCACTGTAATTACACCTACAAACCCACCACCCCTTGAATGACAGTTGGTATTTACAGTCCAAGCACTGTAATGACACACACTCCCACCAACCTATGAATGACTGTTGATATTTACACTCCAAACTCTGTAATAGCACCCACACACATCATGAATGGCAATTGATATTTACAATCCAAGCACTGTAATGACACCCACTCACCCCCCACCCCATGAATGACTGTTGATATTTACAATCCAAGCACTGTAATGACACCCACACATCTAGCACCCCATGAATGACTGTTGATATTTACAATCCAAGCCCTGTATTGACACCCACACACTGACCACCCCATGATTAACTGTTGATATTTACAGTCCAAGCACTGTAATGACATCCACACACCCACCAACCCATTAATGACTGTTGAGATTTACAGTCCAAGCTCTGTAATGACACTCACACACCCACCACCCTATGAATGACTGTTGATACTTACAGTCCAAGCACTGTAATGACACCCACACACCCACCACCCCATAATTGACGGTTGATATTTATAGTCCAAGCAATGTAATGACACCCACACACCCCCAACCCCATGAATGACAGTTGATATTTTCAGTCCAAGCACTGTAATGACACCCACTCACCCACCACCCCATGAATGACTGTTGATATTTACAATCCAAGCACTGTAATGACACCCACACATCTACCACCCCATGAATGACTGTTGATATTTACAATCCAAGCCCTGTATTGACACCCACACACTGACCACCCCATGATTAACTGTTGATATTTAGAGTCCAAGCACTGTAATGACATCCACACACCCACCAACCCATTAATGACTGTTGATATTTACAGTCCAAGCTCTGTAATGACACTCACACACCCACCACCCTATGAATGACTGTTGATACTTACAGTCCAAGCAATGTAATGACACCCACACACCCACCACCCCATAAATGACTGTTGATATTTTCAGTCCATGCACTGTAATGATACCCATACATCCACTACCCCATGAATGACTTGATATTTACAGTCCAAGATCTGCAATTACACCTACACACCCACCACCCCATGAATGATTGTTGATATTTACAATCCAGGCACTGTAATGACACCCCCCCACCAACCTATGAATGACTGTTGATATTTACAGTCCAAGCTCTGTAATAGCACTCACACACACCATGATTGACAGTTGATATTTACAGTCCAAGCACTGCAATGACACCCACACCCTGATCCCCTCATGAATGACTGGTGATATTTACAGTCTAAGCACTGTAATGACACTCACACACCATCCACTCCATGACTGACTGTGGATATTTACATTCCAAGCAATGTAATGAGACCTACACACCAACCACCCCATGAATGACTGTTGATATTTACAGTCCAAACACGGTAATGACACTCACACACCAATCACCCTATGAATGACTGTTAATATTTACAGTCCAAGCACTGTAATGACACCCAAACACCCAACACCCCATTAATGACCATTGATATTTATAGTCCAAGCACTAAAGACACCCACACACCCACCACCCAATGAATGACTGTTGATATATACAGTCCAAGCTCTGTAATGACACTCACAACCCCATGAATGACTGTGGATATTTACAGTCAAAGCACTGTAATGACACCTAACACCCCATGAATGACGGTTGATATTTACAGTCCTAGCACTGTAATGACACCTACACACCCACCATCCCTTGAATGACTGTTGATATATATTAACAGTCTAAGCACTGTAATGACACACAAACACCCACCACCCCATGAATGACTGTTGATATTTACAGTCCAAGCACTGTAATGACACACACACCAACCAACCTATGAATGACTGTTGATATTTACAGTACAAGCACTGTAATGTCACCGACACACCCCATGAATGACAGTTGAAATTTACAGTCCAAGCACTGTAATGACACCCACACACCCACCACCCAATGAATGATTGTTGATATTTACAGTCTAAGCATTGTAATGACACCGACACACCCATCAACCCATGAATGACTGTTGATATTTACAGTCCAAGCACTATAATGACACCCACACAACCACAACCCAATGAATGATGGTTAATATTTACAGTCCAAGCACTGTAATATCACTCACACACCCACCGACCCATAAATGACTGTTAATATTTACAGTCCAAGCACTGTAATGACTCCCAAACATCCATCACGCCATGAATGACTGTTGATATTTACAGTCAAAGCACTGTAATGACACCCACCACCCCATTAATAACTTGATATTTACACTCCAAGCACTGTAATTACACCTACAAACCCACCACCCCTTGATTGACTGTTGGTATTTACAGTCCAAGCACTGTAATGACACACACTCCCACCAACCTATAAATGACTGTTGATATTTACACTCCAAACTCTGTAATAGCACCCACACACACCATGAATGACAATTGATATTTACAATCCAAGCACTGTAATGATACCCACTCACCCACCACCCCATGAATGACTGTTGATATTTACAATCCAAGCACTGTAATGACACCCACACATCTACCACACCATGAATGACTGCTGATATTTACAATCCAAGCCCGGTATTGACACCCACACACTGACCACCCCATGATTAACTGTTGATATTTACAGTTGAAGCACTGTAATGACACCCACACACCCATCAACCCATGAATGACTGTTGATATTTACAGTCCAAGCACTATAATGACACCCACACAACCACAACCCAATGAATGATGGTTAATATTTACAGTCCAAGCACTGTAATATCACTCACACACCCACCGACCCATAAATGACTGTTAATATTTACAGTCCAAGCACTGTAATGACACCCAAACATCCATCACGCCATGAATGACTGTTGATATTTACAGTCAAAGCACTGTAATGACACCCACCACCCCATTAATAACTTGATATTTACACTCCAAGCACTGTAATTACACCTACAAACCCACCACCCCTTGATTGACTGTTGGTATTTACAGTCCAAGCACTGTAATGACACACACTCCCACCAACCTATAAATGACTGTTGATATTTACACTCCAAACTCTGTAATAGCACCCACACACACCATGAATGACAATTGATATTTACAATCCAAGCACTGTAATGATACCCACTCACCCACCACCCCATGAATGACTGTTGATATTTACAATCCAAGCACTGTAATGACACCCACACATCTACCACACCATGAATGACTGCTGATATTTACAATCCAAGCCCTGTATTGACACCCACACACTGACCACCCCATGATTAACTGTTGATATTTACAGTTGAAGCACTGTAATGACACCCACACACCCATCACCCCATTAATGACCATTGATATTTATAGTCCAAGCACTATAATGACACCCACACACAAACCACCAAATGAATGACTGTTGATATTTACAGTCCAAGCACTGTAATGACACCTACACACCCCCAACCCCATAAATGACAGTTGATATTTTCAGTCCAAGAATTGTAATGACACCCACACACCCAACATCCCATTAATGACTATTGGTATTTATAGTACAAGCATTTTAATGACTTCCACACACCCACCACTTAATGAATGACTGTTGATATTTACGGTCCAAGCACTGTAATGACACCCACACACCACCAACCCCATGGATGACAGTTGATATTTACAGTCCAAGCATTGTAATGACACCCACACACCCACCACCCCATCAATGACAGTTGATATTTACAGTCCAAGCCCTCAAATGACACCCACACACCCAATACTCCATGAATGACTGTTGATATTTACAGTCCAATCACTGTAATGACACCCGTACATCCATCACCCAATAGCTGACTGTTGGTATATACAGTCCAAGTACTGTAAAGACACCCACACACCAACCACTCTATGACTGACTGTTGATATTTACAGTCCAAGCACTGTAATATCACCCACACACACCCCACCCCATGAATAACTGTTAATATTTACAGTCCAAGCACTGTAATATCATCCACACACCCACCACCCCATAAATGACTGTTAATATTTACAGTCCAAGCACTGTAATGACAGCCACAACCCCACCTTTCCATGAATGACTGTTGATATTTACAGTCCAAGCACTGTAATGACACCCACCACCCCATTAATGACTGTTGATATTTACAGTCCAAGCACTGTAATGACACACAAACCTCCATCACCCCATGAATGACTGTTGATATTTACAGTCAAAGCACTGTAATGACACCCACCACCCCATTAATGACTAGAAATTAACACTCCAAGCACTGTAATTACACCTACACACCCACCGCCCCTTGAATGACTGTTGGTATTTACAGTCCAAGCACTGTAATGACACACACTCCT
Source organism: Petrolisthes cinctipes (assembly GCA_033782935.1). Lineage (NCBI taxonomy): Eukaryota > Metazoa > Arthropoda > Malacostraca > Decapoda > Porcellanidae > Petrolisthes > Petrolisthes cinctipes. The sequence continues at coordinate 5,906,636 of JAWQEG010000030.1, forward strand.
ACCAACCTATAAATGAATGTTGATATTTACACTCTAAACTCTGTAATTGCACCCACACACACCATGAATGACAATTGATATTTACAGACCATGCACTGTAATGACACCCACTCACCCACCACCCCATAAATGACTGTTGATATTTACAAATTTATGCACTGTAATGAGACCCACACACTAACCACCCCATGAATGTGTGTTGATATTTACAGTCCAAACACTGTAATGAAACTCACACACTATCCACCCTATGAATGACTGTTGATATTTACAGTCCAAGCACTGTAATGACACCCACACATCCACCACCCCATTAATGACCATTGATATTTATAGTCCATGCAATGTAATGACACCCACACACCCACTTCCTAATGAATAACTGTTGATATTTACAGTCCAAGCACTGTAATGACACCACACACCCCCACCCGATTAATGACTGTTGATATTTACAGTCCAAGTATTGTAATGATACCCACACACCCACCACCCCATAAATGTCTGTTGATATTAACAGTCCAAGCACTGTAATGACACCAACACACTTACCATACCATGAATGACTGTTGATTTTTACAATCCAAGCACTGTAATGACACCCACACACCCACCACCCTTTATATGACTGTTGATATTTACAGTCCAATCACTGTAATGACACCCGTACATCCATCACCCAATAGCTGACTGTTGGTATATACAGTCCAAGTACTGTAAAGACACCCACACACCAACCACTCTATGACTGACTGTTGATATTTACAGTCCAAGCACTGTAATATCACCCACACACACCCCACCCCATGAATAACTGTTAATATTTACAGTCCAAGCACTGTAATATCACCCACACACCCACCACCCCATAAATGACTGTTAATATTTACAGTCCAAGCACTGTAATGACAGCCACAACCCCACCTTTCCATGTATGACTGTTGATATTTACAGTCCAAGCACTGTAATGACACCCACCACCCCATTAATGACTGTTGATATTTACAGTCCAAGCACTGTAATGACACACAAACCTCCATCACCCCATGAATGACTGTTGATATTTACAGTCAAAGCACTGTAATGACACCCACCACCCCATTAATGACTAAAAATTAACACTCCAAGCACTGTAATTACACCTACACACCCACCACTCCTTGAATGACTGTTGGTATTTACAGTCCAAGTACTGTAATGACACACACTCCTACCAACCTATAAATGACTGTTGATATTTACACTCTAAACTCTGTAATAGCACCCACACACACCATGAATGACAATTGATATTTACAGACCATGCACTGTAATGACACCCACTCACCCACCACCCCATTAATGACTGTTGATATTTACAAATTTATGCACTGTAATGAGACCCACACACCAACCACCCCATGAATGCGTGTTGATATTTACAGTCCAAACACTGTAATGAAACTCACACACTATCCACCCTATGAATGACTGTTGATATTTACAGTCCAAGCACTGTAATGACACCCACACATCCACCACCCCATTAATGACCATTGATATTTATAGTCCATGCAATGTAATGACACCCACACACCCACTTCCTAACGAATAACTGTTGATATTTACAGTCCAAGCACTGTAATGACACCACACACCCCCACCCGATTAATGACTGTTGATATTTACAGTCCAAGTATTGTAATGATACCCACACACCCACCACCCCATAAATGTCTGTTGATATTAACAGTCCAAGCACTGTAATGACACCAACACACTTACCATACCATGAATGACTGTTGATTTTTACAGTCCAAGCACTGTAATGACACCCACACACCCACCACCCTTTATATGACTGTTGTTATTTAAAGTCCAAGCACGTAATGACACACACACCCACAATCCCATAAATGACTGTTGATATTTACACACCAAGCACTGTAATGACACCAACACACCCACCACCCCATGAATGATGGTTGATATTCACAGTTCAAGCACTGTAATGACACCCCTAGACCCACCACTAAATGAATGACTGTTGATATTTACAGTCCAATCACTGTAATGATACCCACACACCCACCACCCCATGAATGACTGTTGATATTTACTGTCCAAGCACTATTATGACACCCAAACACCCACTACTCCATGAAAGACGGTTGATATTTACAGTCCAAGCATTGTAATGACACCCCCACACCTACCACTGTCCAAGTTCTCTAATGACACCCACACACCAACCACCCAATGAATGACTTGATATTTACTGTCCAAGCATTGCAATCACACTCCCCTCCCCATGAATGACTGTTGATATTTACAGTTAAAGCACTGAAATAAAAAAAAACACACACACCACCCCATGAATGACTGTTGATATTTACAGTCTAAGCACTGTCATGACACTCACACACCATCCACTCCATGACTGACTGTTGATATTTACATTCCAAGCACTATAATGAGACCTACACACCCCTTGAATAACAGTTAATATTTACAGTCCAAGCACTGTAATGACACACACACACACCAACCCATGAATGACTGTTGATATTTACAGTACAATCACTGTAATGTCACCAACACCCCCCTTGAATAACAGTTAATATTTACAGTCCAAGCACTGTAATGACACACACACACACCAACCCAAGAATGACTGGTGATATTTACAGTACAAGCACTGTAATGTCACTGACACACCCAATGAATGACAGTTGATTTTTACAGTCCAAGCACTGTAATGAAACCCACACACCCACCACCTAATTAATGACTGTTGATATTTACAGTCCAAGCAATGTAATGACACCCACACACCCACCACCCCATGAATAACTGTTGATATATACAGTCCAAGCTCTGTAATGACACTCACAACCCCATGAATGACTGTGGATATTTACAGTCAAAGCACTGTAATGACACCTAACACCCCATGAATGACGGTTGATATTTACAGTCCTAGCACTGTAATGACACCTACACACCCACCATCCCTTGAATGACTGTTGATATATATTAACAGTCTAAGCACTGTAATGACACACAAACACCCACCACCTCATGAATGACTGTTGATATTTACAGTCCAAGCACTGTAATGACACACACACCAACCAACCAATGAATGACTGTTGATATTTACAGTACAAGCACTGTAATGTCACCGACACACCCCAAGAATGACAGTTGAAATTTACAGTCCAAGCACTGTAATTACACACTCGCACACCAACCAATGAATGACTGTTGATATTTGCAGTACAAGGACTGTAATGTCACCGACACACCCCATGAATGACAGTTGATATTTACAGTCCAAGATCTGTAATGACACCCACACACCCACCACCCAATGAATGATTGTTGATATTTACAGTCTAAGCATTGTAATGACACCGACACACCCATCAACCCATGAATGACTGTTGATATTTACAGTCCAAGCACTATAATGACACCCACACAACCACAACCCAATGAATGATGGTTAATATTTCCAGTCCAAGCACTGTAATATCACTCACACACCCACCGACCCATAAATGACTGTTAATATTAACAGTCCAAGCACTGTAATGACACCCAAACATCCATCACGCCATGAATGACTGTTGATATTTACAGTCAAAGCACTGTAATGACACCCACCACCCCATTAATAACTTGATATTTACACTCCAAGCACTGTAATTACACCTACACACCCACCACCCCTTGAATGACTGTTGGTATTTACAGTCCAAGCACTGTAATGACACACACTCCTACCAACCTATAAATGACTGTTGATATTTACACTCTAAACTCTGTAATAGCACCCACACACACCATGAATGACAATTGATATTTACAGACCATGCACTGTAATGACACCCACTCACCCACCACCCCATGAATGACTGTTGATATTTACAAATTTATGCACTGTAATGAGACCCACACACCAACCACCCCATGAATGTGTGTCGATATTTACAGTCCAAACACTGTAATGAAACTCACACACTATCCACCCTATGAATGACTGTTGATATTTACTGTCCAAGCACTGTAATGACACCCACACATCCACCACCCCATTAATGACCATTGATATTTATAGTCCATGCAATATAATGACACCCACACACCCACTTCCTAATGAATAACTGTTGATATTTACAGTCCAAGCACTGTAATGACACCACACACCCCCACCCGATTAATGACTGTTGATATTTACAGTCCAAGTATTGTAATGATACCCACACACCCACCACCCCATTAATGTCTATTGATATTAACAGTCCAAGCACTGTAATGACACCAACACACTTACCATACCATGAATGACTGTTGATTTTTACAGTCCAAGCACTGTAATGACACCCACACACCCACCACCCTTTAAATGACTGTTTATATTTACAGTCCAAGCACTGTAATAACACCCACCTTCCCATGAATGACTGTTGATATTTAAAGTCCACGAACGTAATGACACACACACCCACAATCCCATAAATGACTGTTGATATTTACACTCCAAGCACTGTAATGACACCCACACACCCACCACCCTATGAATGATGGTTGATATTCACAGTTCAAGCACTGTAATGACACCCCTAAACCCACCACTAAATGAATGACTGTTGATATTTACAGTCCAATCACTGTAATGATACCCACACACCCACCACCCCATGAATGACTGTTGATATTTACTGTCTAAGCACTATTATGACACCCAAACACCCACTACCGAATGAAAGACGGTTGATATTTACAGTCCAAGCATTGTAATGACACCCCCACACCTACCACTGTCCAAGTACTCTAATGACACCCACACACCAACCACCCAATGAATGACTTGATATTTACAGTCCAAGCATTGCAATCACACTCCCCTCCCCATGAATGACTGTTGATATTTACAGTTAAAGCACTGAAATAAAAAAAAACACACACACCACCCCATGAATGACTGTTGATATTTATAGTACAAGCAATGTCATGACACCCACACACCCACCACCCAATGAATGACTGTTGATATTACCGGTCCAAGCACAGTACTGACACCCATACATCCACTACCCCATGAATGACTTAATATTTACAGTCCAAGATCTGTAATTACACCTACACACCCACCACCCCATTAATGATTGTTGATATTTACAGTCCATACACTGTAATGACACACACCCCCAACAAATCTATCAATGACTGTTGATATTTACAGTCCAAGCTCTGTAATAGCACCCACACACACCATGAATGACAGTTGATATTTACAGTCCAAGCACTGTATTGACACCCACAAACCCACCACCCCATGAATGACTGTTGATATCTACAATCCAAGTACTGTATTGACACCCACACACCCACCACCCTATGAATGACTGTTGATATTTACAATCCAAGCACTGTATTAATACCCACACACTGACAACCCCATGCATAACTGTTGATATTTACAATCCAAGCACTGTATTGACACCCACACACTGACCACCTCATGAATGACTGGTGATATTTCCAGTCTAAGCACTGTAATGACACTCACACACCCACTACCCCATGAAAGACGGTTGATATTTACAGTCCAAGCATTTGAATGACACCCCCACACCCACCACTGTCCAAGTACTGTAATGACACCCACACACCAACCACCCAATGAATGGCTTGATATTTACAATCAAAGCATTGCAATCACACTCCCCTCCCCATGAATGACTGTTGATATTTACAGTTAAAGCACTAAAATAATAAAAAACACACACACCACCCCATGAAAGTCTGTTGATATTTACAGTACAAGCAATGTCATGACACCCACACACCCACCACCCCATGAATGACTGTTGATATTAACAGTCCTAGCACAGTACTGACACCCATACATCCACTACCCCATGAATGATTTAATATTTACAGTCCAAGATCTGTAATTACACCTACACACCCACCACCCCATTAATGATTGTTGATATTTACAGTCCAGGCACTGTAATGACACACACCCCCACCAATATATAAATGACTGTTGATATTTACAGTCCAAGCTCTGTAATAGCACCCACAAACACCATGAATGACAGTTGATATTTACAGTCCAAGCACTGTAATGACACCCACACACCCACCACCCCATGAATGACTGTTGATATCTACAATCCAAGTACTGTATTGACACCCACACACCCACCACCCCATGAATGACTGTTGATATTTACAATTCAAGCACTGTATTAACACCCACACACTGACAACCCCATGCATAACTGTTGATATTTACAATCCAAGCACTGTATTGACACCCACACACTGACCACCTCATGAATGACTGGTGATATTTACAGTCTAAGCACTGTCATGACACTCACACACCATCCACTCCATGACTGACTGTTGATATTTACATTTAAAGCACTGTAATGAGACCTACACACCCCCAACCCCATAAATGACAGTTGATATTTACAGTCCAAGCGTTGTAATGACACCCACACACCCACCACCATATAAATGTCTGTTGATATTAAAAGTCCAAGCCATGTAATGACACTAACACACTTACCAACCCATGAATGACTGTTGATATATAAAGTCAAATCACTGTAATGACACCCACACACCCACCACCCCATAAATGACCATTAATATTTGCTGTCCAAGCACCCACACATTCACCAACCCATGAATGACAGTTGATATTTACAGTCCAAACACTGTAATGACACCTACACACCCACCACCCCATGAATAACTGTTAATAGTTACAGTTCAATTACTGTAATGACACCCACACACCCACCACCCCATGAATGGCTGTTGATATTTACAGTCCAAGCAATATAATGACACCCAAACACCCACTACCCCATGAATGACTGTGGATATTTACAGTCCAAGCACTGTAATGACACACACACCCACCAACCCATGAATGACTGTTGATATTTACAGTACAATCACTGTAATGTCACCGACACACCCCTTGAATAACAGTTAATATTTACAGTCCAAGCACTGTAATGACACACACACACACCAACCCAAGAATGACTGGTGATATTTACAGTACAAGCACTGTAATGTCACTGACACACCCAATGAATGACAGTTGATATTTACAGTCCAAGCACTGTATTGAAACCTACACACCCACCACCTAATTAATGACTGTTGATATTTACAATCCAAGCACTGTAATGACACCAACAAACCAACACCACATGAATGACTGTTGATATTTACAGTCCAAGCATTGTAATGACACCCACACACCCACCAACCCATGAATGACTGTTGATACTTACACTCCAAGCACTGTAATGACACCCACACAACCATAACCGAATGAATGATGGTTAATATTTACAGTCCAAGCACTGTAATGACACCCACACACCCACCTTCCCATGAATAACTGTTGATATTTACAGTCCAAGCACTGTAATGACACCCACCACCCCATTAATGACTGCTGATATTTACAGTCCAAGCACTGTAATGACACCCAAACAACCATCACCCCATGAATGACTGTTGATATTTACAGTCAAAGTACTGTAATGACACCCACCACCACATGAATGACTTGATGTTTACACTCCAAGCACTGTAATTACACCTACACACCCACCACCCCTTGAATGACTGTTAATATTTACAGTTCAAGCACTGTAATGACACACATTCCCCCCAAACTATGAATGACTGTTGATATTTACACTCCAAACTCTGTAATAGCACCCACACACACCATGAATGACAGTTGATATTTACAATCCAAGCACTTTAATGACACCCACTCACCCACCACCCTATGAATGACTGTTGATATTTACAATCCAAGAACTATAATGACACCTACACATCTACTTCCCTATGAATGACTGTTGATATTTACAATTCAAGCACTGTATTGACACCCACATACTAACCACCCCATGATTGACTGTTGATATTTACAGTCTAAGCACTGTAATACACCCACACACCCTCCAACCCATAAATGACTATTGATATTTACATTCCATGCACTGTAATGACACCCACACATCCACCACCCCATAAATAACCATTGATATTTATAGTCCAAGTACTGTAATGACACCCACACACCCAACACTCAATGAATAACTGTTGATATTTACAGTCCAAGCACTGTAATGACACCCCCACCCCCCACCCCATGAATGACTGTTGATATTTACAGTCCAAGCACTGTAATGACACACACACCCTCCATCCCATAAATAACTGTTGATATTTACACTCCAAGCACTGTAATGACACCCACACACCCAGCACCCCATGAATGACTGTTGATAATCCCAGTCCAAGCACTGTAATGACACCCCTACACTAAAAACTAAATAAATGACTGTTGATATTTACAGACCAAGCACTGTAATGACACCCACACACCCACCACCCTATAAATGTTTGTTGATATTTACAGTCCAATTACTGTAATGACACCCACACACCCACCACCCCATGAATAGCTGTTGATATTTACAGTCCAAGCAATATAATGACACCCAAACACCCACTACCCCATGAAAGACAGTTGATATTTACACTCCATGCACTGTAATGACACCCACACACCCACCACCCCATGAATGACTGTTGATATTTACAGTCCAAGCACTGTAATGACACCCCTACACTAAAAACTAAATGAATGACTGTTGATATTTACAGACCAAGCACTGTAATGACACCCACACACCCACCACCCTATAAATGTCTGTTGATATTTACAGTCCAATTACTGTAATGACACCCACACACCCACCACCCCATGAATAGCTGTTGATATTTACAGTCCAAGCAATATAATGACACCCAAACACCCACTACCCCATGAAAGACGGTTGATATTTACACTCCATGCACTGTAATGACACCCACACACCCACCACCCCATGAATGACTGTTGATATTTACAGTCCAAGCACTGTAATGACACCCACACACCCACCACCCCATGAATGACTATTGATATTTACTGTCCAAGTAATGTAATGACACCCACACACCCAGCACCCCATGAATGACTGTTGATAATCCCAGTCCAAGCACTGTATTGACACCCCTACACTAAAAACTAAATAAATGACTGTTAATATTTACAGACCAAGCACTGTAATGACACCCACACACCCACCACCCTATAAATGTCTGTTGATATTTACAGTCCAATTACTGTAATGACACCCACACACCCACCACCCCATGAATAGCTGTTGATATTTACAGTCCAAGCAATATAATGACACCCAAACACCCACTACCCCATGAAAGACGGTTGATATTTACACTCCATGCACTGTAATGACACCCACACACCCACCACCCCATGAATGACTGTTGATATTTACAGTCCAAGCACTGTAATGACACCCCTACACTAAAAACTAAATGAATGACTGTTGATATTTACAGACCAAGCACTGTAATGACACCCACACACCCACCACCCTATAAATGTCTGTTGATATTTACAGTCCAATTACTGTAATGACACCCACACACCCACCACCCCATGAATAGCTGTTGATATTTACAGTCCAAGCAATATAATGACACCCAAACACCCACTACCCCATGAAAGACGGTTGATATTTACACTCCATGCTCTGTAATGACACCCACACACCCACCACCCCATGAATGACTGTTGATATTTACAGTCCAAGCACTGTAATGACACCCACACACCCACCACCCCATGAATGACTATTGATATTTACTGTCCAAGTAATGTAATGACACCCACACACCCACCACCCCATGAATGACTTGATATTTACAGTCCAAGCACTGCAATGACACTCCCCTTCCCATGAATGACTGTTGATATTTACAGTTAAAGCACTTAAATGAAACCCACACACACACCACCCCATGAATGACTGTTAATACTTACAGTTAAAGCACTGTAATGACACCCACACACCCACCACTCCATGAATGACTATTGATATTTACTGTCCAAGTACTGTAATGACACTACACACCCACCACCCCATGAATGATGGTTGATATTCACAGTCCAAGCACTGTAATGACAACCCTACACTAACCACTAAATGAATGACTGTTTATATTTAAAGTCCAAGCACTGTAATGACACACACACCCACCATCCCATAAATAACTGATGATATTTACACTCCAAGCACTGTAATGACACCCAAACACCCACTACCCCATGAAAGACGGTTGATATTTACACTCCATGCACTGTAATGACACCCACACACCCACCACCCCATGAATGACTGTTGATATTTACAGTCCAAGCACTGTAATGACACCCACACACCCACCACTCTATGAATGACTATTGATATTCACTGTCCAAGTACTGTAATGACACCCACACACCCACCACCCCATGAATTACTTGATATTTACAGTCCAAGCTCTGCAATGACACTCCCCTCCCTGATTTTGAGATATAAACGGGTACTGATGATACATGCACTTATCGACATTAGGCACCTAAAATATCGTTTTTTAGCATGTTTTGGGCCTGTATTTTGAAAATATTCTGTCATTGAGTAGGCATGTACAGATCGCTTCTGGGACCCAAAAATATCAAATTTTCGGTTGTTTTGAGCCTGAATTTGAGATATAAACGGGTACAGAAGATTCATGCACATATTTATTTAGGGCACATAAATTATCGATTTTGAACTTGTTTTGTGCCTGTATTTTGAAAATATTCTAACACTGAGTAGGCATGTACAGATCGCTCCTTGAACACAAAAATATCGAATTTTCGTGTGTTTTGATCAAAAATTTGAGATGTAAACGGGTAAAGAAGATGCATGCAGATATCGACATTAAGTTCCTAAAATATCGATTTTTAGCATTTTTTGGGCATATATTTTGAAAATATTTAAGCACTAAGTAGGCATGTACAGATCGCTTCTGGGACCCAAAAATATGGAATTTTCGGGTGTTTTCAGCCTGAATTTGAGATATAAACGGGTACAGAAGATGCATGCACATATCGTCCTTGGGCACCAAAAATATTGATTTTTAGCATGTTTTGTGCCTGTATTTGAAAATATTCTAACACTGAGTAGGCATGTACAGATCGCTCCTTGAATCCAAAAAAATCTAATATTCGTGTGTTTTTAATCACCCACACACCCACCACCCCATGAATGACTTGATATTTACAGTCCAAGCTCTGCAATGACACTCCCCTCCCTGATTTTGAGATATAAACGGGTACTGATGATACATGCACTTATCGACTTTGGACACCCAAAATATCGATTTTTAGCATGTTTTGGGCCTATATTTTGAAAACATTGAAGCACTGAGTAGGCCTGTACAGATCGCTTCTAAGACCCCAAAATATCGGATTTTTGGGTGTTTTGAGCCTGAATTTGAGATATAAACGGGTACTGAAAATGTATGCATAGATCGACTTTTTGCACCTACAATATCGATTTTCAGGTATGTTTTGGGCCTGTATCTTGAAAGCATTCTAGCACTGAGTAGGCATCTACAGGTCGCGTCTGGGACCAAAAAATATCGAATTTTCGTTTTTTTTTTTTCTCCTGAATTTGAGATAAAAAAGGGTACTGAAGATGCATGCACAGATCGCTACTGGGACCCAAAAATATCAAATTTTCGGGTGTTTTGAGCCAGAATTTGAGATATAAACGGGTACAGAAGATGCATGCACGTATTGATTTAGGGCACTTATAATATCGATTTTGAACTTGTTTTGTACCTGTATTTTGAAAATATTTTAACACTGAGTAGGCATGTACAGATCGCTCCTTGAATCCAAAAATATCGAATTTTCGTGTGTTTTGATCGACTTTAGGCACCAAAAATATCGATTTTTAGCATGTTTTGCCCTATAATTTGATAATATTCTAGTACTAAATAGGAATGTACAGATCGATTCTGGGACCAAAAAAATTCGAATTTTCGAGTGTTTTGAGCATGAATTTGAGATATAAACGGGTACTGAAAATGTATGCATAGATCGACTTTTTGCACCTACAATATCGATTTTCAGGATGTTTTGGGCCTGTATCTTGAAAGCATTTTAGCACTGAGTAGGCATGTACAGATCGCTTCTGGGACGCAAAAATATCGAATTTTCGGGTGTTTTGAGCCTGAATTTGAGATATAAAAGAGTACTAAAGATGCATGCACAGATCGCTTCTGAGACCCAAAAATATCAAATTTTCGGTTGTTTTGAGCCTGAATTTCAGATATAAACGGGTACAGAAGATGCATGCACATATTAATTTAGGGCACATAAAATATCGATTTTGAACTTGTTTTGTGCCTGTATTTTGAAAATATTCTAACACTGAGTAGGCATGTACAGATCGCTCCTTGAACCCAAAAATATCGAATTTTCGGGTGTTTTGAGCCTGAATTTGAGATATAAACGGGTACAGAAGATGCATGCACATATCGTCTTTGGGCACCAAAAATATCGATTTTTAGCATGTTTTGGCCCTATATTTTGAAAATATTTAAGCACTGAGTAGGCATGTACAGATCGCTTCTGTGACCCAAAAATATGGAATTTTCGGGTGTTTTGAGCCTGAATTTGGGATATAAACGGGTACAGAATATTCATACACATATTGACTTTTTGCAACTAAAGTATCAATTTTCAGCATGTTTTGGGCTTGTATTTTGAAAATATTTTAGTACTGAGTAGGCATGTATAGATCGCTTCTGGGACCCAAAAATATCGAATTTTCGGGTGTTTTGAGCCTGAATTTGAGATGTATACGGGTAATAAAGATGTATGCATAGATCGGCTTTTTGCACCTACAATATAGTATTTCAGCATGTTTTGGGCCTCTATCTTGAAAACATTATAGCACTGAGTAGGCATGTACAGATCGCTTCTGGGACCCAAAAATATCGAATTTTCGGGTTTTTTTAGCCTGAATTTGAGATATTAACGGGTACTGAAGATGCATGCACAGATCGCTTCTAGGACCCAAAAATATCGAATTTTTGGGTGTTTTGAGCCTGAATTTGAGATATAAACGAGTACTTAAGATGCATTCACATATCGACATTGGGCACCAAAAATATCGATTTTTAGCATGTTTTGGGCCTATATTTTGAAAATATTTTAGCACTGAGTAGGCATGTACACAACGCTTCTGGGACCCAAATATATAGAATTTTCGGGTGTTTTGAGCCTGAATTTGGGATATAATCGGGTACAGAATATGCATACACATATTGACTTTGGGCAACTAAAATATCAATTTTCAGCATGTTTTGGGCACGTATTTTGAAAATATTTTAGCACTAAGTAGTCATGTACAGATCGCTTCTGGGACCCAAAAATATCGAATTTTCGGGTGTTTTGAGCCTGAATTTGAGTTTTAAACGGGTACAGAAGATGCATGCACATATCGATTTAGGGCACCTAAAATATCGATTTTCAACTTGTTTTGTGCCTGTATATTGAAAATATTCTAACACTGAGTAGTCATGTACAGATCACTCCTTGAACCGAAAAATATCGAATTTTCGGGTTTTTTAACTCGAATTTGAGATATAAACGGGTACAGAAGATGCATGCACATATCGTCTTTGGGCACCAAAAATATCGATTTTTAGCATGTTTTGGACGTATATTATGACAATATTCTAGTACTGAGTAGGCATGTACAAATCGCTTCTGGGACCCAAAAATATAGAATTTTCGGGTGTTTTGAGCCAGAATTTGGGATATAAACGGGTACAGAATATGCATACACATATTGACTTTGGGCAACTATAATATCAATTTTCAGAATGTTTTGGGCACGTATTTTGAAAAATTTTTAGCACTAAGTAGTCATGTACAGATCGCTTCTGGGACCCAAAAATATCGAATTTTCGGGTGTTTTGAGCCTGAATTTGAGTTTTAAACGGGTACAGAAGATGCATGAACATATCGATTTAGGGCACCTAAAATATCGATTTTCAACTTGTTTTGTGCCTGTATATTGAAAATATTCTAACACTGAGTAGGCATGTACAGATCGCTCCTTGAACCGAAAAATATCGAATTTTTGGGTGTTTTGATCTCAAATTTAAGATATAAACGGGTAAAGAAGATGCATGCACATATCGACTTTGGGCACCAAAAATATCGATTTTTAGCATGTTTTTGCCCCATATTTTGATAATAATCTAGTACTAAGTAGGCATGTACAGATCGCTTCTGGGACCAAAAAAATTCGAAGTTTCAAATGTTTTGAGCCTGAATTTGAGATATAAACTGGTACTGATGATGCATGCACATATCGACATTAAGCACCTAAAATATCGATTTTTCAGCATGTTTTAGGCCTGTATTTTGAAAATATTCTGTCACTGAGTAGATATGTATAAATTGCTTCTGGGTCCCAAAAATATCGAATTTTTCGTTTGTTTTGAGCCTGAATTTGAGATATAAACGAGTACTGAAGATGCATTCACATATCGACATAGGGCACCAAAAATATCGATTTTTAGCATTTTTTGTACCTATATTTTGAAAATATTTAAGCACTGAGTAGGCATGTACAGATCGCTTCTGAGACCCAAAAATATGGAATTTTCGGGTGTTTTCAGCCTGAATTTGGGATATAAACGGGTACAGAATATGCATACACATATTGACTTTGGGCAACTAAAATATCAATTCTATCCTGTTTTGGGCCTATATTTTGAAAACATTCAAGCACTGAGTACAGATCGTTTCTGCGACCCAAAAATATCGAATTTTCGGGTGTTTTGAGCATGAATTTGAGATATTAACGGGTACAGAATATGCATACACATATCGACTTTGGGCAGATAAAATATCGATTTTCAGCATGTTTTGGACATGTATCTTAAAAATATTCTAACACTGAGTAGGCATGTACAGATTGCTTCTGGTACCAAAATTATCAAATTTTCGGGTGTTTTGAGCCTGAATTTGAGATATAAACGAGTACAGAAGATGCATGAATATATCGACTTTGGACACCTAAAATATCGATTTCTAGCATGTTTTGGGCCTATATGTTAAAAACATTCAAGCTCTGACTAGGCATGTACAGATCGCTTCTGGGACCAAAAAATATCGAATTTTCGGGTGTTTTGAGCCTGAATTTGAGATATAAAAGGGTACTGAAGATGCATGCACAGATCGCTACTGGGACCCAAAAATATCAAATTTTCGGGTGTTTTGAGCCTGAATTTGAGATATAAACGGGTACAGAAGATGCATGCACATATTGATTTAGGGCACTTATAATATCGATTTTGAACTTGTTTTGTACCTGTATTTTGAAAATATTCTAACACTGAGTAGACATGTACAGATCGCTCCTTGAATCCAAAAATATCGAATTTTCGTGTGTTTTGATCTCAAATTTGAGATATAAGCGGGTAAAGAAGATGCATGCACATATCGACTTTGGGCACCAAACATATCGATTTTTGGCATGTTTTTGCCCTATATTTTAAATAATATTCTAGTACTAAGTAGGCATGTACAGATCGCTTCTGGGACCCAAAAATATCGAATTTTCGGGTGTTTTGAGCCTGAATTTGAGATATAAACGGGTACAGAAGATGCATGCACATGTCGTCTTTGGGCACCAAAAATATCGATTTTTAGCATGTTTTGGGCCTATATTTTGAAAATATTTAAGCACTGAGTAGGCATGTACAGATCGCTTCTGGGACCCAAAAATATGGAATTTTCGGGTGTTTTCAGCCTGAATTTAATATGTAAACGGGTACTGATTATTCATACACATATTGACTTTGGGCAACTAAAATATCAATTTTCAGCATGTTTTGGGCCTGTATTCTGTTAAAAATTCTAACACTGAGTAGGCATGTACAGATCGATTCTGTGATTTACGAATATCGAATTTTCAGGTGTTTTGAGACTGAATTTGAGATATAAACGGGTACAGAATATGCATACACATATCGACTTTGGGCAGATAAAATATCGATTTTCAGCATGTTTTGGACATGTATCTTAAAAATATTCTAACACTAAGTAGGCATGTACAGATCGCTCCTTGAACCCAAAAATATCGAATTTTCGGGTGTTTTGATCTCAAATTTGAGATTTAAACGGGTAAAGAAGATGCATGCACATATCGACTTTGGGCACCAAAAATATCGATTTTTAGCATGTTTTTGCCCCATATTTTGATAATATTCTAGTACTAAGTAGGCATGTACAGATCGCTTCTGGGACCAAAAAAATTCGAATTTTCGAGTGTTTTGAGCCTGAATTTGAGATATAAACGGGTGAATAAAACCCACTCTTGTTGACGGAAATAATATATTAATCCATACAGTTTTGGTGGACACTGCCACCATCTTCAGGCAGCAAGACATTTATTCAGATCAATCCAAAGTTACCATATATGTATGGCTTACCAAAGACACACAAAGATAATATTCCAATTAGTCCTATCATCTCACAGTCAGGTTGTTTTACGTATAAATTATCACAGTTCCTTGTTAATAAATTAGCTCCCATCATAGGTACTGTTTCTCCAGCCCATGTGAAGAATTCCTCTGATTTTATAGACAAAATTAAACAAATTAATCTTTTCTCTGGTAAAATGGTTAGTTTCGATGTCGATTCATTGTTCACTAAAGTTCCCATTAATGATGTCCTAGAATTTCTTGCTAATAAATTGCCTGACTGTGATATTGATTTGGGCATGCCAGTCGACACTTTCATAGAACTTGTAAAATTATGTGTAACTTCAAATGCTTTTTCTTTCAATAACAACTATTATATGCAATGTTTTGGCATGGGTATGGGTTCCCCACTGTCACCCATTTTAAGTAATTTATTTATGGAGTATTTTGAAACGGAACTACTACCACATATCTCCCCCCCTCATCTCGTTTGGTTTCGCTACGTAGACGATATTTTTTCATTTTGGCCCTCAGCCCTTGACAACTTTGATGATTTCTTCCACCAGCTTAATCACCTTGCACCATCCATCAATTTTAAAGTCGAATGGGAGAACGGTGGCGTACTTCCGTTTCTAGATGTATTAGTAGTAAAACTTAATCATTTACTAAGCTTCAAAGTGTATAGGAAGCCTACCAGTTGTAATTTGTTCATTCATTACTATTCGTATCACCATTCGGCCACAAAATTGTCTGTCATCTCATCAATGTTCCTTAGAGTCCTCAGAATTTGCAGTCCAAAGCATATACATGAAGAAAATCAGCTGATTTGGAAAATCTTTCAAAATTTAAAATACCCCCCTTGGTTCATAAAAAAAGCCTACCTTAAAGCAAGGCAATCTCACTATGCTCCAAAAAAACCCACCACACAAATGAAACGTTTTCTCACATTGCCTTACATCTCTGATTTGAGTATGGTGAGGTCTATTTGTCACACAAGTGATGTAAATATAGCCTTTAAATACACCTCAACTATTAAATCAAAGTTAGTAAAAAACAAATTTAGAACCCCGACAGAAGCAGGGATATATAAAATTCCATGCAAAGATTGTGAACTAGTTTACATAGGAGAGACTGGCCGAAACCTAGAAACTAGAATTAAGGAACATAAATATGCCACTAAGACTTGTAATTTAAACAATGCTATTTTTAACCATGTTTGTAATGCCAATCATAGAATTGATTGGCAAGGTAGCCATCTGATGTATAAAAGCAACGACTTTAGAAAACGTAAGATAATCGAATCAATGTGCATTGAAAAATACCGCAATTTCAACCTTAGTTATGGTATGTATAAATTAGACCCAATAATGAGATCCTTGGTAGAAATGTCCCTTCCCTCACCACACACACCTCACCTCACCTCACCCACACCTAGGTGACGTCCAAGGGGATTAACACGTGATCTGCCCTCACCGACACCTCCTTCTTCCCCATCCCACTGACACCTCCTTACCTCCCCCCTCCACAAACTGTATATAAGTTCATACCTATGTACTATCTATGTCATTCCTTTCTTCTCACTAGCTAGACCACTGAAGATGGTGGCAGTGTCCACCGAAACTGTATGGATTAATATATTATTTCCGTCAACAAGAGTGGGTTTTATTCACCGTTTATGATCATCAGGCCAGTGTGATTTCACCACCATATAAACGGGTACTGATGATGCATGCACATATCGACATTAAGCACCTAAAATATCGATTTTTCAGCATGTTTTGGGCCTGAATTTTGAAAATATTCTGTCACTGAGTAGACATGTACAGATCGCTTCTGGGTCCCAAAAATATCGAATTTTCGGGTGTTTTGAGACTGAATTTGAGATATAAACGGGTACAGAAGATGCATGCACATATCGTCCTTGGGCAACAAAATAATCGATTTTTAGCATGTTTTGGGCGTATATTTTGATAATATTCTAGCAAGGAGTAGGCATGTACAGATCGCTTCTGGGACCCCAAAATATCGAATTTTCGGGTGTTTTGAGCATGAATTTGAGATATAAACGGGTACTGAAGATGTATGCATAGATCGACTTTTTGCACCTACAATATCGATTTTCAGCATGTTTCGGGCCTGTATCTTGAAAGCATTTTAGCACTGAGTAGGCATGTACAGATCGCTTCTGGGACCCAAAAATATCGAATTTTCGGGTGTATTGAGCCTGAATTTGAGATATAAAAGGGTACTGAAGATGCATGCACAGATCGCTTCTGGGACCCAAAAATATCAAATTTTCGGTTGTTTTGAGCCTGAATTTTAGATATAAATAGGTACAGAAGATGCATGCACATATTGATTTAGGGCACATAAAATATCGATTTTGAACTTGTTTTGTGCCTGTATTTTGACATTATTCTAACACTGAGTAGGCATGTACAGATCGCTCCTTGAACCCAAAAATATCGAAGTTTCGTGTGTTTTGATCTCGAATTTAGGATATAAACGGGTTTAGAAGATGCATGCACATATCGACTTTGGGCACAAAAAAATATCAATTTTTTGCATGTTTTTGCCCTATATTTTAAATAATATTCTAGTGCTAAGTAGGCAT
Organism: Petrolisthes cinctipes; assembly: GCA_033782935.1. NCBI lineage: Eukaryota > Metazoa > Arthropoda > Malacostraca > Decapoda > Porcellanidae > Petrolisthes > Petrolisthes cinctipes. The sequence goes on from JAWQEG010000030.1 coordinate 5,925,684, forward strand.
GTACAGATCGCTTCTGGAACAAAAAAAATTCGAATTTTCGAGTGTTTTGAGCCTGAATTTGAGATATAAACGGGTACTGATGATGCAGGCACATATCGACATTAGGCACCTAAAATATCGATTTTTAGCATGTTTTGGGTCTGTATTATGAAAATATTCTGTCACTGAGAAGACATGTACAGATCGCTTCTGAGACCCAAAAATATCGAATTTTCGGGGGTTTTGAGCCTGAATTTGAGATATAAACGGGTACAGAAGATGCATACACATATCGTCTTTCGGCACCAAAAATATCGATTTTAACATGTTTTGGGCCTATATTTTGAAAATATTTAAGTATTGAGTAGGCATGTACAGATCGCTTCTGGGTCCCAAAATATGGAATTTTCGGGTGTTTTCAGTCTGAATTTAGGATGTAAACGGGTACAAAATATTCATACACATATCGACTTTGGGCAGATAAAATATCGATTTTCAGCATGTTTTGGACATGTATCTTTAAAATATTCTAACACTGAGTAGGCATGTACAGATTGCTTCAGGGACCAAAAATATCAAATTTTCGGGTGTTTTGAGCCTGAATTTGAGATATAAACGGGTACAGAAGATGCATGCACATATCGATTTAGGGCACCTAAAATATCGATTTTGAACTTCTTTTGTGCCTGTATTTAAAAAAATATTCTAACACTGAGTAGGCATGTACAGATCGCTCCTTGAATCCAAAAAAATCGAATATTCGTGTATTTTAATCACAAATTTGAGATATAAACGGGTACAGAAGATGCTTGAATGTATTAACTTTGGACACTTAAAATATCGATTTCTAGCATGTTTTGGGCCTATATTTTGAAAACATTCAAGCACTGAGTGCCTAGGCATGTACAGATCGTTTCTGGGACCTCAAAATATAGAATTTTCGTGTGTTTTGAGACTGAATTTGAGATATAAACGGGTACTGATGATGCATGAACATATCGACATTTGGCACCTAAAATATCGATTTTTAGCATGTTTTGGTCCTGTATTTTGAAAATATTCTGTCACTGAGTAGACACTTACTGATCGCTTCTGGGACCCATAAATATCGAATTTTCGGGTCTTTTGAGCCTGAATTTGAGATATAAAAGGGTATTGAAGATGCATGCACAGATCGCTTCTGGGACACAAAAATATCAAATTTTCGGTTGTTTTGAGCCTGAATTTCTGATATAAATGGGTACAGAAGATGCATGTACATATTGATTTAGGGCACATAAAATATCGATTTTGAACTTGTTTTGTGCCTGTATTTTGAAAATATTCTAACACTGAGTAGGCATGTACAGATCGCTCCTTGAACCCAAAAATATCGAAGTTTCGTGTGTTTTGATCTCGAATTTAAGATATAAACGGGTAAAGAAGATGCATGCACATATCGACTTTGGGCACCAAAAATATCGATTTTTAGCATGTTTTTGCCCTATATTTTAAATAATATTCTAGTACTGAGTAGGCATGTACAGATCGCTTCTGGGACAAAAAAAGTTCGAATTTTCGGGTGTTTTGAGTCTGAATTTGAGATATAAACGGGTACTGATGATGCATGCACATATCGACTTTAGGCACCTAAAATATCGATTTTTAGCATGTTTTGGGCTTGTATTTTTAAAATATTCTGTCACTGAGTAGACATGTACAGATCGCTTCTGGGACCCAAAAACATCAAATTTTCGGGTGTTTTGAGCCTGAATTTGAGATATAAACGGGTACAGAAGATGCATGCACATATCGTCTTTGGGCACCAAAAATATCGATTTTTAGCCTGTTTTGGGCCTATATTTTGAAAATATTTAAGCACTGAGTAGGCATGTACAGATCTCTTCTGGGACCCGAAAATATGGAATTTTCGGGTGTTTTCAGCCTGACTTTGGGATATAAACGGGTACAGAATATACATAAACATATTGACTTTGGGCAACTAAAATATCAATTTTATCCTGTTTTGCGCCTATATTTTGAAAACATTCAAACACTGAGTAGGCATGTACAGATCGCTTCTGGGACCCCAAAATATCGAATTTTCGGGTGTTTTGAGCATGAATTTGAGATATAAGCGGGTACTGAAGATGTATGCATAGATCGACTTTTTGCACCTACAATATCGATTTTCAGCATGTTTTGGGCCTGTATCTTGAAAGCATTTTAGCACTGAGTAGGCATGTACAGATCGCTTCTGGGACCCAAAAATATCGAATTTTCGGGTGTATTGAGCCTGAATTTGAGATATAAAAGGGTACTGAAGATGCATGCACAGATCGCTTCTGGGACGCAAAAATATCCAATTTTCGGTTGTTTTGAACCTGAATTTGAGATATAAACGGGTACAGAAGATGCATGCACATATTGATTTAGGGCACATAAAATATCGATTTTGAACTAGTTTTGTGCCTGTATTTTGAAAATATTCTAACACTGAGTAGGCATGTACAGATCGCTCCTTGAACACAAAAATATCGAATTTTCGTGTGTTTTGATCTCAAATTTAAGATGTAAACGGGCAAAAGAAGATGCATGCACATATCGACCTTGGGCACCAAAAATATCGATTTTTAGCATGTTTTTGCCCTATATTTTGATAATATTCTAGTACTAAGTAGGCATGTACAGATCGCTTCTGGGACCAAAAAAATTCGAATTTTCGAGTGTTTTGAGCCTGAATTTGAGATATAAACGGGTACTGATGATGCATGCACATATCGACATTAAGCACCTAAAATATCGATTTTTCAGCATGTTTTGGGCCTGTAATTTGAAAATATTCTGTCACTGAGTAGACATGTACAGATCGCTTCTGGGTCCCAAAAATATCGAATTTTCGGGTGTTTTGAGACTGAATTTGAGATATAAACGGGTACAGAAGATGCATGCACATATCGTCCTTGGGCAACAAAATAATCGATTTTTAGCATGTTTTGGGCGTATATTTTGATAATATTCTAGCAAGGAGTAGGCATGTACAGATCTCTTCTGGGATCCAAAAATATCGAATTTTCGGGTGTTTTGAGCCTGAATTTGAGATATAAACGAGTACTGAAGATGCATTCACATATTGACATTTGGCACCAAAAATATCGTTTTTTAGCATGTTTTGGGCCTGTATTTTGAAAATATTCTGTCACTGAGTAGACATGTACAGATCGCTTCTGGGACCCCAAAATATCGAATTTTCGGGTGTTTTGAGCCTGAATTTGAGATATAAACGGGTACAGATGATGCATGCACATATCGTCTTTGGGCACCAAAAATATCGATTTTTAGCATGTTTTGGGCCTATATTTTGAAATTATTTAAGCACTGAGTAGGCATGTACAGATCGCTTCTGGGACCCAAAAATATAGAATTTTCGGGTGTTTTGAGCCCGAATTTAGGATGTAAACGGGCACAAAATAATCATACACATATTGACTTTGAGCAACTAAAATATCAATTTTCAGCATGTTTTGGACATGTATCTTAAAAATATTCTAACACTAAGTAGGCATGTACAGATCGCTTCTGGGACCAAAAAATATCAAATTTTCGGGTGTTTTGAGCCTGAATTTGAGATATAAACGGGTACAGAAGATGCATGCTCAAATCGATTTAGGGCACCTAAAATATCGATTTTCAACTTGTTTTGTGCCTGTATTTGAAAATATTCTAACACTAAGTAGGCATATACAGGTCGCTCATTGAATCCAAAAAAATCGAATTTTCGTGTGTTTTAATCACGAATTTGAGATATAAACGGGTAGAGAAGATGCATGAATATATCGACTTCGGACACCCAAAATATCGATTTTTAGCATGTTTTGGGCCTATATTTTGAAAACATTGAAGCACTGAGTAGGCATGTACAGATCGCTACTGGGACCCCAAAATATCGGATTTTCGGGTGGTTTGAGCCTGAATTTGAGATATAAACGGGTACTGAAGATGTATTCATCGATTGACTTTTTGCACCTACAATATCGATTTTCAGGTATGTTTTGGGCCTGTATCTTGAAAGCATTCTAGCACTGAGTAGGCATCTACAGATCGCTTCTGGGACCAAAAAATATCGAATTTTCGTTTTTTTTTCGCCTGAATTTGAGATAAAAAAGGGTACTGAAGATGCATGCACAGATCGCTACTGGGACCCAAAAATATCAAATTTTCGGGTGTTTTAAGCCTGCTTTGAGATATAAACGGGTACAGAAGATGCATGCACATATTGATTTAGGGCACTTATAATATCGATTTTTAACTTGTTTTGTACCTGTATTTTGAAAATATTCTAACACTGAGTAGGCATGTACAGATCGCTCCTTGAATCCAAAAATATCGAATTTTCGTGTGTTTTGATCTCAAATTTGAGATATGAACGGGTAAAGAAGATGCATGCACATATCGACTTTAGGCACTAAAAATATCGATTTTTAGCATGTTTTGGGCCTGTATTTTGAAAATATTCTGTCACTGAGTAGACATGTACAGATCGCTTCTGGGACCCAAAAATATCGAATTTTCGGGTGTTTTGAGCCTGAATTTGAGATATAAACGGGTAAAGAAGATGCATGCACATATCGACTTTAGGCACCAAAAATATCGATTTTTAGCATGTTTTTGCCCTATAATTTGATAATATTCTAGTACTAAGTAGGAATGTACAGATCGATTCTGGGACCAAAAAAATTCGAATTTTCGAGTGTTTTGAGCATGAATTTGAGATATAAACGGGTACTGAAAATGTATGCATAGATCGACTTTTCGCACCTACAATATCGATTTTCAGCATGTTTTGGGCCTGTATCTTGAAAGCATTTTAGCACTGAGTAGGCATGTACAGATCGCTTTTGGGACCCAAAAATATCGAATTTTCGGGTCTTTTGAGCCTGAATTTGAGATATAAAAGGATACTGAAGATGCATGCACAGATCGCTTCTGGGACACAAAAATATCAAATTTTCGGTTGTTTTGAGCCTGAATTTCTGATATAAATGGGTACAGAAGATGCATGTACATATTGATTTAGGGCACATAAAATATCGATTTTGAACTTGTTTTGTGCCTGTATTTTGAAAATATTCTAACACTTAGTAGGCATGTACAGATCGCTCCTTGAACCCAAAAATATCGAAGTTTCGTGTGTTTTGATCTCGAATTTATGATATAAACGGGTAAAGAAGATGCATGCACATATCGACTTTGGGCAATAAAAATATCGATTTTTAGCATGTTTTTGCCCTATATTTTAAATAATATTCTAGTACTAAGTAGGCATGTACAGATCGCTTCTGGGACAAAAAAAGTTCGAATTTTCGGGTGTTTTGAGTCTGAATTTGAGATATAAACGGGTACTGATGATGCATGCACATATCGACTTTAGGCACCTAAAATATCGATTTTTAGCATGTTTTGGGCTTGTATTTTTAAAATATTCTGTCACTGAGTAGACATGTACAGATCGCTTCTGGGACCCAAAAACATCAAATTTTCGGGTGTTTTGAGCCTGAATTTGAGATATAAACGGGTACAGAAGATGCATGCACATATCGTCTTTGGGCACCAAAAATATCGATTTTTAGCCTGTTTTGGGCCTATATTTTGAAAATATTTAAGCACTGAGTAGGCATGTACAGATCTCTTCTGGGACCCGAAAATATGGAATTTTCGGGTGTTTTCAGCCTGACTTTGGGATATAAACGGGTACAGAATATACATAAACATATTGACTTTGGGCAACTAAAATATCAATTTTATCCTGTTTTGCGCCTATATTTTGAAAACATTCAAACACTGAGTAGGCATGTACAGATCGCTTCTGGGACCCCAAAATATCGAATTTTCGGGTGTTTTGAGCATGAATTTGAGATATAAGCGGGTACTGAAGATGTATGCATAGATCGACTTTTTGCACCTACAATATCGATTTTCAGCATGTTTTGGGCCTGTATCTTGAAAGCATTTTAGCACTGAGTAGGCATGTACAGATCGCTTCTGGGACCCAAAAATATCGAATTTTCGGGTGTATTGAGCCTGAATTTGAGATATAAAAGGGTACTGAAGATGCATGCACAGATCGCTTGTGGGACCCAAAAATATCAAATTTTCGGTTGTTTTGAGCCTGAATTTTAGATATAAATAGGTATAGAAGATGCATGCACATATTGATTTAGGGCACATAAAATATCTATTTTGAACTTGTTTTGTGCCTGTATTTTGAAAATATTCTAACACTGAGTAGGCATGTACAGATCGCTCCTTGAACCCAAAAATATCGAAGTTTCGTGTGTTTTGATCTCGAATTTAGGATATAAACGGGTATAGAAGATGCATACACATATCGACTTTGGGCACCAAAAAATATCGATTTTTAGCATGTTTTTGCCCTATATTTTAAATAATATTCTAGTACTAAGTAGGCATGTACAGATCGCTTCTGGAACAAAAAAAATTCGAATTTTCGGGTGTTTTGAGCCTGAATTTGAGATATAAACGGGTACTGATGATGCAGGCACATATCGACATTAGGCACCTAAAATATCGATTTTTAACATTTTTTGGGCCTGTATTATGAAAATATTCTGTCACTGAGAAGACATGTACAGATCGCTTCTGAGACCCAAAAATATCGAATTTTCGGGGGTTTTGAGCCTGAATTTGAGATATAAACGGGTAAAGAAGATGCATACACATATCGTCTTTCGGCACCAAAAATATCGATTTTTAGCCTGTTTTGGGCCTATATTTTGAAAATATTTAAGCACTGAGTAGGCATGTACAGATCGCTTCTGGGACCCGAAAATATGGAATTTTCGGGTGCTTTCAGGCTGACTTTGGGATATAAACGGGTACAGAATATACATAAACATATTGACTTTGGGCAACTAAAATATCAATTTTATCCTGTTTTGCGCCTATATTTTGAAAACATTCAAACACTGAGTAGGCATGTACAGATAGCTTCTGGGACCCCAAAATATCGAATTTTTGGGTGTTTTGAGCATGAATTTGAGATATAAGCGGGTACTGAAGATGTATGCATAGATCGACTTTTTGCACCTACAATATCGATTTTCAGCATGTTTTGGGCCTGTATCTTGAAAGCATTTTAGCACTGAGTAGGCATGTACAGATCGCTTCTGGGACCCAAAAATATCGAATTTTCGGGTGTATTGAGCCTGAATTTGAGATATAAAAGGGTACTGAAGATGCATGCACAGATCGCTTCTGGGACCCAAAAATATCAAATTTTCGGTTGTTTTGAGCCTGAATTTTAGATATAAATAGGTATAGAAGATGCATGCACATATTGATTTAGGGCACATAAAATATCTATTTTGAACTTGTTTTGTGCCTGTATTTTGAAAATATTCTAACACTGAGTAGGCATGTACAGATCGCTCCTTGAACCCAAAAATATCGAAGTTTCGTGTGTTTTGATCTCGAATTTAGGATATAAACGGGTATAGAAGATGCATGCACATATCGACTTTGGGCACCAAAAAATATCGATTTTTAGCATGTTTTTGCCCTATATTTTAAATAATATTCTAGTACTAAGTAGGCATGTACAGATCGCTTCTGGAACAAAAAAAATTCGAATTTTCGGGTGTTTTGAGCCTGAATTTGAGATATAAACGGGTACTGATGATGCATGCACATATCGACATTAGGCACCTAAAATATCGATTTTTAACATGTTTTGGGCCTGTATTATGAAAATATTCTGTCACTGAGAAGACATGTACAGATCGCTTCTGAGACCCAAAAATATCGAATTTTCGGGGGTTTTGAGCCTGAATTTGAGATATAAACGGGTAAAGAAGATGCATACACATATCGTCTTTCGGCACCAAAAATATCGATTTTTAGCATGTTTTGGGCCTATATTTTGAAAATATTTAAGTATTGAGTAGGCATGTACAGATCGCTTCTGGGTCCCAAAATATGGAATTTTCGAGTGTTTTCAGCCTGAATTTAGGATGTAAACGGGTACAAAATATTCATACACATATCGACTTTGGGCAGATAAAATATCGATTTTCAGCATGTTTTGGACATGTATCTTTAAAATATTCTAACACTGAGTAGGCATGTACAGATTGCTTCTGAGACCAAAAATATCAAATTTTCGGGTGTTTTGAGCCTGAATTTGAGATATAAACGGGTACAGAAGATGCATTCACATATCGATTTAGGGCACCTAAAATATCGATTTTGAACTTCTTTTGTGCCTGTATTTAAAAAAATATTCTAACACTGAGTAGGCATGTACAGATCGCTCCTTGAATCCAAAAAAATCGAATATTCGTGTGTTTTAATCACAAATTTGAGATATAAACGGGTACAGAAGATGCTTGAATGTATTATCTTTGGACACTTAAAATATCGATTTCTAGCATGTTTTGGGCCTATATTTTGAAAACATTCAAGCACTGACTAGGCATGTACAGATCGCTTCTGGGACCAAAAAATATCGAATTTTCGAGTGTTTTGAGCCTGAATTTGAATATAAAAGGGTACTGAAGATGCATCCACAGATCGCTTCTGGGACGCAAAAATATCCAATTTTCGGTTGTTTTGAACCTGAATTTGAGATATAAACGGGTACAGAAGATGCATGCACATATTGATTTAGGGCACATAAAATATCGATTTTGAACTTGTTTTGTGCCTGTATTTTGAAAATATTCTAACACTGAGTAGGCATGTACAGATCGCTCCTTGAACACAAAAATATCGAATTTTCGTGTGTTTTGATCTCAAATTTAAGATGTAAACGGGCAAAAGAAGATGCATGCACATATCGACCTTGGGCACCAAAAATATCGATTTTTAGCATGTTTTTGCCCTATATTTTGATAATATTCTAGTACTAAGTAGGCATGTACAGATCGCTTCTGGGACCAAAAAAATTCGAATTTTCGAGTGTTTTGAGCCTGAATTTGAGATATAAACGGGTACTGATGATGCATGCACATATCGACATTAAGCACCTAAAATATCGATTTTTCAGCATGTTTTGGGCCTGTAATTTGAAAATATTCTGTCACTGAGTAGACATGTACAGATCGCTTCTGGGTCACAAAAATATCGAATTTTCGGGTGTTTTGAGACTGAATTTGAGATATAAACGGGTACAGAAGATGCATGCACATATCGTCCTTGGGCAACAAATTAATCGATTTTTAGCATGTTTTGGGCGTATATTTTGATAATATTCTAGCAAGGAGTAGGCATGTACAGATCTCTTCTGGGATCCAAAAATATCGAATTTTCGGGTGTTTTGAGCCTGAATTTGAGATATAAACGAGTACTGAAGATGCATTCACATATTGACATTTGGCACCAAAAATATCGTTTTTTAGCATGTTTTGGGCCTGTATTTTGAAAATATTCTGTGACTGAGTAGACATGTACAGATCGCTTCTGGGACCCAAAGATATCGAATTTTCGGGTGTTTTGAGCCTGAATTTGAGATATAAACGGGTACAGATGATGCATGCACATATCGTCTTTGGGCACCAAAAATATCGATTTTTAGCATGTTTTGGGCCTATATTTTGAAATTATTTAAGCACTGAGTAGGCATGTACAGATCGCTTCTGGGACCCAAAAATATAGAATTTTCGGGTGTTTTGAGCCCGAATTTAGGATGTAAACGGGCACAAAATATTCATACACATATTGACTTTGGGCAACTAAAATATCAATTTTCAGCATGTTTTGGACATGTATCTTAAAAATATTCTAACACTGAGTAGGCATGTACAGATCGCTTCTGGGACCAAAAAATATCAAATTTTCGGGTGTTTTGAGCCTGAATTTGAGATATAAACGGGTACAGAAGATGCATGCTCAAATCGATTTAGGGCACCTAAAATATCGATTTTCAACTTGTTTTGTGCCTGTATTTGAAAATATTCTAACACTAAGTAGGCATATACAGGTCGCTCATTGAATCCAAAAAAATCGAATTTTCGTGTGTTTTAATCACGAATTTGAGATATAAACGGGTAGAGAAGATGCATGAATATATCGACTTCGGACACCCAAAATATCGATTTTTAGCATGTTTTGGGCCTATATTTTGAAAACATTGAAGCACTGAGTAGGCATGTACAGATCGCTACTGGGACCCCAAAATATCGGATTTTCGGGTGTTTTGAGCCTGAATTTGAGATATAAACGGGTACTGAAGATGTATTCATCGATTGACTTTTTGCACCTACAATATCGATTTTCAGGTATGTTTTGGGCCTGTATCTTGAAAGCATTCTAGCACTGAGTAGGCATCTACAGATCGCTTCTGGGACCAAAAAATATCGAATTTTCGTTTTTTTTTCGCCTGAATTTGAGATAAAAAAGGGTACTGAAGATGCATGCACAGATCGCTACTGGGACCCAAAAATATCAAATTTTCGGGTGTTTTAAGCCTGCTTTGAGATATAAACGGGTACAGAAGATGCATGCACATATTGATTTAGGGCACTTATAATATCGATTTTTAACTTGTTTTGTACCTGTATTTTGAAAATATTCTAACACTGAGTAGGCATGTACAGATCGCTCCTTGAATCCAAAAATATCGAATTTTCGTGTGTTTTGATCTCAAATTTGAGATATGAACGGGTAAAGAAGATGCATGCACATATTGACTTTAGGCACCAAAAATATCGATTTTTAGCATGTTTTAGGCCTGTATTTTGAAAATATTCTGTCACTGAGTAGACATGTACAGATCGCTTCTGGGACCCAAAAATATCGAATTTTCGGGTGTTTTGAGCCTGAATTTGAGATATAAACGGGTAAAGAAGATGCATGCACATATCGACTTTAGGCACCAAAAACATCGATTTTTAGCATGTTTTTGCCCTATAATTTGATAATATTCTAGTACTAAGTAGGAATGTACAGATCGATTCTGGGACCAAAAAAATTCGAATTTTCGAGTGTTTTGAGCATGAATTTGAGATATAAACGGGTACTGAAAATGTATGCATAGATCGACTTTTCGCACCTACAATATCGATTTTCAGCATGTTTTGGGCCTGTATCTTGAAAGCATTTTAGCACTGAGTAGGCATGTACAGATCGCTTTTGGGACCCAAAAATATCGAATTTTCGGGTCTTTTGAGCCTGAATTTGAGATATAAAAGGATACTGAAGATGCATGCACAGATCGCTTCTGGGACACAAAAATATCAAATTTTCGGTTGTTTTGAGCCTGAATTTCTGATATAAATGGGTACAGAAGATGCATGTACATATTGATTTAGGGCACATAAAATATCGATTTTGAACTTGTTTTGTGCCTGTATTTTGAAAATATTCTAACACTTAGTAGGCATGTACAGATCGCTCCTTGAACCCAAAAATATCGAAGTTTCGTGTGTTTTGATCTCGAATTTAAGATATAAACGGGTAAAGAAGATGCATGCACATATCGACTTTGGGCACCAAAAATATCGATTTTTAGCATGTTTTTGCCCTATATTTTAAATAATATTCTAGTACTAAGTAGGCATGTACAGATCGCTTCTGGGACAAAAAAAGTTCGAATTTTCGGGTGTTTTGAGTCTGAATTTGAGATATAAACGGGTACTGATGATGCATGCACATATCGACTTTAGGCACCTAAAATATCGATTTTTAGCATGTTTTGGGCTTGTATTTTTAAAATATTCTGTCACTGAGTAGACATGTACAGATCGCTTCTGGGACCCAAAAACATCAAATTTTCGGGTGTTTTGAGCCTGAATTTGAGATATAAACGGGTACAGAAGATGCATGCACATATCGACTTTAGGCACCAAAAATATCGATTTTTAGCATGTTTTTGCCCTATAATTTGATAATATTCTAGTACTAAGTAGGAATGTACAGATCGATTCTGGGACCAAAAAAATTCGAATTTTCGAGTGTTTTGAGCATGAATTTGAGATATAAACGGGTACTGAAAATGTATGCATAGATCGACTTTTCGCACCTACAATATCGATTTTCAGCATGTTTTGGGCCTGTATCTTGAAAGCATTTCAGCACTGAGTAGGCATGTACAGATCGCTTTTGGGACCCAAAAATATCGAATTTTCGGGTCTTTTGAGCCTGAATTTGAGATATAAAAGGATACTGAAGATGCATGCACAGATCGCTTCTGGGACACAAAAATATCAAATTTTCGGTTGTTTTGAGCCTGAATTTCTGATATAAATGGGTACAGAAGATGCATGTACATATTGATTTAGGGCACATAAAATATCGATTTTGAACTTGTTTTGTGCCTGTATTTTGAAAATATTCTAACACTTAGTAGGCATGTACAGATCGCTCCTTGAACCCAAAAATATCGAAGTTTCGTGTGTTTTGATCTCGAATTTAAGATATAAACGGGTAAAGAAGATGCATGCACATATCGACTTTGGGCACCAAAAATATCGATTTTTAGCATGTTTTTGCCCTATATTTTAAATAATATTCTAGTACTAAGTAGGCATGTACAGATCGCTTCTGGGACAAAAAAAGTTCGAATTTTCGGGTGTTTTGAGTCTGAATTTGAGATATAAACGGGTACTGATGATGCATGCACATATCGACTTTAGGCACCTAAAATATCGATTTTTAGCATGTTTTGGGCTTGTATTTTTAAAATATTCTGTCACTGAGTAGACATGTACAGATCGCTTCTGGGACCCAAAAACATCAAATTTTCGGGTGTTTTGAGCCTGAATTTGAGATATAAACGGGTACAGAAGATGCATGCACATATCGTCTTTGGGCACCAAAAATATCGATTTTTAGCCTGTTTTGGGCCTATATTTTGAAAATATTTAAGCACTGAGTAGGCATGTACAGATCTCTTCTGGGACCCGAAAATATGGAATTTTCGGGTGTTTTCAGCCTGACTTTGGGATATAAACGGGTACAGAATATACATAAACATATTGACTTTGGGCAACTAAAATATCAATTTTATCCTGTTTTGCGCCTATATTTTGAAAACATTCAAACACTGAGTAGGCATGTACAGATCGCTTCTGGGACCCCAAAATATCGAATTTTCGGGTGTTTTGAGCATGAATTTGAGATATAAGCGGGTACTGAAGATGTATGCATAGATCGACTTTTTGCACCTACAATATCGATTTTCAGCATGTTTTGGGCCTGTATCTTGAAAGCATTTTAGCACTGAGTAGGCATGTACAGATCGCTTCTGGGACCCAAAAATATCGAATTTTCGGGTGTATTGAGCCTGAATTTGAGATATAAAAGGGTACTGAAGATGCATGCACAGATCGCTTGTGAAACCCAAAAATATCAAATTTTCGGGTGTTTTGAGCCTGAATTTTAGATATAAATAGGTATAGAAGATGCATGCACATATTGATTTAGGGCACATAAAATATCTATTTTGAACTTGTTTTGTGCCTGTATTTTGAAAATATTTTAACACTGAGTAGGCATGTACAGATCGCTCCTTGAACCCAAAAATATCGAAGTTTCGTGTGTTTTGATCTCGAATTTAGGATATAAACGGGTATAGAAGATGCATGCACATATCGACTTTGGGCACCAAAAATATCGATTTTTAGCATGTTTTTGCCCTATATTTTAAATAATATTCTAGTACTAAGTAGGCATGTACAGATCGCTTCTGGAACAAAAAAAATTCGAATTTTCGGGTGTTTTGAGCCTGAATTTGAGATATAAACGGGTACTGATGATGCAGGCACATATCGACATTAGGCACCTGAAATATCGATTTTTAACATGTTTTGGGCCTGTATTATGAAAATATTCTGTCACTGAGAAGACATGTACAGATCGCTTCTGAGACCCAAAAATATCGAATTTTCGGGGGTTTTGAGCCTGAATTTGAGATATAAACGGGTAAAGAAGATGCATACACATATCGTCTTTCGGCACCAAAAATATCGATTTTTAGCCTGTTTTGGGCCTATATTTTGAAAATATTTAAGCACTGAGTAGGCATGTACAGATCGCTTCTGGGACCCGAAAATATGGAATTTTCGGGTGTTTTCAGCCTGACTTTGGGATATAAACGGGTACAGAATATACATAAACATATTGACTTTGGGCAACTAAAATATCAATTTTATCCTGTTTTGGGCCTATATTTTGAAAACATTCAAACACTGAGTAGGCATGTACAGATCGCTTCTGGGACCCCAAAATATCGAATTTTCGGGTGTTTTGAGCATGAATTTGAGATATAAGCGGGTACTGAAGATGTATGCATAGATCGACTTTTTGCACCTACAATATCGATTTTCAACTTGTTTTGTGCCTGTATTTGAAAATATTCTAACACTAAGTAGGCATATACAGGTCGCTCATTGAATCCAAAAAAATCGAATTTTCGTGTGTTTTAATCACGAATTTGAGATATAAACGGGTAGAGAAGATGCATGAATATATCGACTTCGGACACCCAAAATATCGATTTTTAGCATGTTTTGGGCCTATATTTTGAAAACATTGAAGCACTGAGTAGGCATGTACAGATCGCTACTGGGACCCCAAAATATCGGATTTTCGGGTGGTTTGAGCCTGAATTTGAGATATAAACGGGTACTGAAGATGTATTCATCGATTGACTTTTTGCACCTACAATATCGATTTTCAGGTATGTTTTGGGCCTGTATCTTGAAAGCATTCTAGCACTGAGTAGGCATCTACAGATCGCTTCTGGGACCAAAAAATATCGAATTTTCGTTTTTTTTTCGCCTGAATTTGAGATAAAAAAGGGTACTGAAGATGCATGCACAGATCGCTACTGGGACCCAAAAATATCAAATTTTCGGGTGTTTTAAGCCTGCTTTGAGATATAAACGGGTACAGAAGATGCATGCACATATTGATTTAGGGCACTTATAATATCGATTTTTAACTTGTTTTGTACCTGTATTTTGAAAATATTCTAACACTGAGTAGGCATGTACAGATCGCTCCTTGAATCCAAAAATATCGAATTTTCGTGTGTTTTGATCTCAAATTTGAGATATGAACGGGTAAAGAAGATGCATGCACATATCGACTTTAGGCACTAAAAATATCGATTTTTAGCATGTTTTGGGCCTGTATTTTGAAAATATTCTGTCACTGAGTAGACATGTACAGATCGCTTCTGGGACCCAAAAATATCGAATTTTCGGGTGTTTTGAGCCTGAATTTGAGATATAAACGGGTAAAGAAGATGCATGCACATATCGACTTTAGGCACCAAAAATATCGATTTTTAGCATGTTTTTGCCCTATAATTTGATAATATTCTAGTACTAAGTAGGAATGTACAGATCGATTCTGGGACCAAAAAAATTCGAATTTTCGAGTGTTTTGAGCATGAATTTGAGATATAAACGGGTACTGAAAATGTATGCATAGATCGACTTTTCGCACCTACAATATCGATTTTCAGCATGTTTTGGGCCTGTATCTTGAAAGCATTTTAGCACTGAGTAGGCATGTACAGATCGCTTTTGGGACCCAAAAATATCGAATTTTCGGGTCTTTTGAGCCTGAATTTGAGATATAAAAGGATACTGAAGATGCATGCACAGATCGCTTCTGGGACACAAAAATATCAAATTTTCGGTTGTTTTGAGCCTGAATTTCTGATATAAATGGGTACAGAAGATGCATGTACATATTGATTTAGGGCACATAAAATATCGATTTTGAACTTGTTTTGTGCCTGTATTTTGAAAATATTCTAACACTTAGTAGGCATGTACAGATCGCTCCTTGAACCCAAAAATATCGAAGTTTCGTGTGTTTTGATCTCGAATTTATGATATAAACGGGTAAAGAAGATGCATGCACATATCGACTTTGGGCAATAAAAATATCGATTTTTAGCATGTTTTTGCCCTATATTTTAAATAATATTCTAGTACTAAGTAGGCATGTACAGATCGCTTCTGGGACAAAAAAAGTTCGAATTTTCGGGTGTTTTGAGTCTGAATTTGAGATATAAACGGGTACTGATGATGCATGCACATATCGACTTTAGGCACCTAAAATATCGATTTTTAGCATGTTTTGGGCTTGTATTTTTAAAATATTCTGTCACTGAGTAGACATGTACAGATCGCTTCTGGGACCCAAAAACATCAAATTTTCGGGTGTTTTGAGCCTGAATTTGAGATATAAACGGGTACAGAAGATGCATGCACATATCGTCTTTGGGCACCAAAAATATCGATTTTTAGCCTGTTTTGGGCCTATATTTTGAAAATATTTAAGCACTGAGTAGGCATGTACAGATCTCTTCTGGGACCCGAAAATATGGAATTTTCGGGTGTTTTCAGCCTGACTTTGGGATATAAACGGGTACAGAATATACATAAACATATTGACTTTGGGCAACTAAAATATCAATTTTATCCTGTTTTGCGCCTATATTTTGAAAACATTCAAACACTGAGTAGGCATGTACAGATCGCTTCTGGGACCCCAAAATATCGAATTTTCGGGTGTTTTGAGCATGAATTTGAGATATAAGCGGGTACTGAAGATGTATGCATAGATCGACTTTTTGCACCTACAATATCGATTTTCAGCATGTTTTGGGCCTGTATCTTGAAAGCATTTTAGCACTGAGTAGGCATGTACAGATCGCTTCTGGGACCCAAAAATATCGAATTTTCGGGTGTATTGAGCCTGAATTTGAGATATAAAAGGGTACTGAAGATGCATGCACAGATCGCTTGTGGGACCCAAAAATATCAAATTTTCGGTTGTTTTGAGCCTGAATTTTAGATATAAATAGGTATAGAAGATGCATGCACATATTGATTTAGGGCACATAAAATATCTATTTTGAACTTGTTTTGTGCCTGTATTTTGAAAATATTCTAACACTGAGTAGGCATGTACAGATCGCTCCTTGAACCCAAAAATATCGAAGTTTCGTGTGTTTTGATCTCGAATTTAGGATATAAACGGGTATAGAAGATGCATACACATATCGACTTTGGGCACCAAAAAATATCGATTTTTAGCATGTTTTTGCCCTATATTTTAAATAATATTCTAGTACTAAGTAGGCATGTACAGATCGCTTCTGGAACAAAAAAAATTCGAATTTTCGGGTGTTTTGAGCCTGAATTTGAGATATAAACGGGTACTGATGATGCAGGCACATATCGACATTAGGCACCTAAAATATCGATTTTTAACATTTTTTGGGCCTGTATTATGAAAATATTCTGTCACTGAGAAGACATGTACAGATCGCTTCTGAGACCCAAAAATATCGAATTTTCGGGGGTTTTGAGCCTGAATTTGAGATATAAACGGGTAAAGAAGATGCATACACATATCGTCTTTCGGCACCAAAAATATCGATTTTTAGCCTGTTTTGGGCCTATATTTTGAAAATATTTAAGCACTGAGTAGGCATGTACAGATCGCTTCTGGGACCCGAAAATATGGAATTTTCGGGTGCTTTCAGGCTGACTTTGGGATATAAACGGGTACAGAATATACATAAACATATTGACTTTGGGCAACTAAAATATCAATTTTATCCTGTTTTGCGCCTATATTTTGAAAACATTCAAACACTGAGTAGGCATGTACAGATAGCTTCTGGGACCCCAAAATATCGAATTTTTGGGTGTTTTGAGCATGAATTTGAGATATAAGCGGGTACTGAAGATGTATGCATAGATCGACTTTTTGCACCTACAATATCGATTTTCAGCATGTTTTGGGCCTGTATCTTGAAAGCATTTTAGCACTGAGTAGGCATGTACAGATCGCTTCTGGGACCCAAAAATATCGAATTTTCGGGTGTATTGAGCCTGAATTTGAGATATAAAAGGGTACTGAAGATGCATGCACAGATCGCTTCTGGGACCCAAAAATATCAAATTTTCGGTTGTTTTGAGCCTGAATTTTAGATATAAATAGGTATAGAAGATGCATGCACATATTGATTTAGGGCACATAAAATATCTATTTTGAACTTGTTTTGTGCCTGTATTTTGAAAATATTCTAACACTGAGTAGGCATGTACAGATCGCTCCTTGAACCCAAAAATATCGAAGTTTCGTGTGTTTTGATCTCGAATTTAGGATATAAACGGGTATAGAAGATGCATGCACATATCGACTTTGGGCACCAAAAAATATCGATTTTTAGCATGTTTTTGCCCTATATTTTAAATAATATTCTAGTACTAAGTAGGCATGTACAGATCGCTTCTGGAACAAAAAAAATTCGAATTTTCGGGTGTTTTGAGCCTGAATTTGAGATATAAACGGGTACTGATGATGCATGCACATATCGACATTAGGCACCTAAAATATCGATTTTTAACATGTTTTGGGCCTGTATTATGAAAATATTCTGTCACTGAGAAGACATGTACAGATCGCTTCTGAGACCCAAAAATATCGAATTTTCGGGGGTTTTGAGCCTGAATTTGAGATATAAACGGGTAAAGAAGATGCATACACATATCGTCTTTCGGCACCAAAAATATCGATTTTTAGCATGTTTTGGGCCTATATTTTGAAAATATTTAAGTATTGAGTAGGCATGTACAGATCGCTTCTGGGTCCCAAAATATGGAATTTTCGAGTGTTTTCAGCCTGAATTTAGGATGTAAACGGGTACAAAATATTCATACACATATCGACTTTGGGCAGATAAAATATCGATTTTCAGCATGTTTTGGACATGTATCTTTAAAATATTCTAACACTGAGTAGGCATGTACAGATTGCTTCTGAGACCAAAAATATCAAATTTTCGGGTGTTTTGAGCCTGAATTTGAGATATAAACGGGTACAGAAGATGCATTCACATATCGATTTAGGGCACCTAAAATATCGATTTTGAACTTCTTTTGTGCCTGTATTTAAAAAAATATTCTAACACTGAGTAGGCATGTACAGATCGCTCCTTGAATCCAAAAAAATCGAATATTCGTGTGTTTTAATCACAAATTTGAGATATAAACGGGTACAGAAGATGCTTGAATGTATTATCTTTGGACACTTAAAATATCGATTTCTAGCATGTTTTGGGCCTATATTTTGAAAACATTCAAGCACTGACTAGGCATGTACAGATCGCTTCTGGGACCAAAAAATATCGAATTTTCGAGTGTTTTGAGCCTGAATTTGAATATAAAAGGGTACTGAAGATGCATCCACAGATCGCTTCTGGGACGCAAAAATATCCAATTTTCGGTTGTTTTGAACCTGAATTTGAGATATAAACGGGTACAGAAGATGCATGCACATATTGATTTAGGGCACATAAAATATCGATTTTGAACTTGTTTTGTGCCTGTATTTTGAAAATATTCTAACACTGAGTAGGCATGTACAGATCGCTCCTTGAACACAAAAATATCGAATTTTCGTGTGTTTTGATCTCAAATTTAAGATGTAAACGGGCAAAAGAAGATGCATGCACATATCGACCTTGGGCACCAAAAATATCGATTTTTAGCATGTTTTTGCCCTATATTTTGATAATATTCTAGTACTAAGTAGGCATGTACAGATCGCTTCTGGGACCAAAAAAATTCGAATTTTCGAGTGTTTTGAGCCTGAATTTGAGATATAAACGGGTACTGATGATGCATGCACATATCGACATTAAGCACCTAAAATATCGATTTTTCAGCATGTTTTGGGCCTGTAATTTGAAAATATTCTGTCACTGAGTAGACATGTACAGATCGCTTCTGGGTCACAAAAATATCGAATTTTCGGGTGTTTTGAGACTGAATTTGAGATATAAACGGGTACAGAAGATGCATGCACATATCGTCCTTGGGCAACAAAATAATCGATTTTTAGCATGTTTTGGGCGTATATTTTGATAATATTCTAGCAAGGAGTAGGCATGTACAGATCTCTTCTGGGATCCAAAAATATCGAATTTTCGGGTGTTTTGAGCCTGAATTTGAGATATAAACGAGTACTGAAGATGCATTCACATATTGACATTTGGCACCAAAAATATCGTTTTTTAGCATGTTTTGGGCCTGTATTTTGAAAATATTCTGTGACTGAGTAGACATGTACAGATCGCTTCTGGGACCCAAAGATATCGAATTTTCGGGTGTTTTGAGCCTGAATTTGAGATATAAACGGGTACAGATGATGCATGCACATATCGTCTTTGGGCACCAAAAATATCGATTTTTAGCATGTTTTGGGCCTATATTTTGAAATTATTTAAGCACTGAGTAGGCATGTACAGATCGCTTCTGGGACCCAAAAATATAGAATTTTCGGGTGTTTTGAGCCCGAATTTAGGATGTAAACGGGCACAAAATATTCATACACATATTGACTTTGGGCAACTAAAATATCAATTTTCAGCATGTTTTGGACATGTATCTTAAAAATATTCTAACACTGAGTAGGCATGTACAGATCGCTTCTGGGACCAAAAAATATCAAATTTTCGGGTGTTTTGAGCCTGAATTTGAGATATAAACGGGTACAGAAGATGCATGCTCAAATCGATTTAGGGCACCTAAAATATCGATTTTCAACTTGTTTTGTGCCTGTATTTGAAAATATTCTAACACTAAGTAGGCATATACAGGTCGCTCATTGAATCCAAAAAAATCGAATTTTCGTGTGTTTTAATCACGAATTTGAGATATAAACGGGTAGAGAAGATGCATGAATATATCGACTTCGGACACCCAAAATATCGATTTTTAGCATGTTTTGGGCCTATATTTTGAAAACATTGAAGCACTGAGTAGGCATGTACAGATCGCTACTGGGACCCCAAAATATCGGATTTTCGGGTGTTTTGAGCCTGAATTTGAGATATAAACGGGTACTGAAGATGTATTCATCGATTGACTTTTTGCACCTACAATATCGATTTTCAGGTATGTTTTGGGCCTGTATCTTGAAAGCATTCTAGCACTGAGTAGGCATCTACAGATCGCTTCTGGGACCAAAAAATATCGAATTTTCGTTTTTTTTTCGCCTGAATTTGAGATAAAAAAGGGTACTGAAGATGCATGCACAGATCGCTACTGGGACCCAAAAATATCAAATTTTCGGGTGTTTTAAGCCTGCTTTGAGATATAAACGGGTACAGAAGATGCATGCACATATTGATTTAGGGCACTTATAATATCGATTTTTAACTTGTTTTGTACCTGTATTTTGAAAATATTCTAACACTGAGTAGGCATGTACAGATCGCTCCTTGAATCCAAAAATATCGAATTTTCGTGTGTTTTGATCTCAAATTTGAGATATGAACGGGTAAAGAAGATGCATGCACATATTGACTTTAGGCACCAAAAATATCGATTTTTAGCATGTTTTAGGCCTGTATTTTGAAAATATTCTGTCACTGAGTAGACATGTACAGATCGCTTCTGGGACCCAAAAATATCGAATTTTCGGGTGTTTTGAGCCTGAATTTGAGATATAAACGGGTAAAGAAGATGCATGCACATATCGACTTTAGGCACCAAAAACATCGATTTTTAGCATGTTTTTGCCCTATAATTTGATAATATTCTAGTACTAAGTAGGAATGTACAGATCGATTCTGGGACCAAAAAAATTCGAATTTTCGAGTGTTTTGAGCATGAATTTGAGATATAAACGGGTACTGAAAATGTATGCATAGATCGACTTTTCGCACCTACAATATCGATTTTCAGCATGTTTTGGGCCTGTATCTTGAAAGCATTTTAGCACTGAGTAGGCATGTACAGATCGCTTTTGGGACCCAAAAATATCGAATTTTCGGGTCTTTTGAGCCTGAATTTGAGATATAAAAGGATACTGAAGATGCATGCACAGATCGCTTCTGGGACACAAAAATATCAAATTTTCGGTTGTTTTGAGCCTGAATTTCTGATATAAATGGGTACAGAAGATGCATGTACATATTGATTTAGGGCACATAAAATATCGATTTTGAACTTGTTTTGTGCCTGTATTTTGAAAATATTCTAACACTTAGTAGGCATGTACAGATCGCTCCTTGAACCCAAAAATATCGAAGTTTCGTGTGTTTTGATCTCGAATTTAAGATATAAACGGGTAAAGAAGATGCATGCACATATCGACTTTGGGCACCAAAAATATCGATTTTTAGCATGTTTTTGCCCTATATTTTAAATAATATTCTAGTACTAAGTAGGCATGTACAGATCGCTTCTGGGACAAAAAAAGTTCGAATTTTCGGGTGTTTTGAGTCTGAATTTGAGATATAAACGGGTACTGATGATGCATGCACATATCGACTTTAGGCACCTAAAATATCGATTTTTAGCATGTTTTGGGCTTGTATTTTTAAAATATTCTGTCACTGAGTAGACATGTACAAATCGCTTCTGGGACCCAAAAACATCAAATTTTCGGGTGTTTTGAGCCTGAATTTGAGATATAAACGGGTACAGAAGATGCATGCACATATCGACTTTAGGCACCAAAAATATCGATTTTTAGCATGTTTTTGCCCTATAATTTGATAATATTCTAGTACTAAGTAGGAATGTACAGATCGATTCTGGGACCAAAAAAATTCGAATTTTCGAGTGTTTTGAGCATGAATTTGAGATATAAACGGGTACTGAAAATGTATGCATAGATCGACTTTTCGCACCTACAATATCGATTTTCAGCATGTTTTGGGCCTGTATCTTGAAAGCATTTTAGCACTGAGTAGGCATGTACAGATCGCTTTTGGGACCCAAAAATATCGAATTTTCGGGTCTTTTGAGCCTGAATTTGAGATATAAAAGGATACTGAAGATGCATGCACAGATCGCTTCTGGGACACAAAAATATCAAATTTTCGGTTGTTTTGAGCCTGAATTTCTGATATAAATGGGTACAGAAGATGCATGTACATATTGATTTAGGGCACATAAAATATCGATTTTGAACTTGTTTTGTGCCTGTATTTTGAAAATATTCTAACACTTAGTAGGCATGTACAGATCGCTCCTTGAACCCAAAAATATCGAAGTTTCGTGTGTTTTGATCTCGAATTTAAGATATAAACGGGTAAAGAAGATGCATGCACATATCGACTTTGGGCACCAAAAATATCGATTTTTAGCATGTTTTTGCCCTATATTTTAAATAATATTCTAGTACTAAGTAGGCATGTACAGATCGCTTCTGGGACAAAAAAAGTTCGAATTTTCGGGTGTTTTGAGTCTGAATTTGAGATATAAACGGGTACTGATGATGCATGCACATATCGACTTTAGGCACCTAAAATATCGATTTTTAGCATGTTTTGGGCTTGTATTTTTAAAATATTCTGTCACTGAGTAGACATGTACAGATCGCTTCTGGGACCCAAAAACATCAAATTTTCGGGTGTTTTGAGCCTGAATTTGAGATATAAACGGGTACAGAAGATGCATGCACATATCGTCTTTGGGCACCAAAAATATCGATTTTTAGCCTGTTTTGGGCCTATATTTTGAAAATATTTAAGCACTGAGTAGGCATGTACAGATCTCTTCTGGGACCCGAAAATATGGAATTTTCGGGTGTTTTCAGCCTGACTTTGGGATATAAACGGGTACAGAATATACATAAACATATTGACTTTGGGCAACTAAAATATCAATTTTATCCTGTTTTGCGCCTATATTTTGAAAACATTCAAACACTGAGTAGGCATGTACAGATCGCTTCTGGGACCCCAAAATATCGAATTTTCGGGTGTTTTGAGCATGAATTT
Source organism: Petrolisthes cinctipes (assembly GCA_033782935.1). NCBI lineage: Eukaryota > Metazoa > Arthropoda > Malacostraca > Decapoda > Porcellanidae > Petrolisthes > Petrolisthes cinctipes. Next base: position 5,949,424 of record JAWQEG010000030.1, read on the forward strand.
GAGATATAAGCGGGTACTGAAGATGTATGCATAGATCGACTTTTTGCACCTACAATATCGATTTTCAGCATGTTTTGGGCCTGTATCTTGAAAGCATTTTAGCACTGAGTAGGCATGTACAGATCGCTTCTGGGACCCAAAAATATCGAATTTTCGGGTGTATTGAGCCTGAATTTGAGATATAAAAGGGTACTGAAGATGCATGCACAGATCGCTTGTGAAACCCAAAAATATCAAATTTTCGGGTGTTTTGAGCCTGAATTTTAGATATAAATAGGTATAGAAGATGCATGCACATATTGATTTAGGGCACATAAAATATCTATTTTGAACTTGTTTTGTGCCTGTATTTTGAAAATATTTTAACACTGAGTAGGCATGTACAGATCGCTCCTTGAACCCAAAAATATCGAAGTTTCGTGTGTTTTGATCTCGAATTTAGGATATAAACGGGTATAGAAGATGCATGCACATATCGACTTTGGGCACCAAAAATATCGATTTTTAGCATGTTTTTGCCCTATATTTTAAATAATATTCTAGTACTAAGTAGGCATGTACAGATCGCTTCTGGAACAAAAAAAATTCGAATTTTCGGGTGTTTTGAGCCTGAATTTGAGATATAAACGGGTACTGATGATGCAGGCACATATCGACATTAGGCACCTGAAATATCGATTTTTAACATGTTTTGGGCCTGTATTATGAAAATATTCTGTCACTGAGAAGACATGTACAGATCGCTTCTGAGACCCAAAAATATCGAATTTTCGGGGGTTTTGAGCCTGAATTTGAGATATAAACGGGTAAAGAAGATGCATACACATATCGTCTTTCGGCACCAAAAATATCGATTTTTAGCCTGTTTTGGGCCTATATTTTGAAAATATTTAAGCACTGAGTAGGCATGTACAGATCGCTTCTGGGACCCGAAAATATGGAATTTTCGGGTGTTTTCAGCCTGACTTTGGGATATAAACGGGTACAGAATATACATAAACATATTGACTTTGGGCAACTAAAATATCAATTTTATCCTGTTTTGCGCCTATATTTTGAAAACATTCAAACACTGAGTAGGCATGTACAGATCGCTTCTGGGACCCCAAAATATCGAATTTTCGGGTGTTTTGAGCATGAATTTGAGATATAAGCGGGTACTGAAGATGTATGCATAGATCGACTTTTTGCACCTACAATATCGATTTTCAGCATGTTTTGGGCCTGTATCTTGAAAGCATTTTAGCACTGAGTAGGCATGTACAGATCGCTTCTGGGACCCAAAAATATCAAATTTTCGGTTATTTTGAGCCTGAATTTTAGATATAAATAGGTATAGAAGATGCATGCACATATTGATTTAGGGCACATAAAATATCTATTTTGAACTTGTTTTGTGCCTGTATTTTGAAAATATTCTAACACTGAGTAGGCATGTACAGATCGCTCCTTGAACCCAAAAATATCGAAGTTTCGTGTGTTTTGATCTCGAATTTAGGATATAAACGGGTATAGAAGATGCATGCACATATCGACTTTGGGCACCAAAAAATATCGATTTTTAGCATGTTTTTGCCCTATATTTTAAATAATATTCTAGTACTAAGTAGGCATGTACAGATCGCTTCTGGAACAAAAAAAATTCGAATTTTCGGGTGTTTTGAGCCTGAATTTGAGATATAAACGGGTACTGATGATGCAGGCACATATCGACATTAGGCACCTAAAATATCGATTTTTAACATGTTTTGGGCCTGTATTATGAAAATATTCTGTCACTGAGAAGACATGTACAGATCGCTTCTGAGACCCAAAAATATCGAATTTTCGGGGGTTTTGAGCCTGAATTTGAGATATAAACGGGTAAAGAAGATGCATACACATATCGTCTTTCGGCACCAAAAATATCGATTTTTAGCCTGTTTTGGGCCTATATTTTGAAAATATTTAAGCACTGAGTAGGCATGTACAGATCGCTTCTGGGACCCGAAAATATGGAATTTTCGGGTGTTTTCAGCCTGACTTTGGGATATAAACGGGTACAGAATATACATAAACATATTGACTTTGGGCAACTAAAATATCAATTTTATCCTGTTTTGCGCCTATATTTTGAAAACATTCAAACACTGAGTAGGCATGTACAGATCGCTTCTGGGACCCCAAAATATCGAATTTTCGGGTGTTTTGAGCATGAATTTGAGATATAAGCGGGTACTGAAGATGTATGCATAGATCGACTTTTTGCACCTACAATATCGATTTTCAGCATGTTTTGGGCCTGTATCTTGAAAGCATTTTAGCACTGAGTAGGCATGTACAGATCGCTTCTGGGACCCAAAAATATCGAATTTTCGGGTGTATTGAGCCTGAATTTGAGATATAAAAGGGTACTGAAGATGCATGCACAGATCGCTTCTGGGACCCAAAAATATCAAATTTTCGGTTATTTTGAGCCTGAATTTTAGATATAAATAGGTATAGAAGATGCATGCACATATTGATTTAGGGCACATAAAATATCTATTTTGAACTTGTTTTGTGCCTGTATTTTGAAAATATTCTAACACTGAGTAGGCATGTACAGATCGCTCCTTGAACCCACAAATATCGAAGTTTCGTGTGTTTTGATCTCGAATTTAGGATATAAACGGGTATAGAAGATGCATGCACATATCGACTTTGGGCACCAAAAAATATCGATTTTTAGCATGTTTTTGCCCTATATTTTAAATAATATTCTAGTACTAAGTAGGCATGTACAGATCGCTTCTGGAACAAAAAAAATTCGAATTTTCGGGTGTTTTGAGCCTGAATTTGAGATATAAACGGGTCCTGATGATGCAGGCACATATCGACATTAGGCACCTAAAATATCGATTTTTAACATGTTTTGGGCCTGTATTATGAAAATATTCTGTCACTGAGAAGACATGTACAGATCGCTTCTGAGACCCAAAAATATCGAATTTTCGGGGGTTTTGAGCCTGAATTTGAGATATAAACGGGTAAAGAAGATGCATACACATATCGTCTTTCGGCACCAAAAATATCGATTTTTAGCATGTTTTGGGCCTATATTTTGAAAATATTTAAGTATTGAGTAGGCATGTACAGATCGCTTCTGGGTCCCAAAATATGGAATTTTCGAGTGTTTTCAGCCTGAATTTAGGATGTAAACGGGTACAAAATATTCATACACATATCGACTTTGGGCAGATAAAATATCGATTTTCAGCATGTTTTGGACATGTATCTTTAAAATATTCTAACACTGAGTAGGCATGTACAGATTGCTTCTGAGACCAAAAATATCAAATTTTCGGGTGTTTTGAGCCTGAATTTGAGATATAAACGGGTACAGAAGATGCATTCACATATCGATTTAGGGCACCTAAAATATCGATTTTGAACTTCTTTTGTGCCTGTATTTAAAAAAATATTCTAACACTGAGTAGGCATGTACAGATCGCTCCTTGAATCCAAAAAAATCGGATATTCGTGTGTTTTAATCACAAATTTGAGATATAAACGGGTACAGAAGATGCTTGAATGTATTATCTTTGGACACTTAAAATATCGATTTCTAGCATGTTTTGGGCCTATATTTTGAAAACATACAAGCACTGACTAGGCATGTACAGATCGCTTCTGGGACCAAAAAATATCGAATTTTCGAGTGTTTTGAGCCTGAATTTGAATATAAAAGGGTACTGAAGATGCATGCACAGATCGCTTCTGGGACGCAAAAATATCCAATTTTCGGTTGTTTTGAACCTGAATTTGAGATATAAACGGGTACAGAAGATGCATGCACATATTGATTTAGGGCACATAAAATATCGATTTTGAACTAGTTTTGTGCCTGTATTTTGAAAATATTCTAACACTGAGTAGGCATGTACAGATCGCTCCTTGAACACAAAAATATCGAATTTTCGTGTGTTTTGATCTCAAATTTAAGATGTAAACGGGCAAAAGAAGATGCATGCACATATCGACCTTGGGCACCAAAAATATCGATTTTTAGCATGTTTTTGCCCTATATTTTGATAATATTCTAGTACTAAGTAGGCATGTACAGATCGCTTCTGGGACCAAAAAAATTCGAATTTTCGAGTGTTTTGAGCCTGAATTTGAGATATAAACGGGTACTGATGATGCATGCACATATCGACATTAAGCACCTAAAATATCGATTTTTCAGCATGTTTTGGGCCTGTAATTTGAAAATATTCTGTCACTGAGTAGACATGTACAGATCGCTTCTGGGTCCCAAAAATATCGAATTTTCGGGTGTTTTGAGACTGAATTTGAGATATAAACGGGTACAGAAGATGCATGCACATATCGTCCTTGGGCAACAAAATAATCGATTTTTAGCATGTTTTGGGCGTATATTTTGATAATATTCTAGCAAGGAGTAGGCATGTACAGATCTCTTCTGGGATCCAAAAATATCGAATTTTCGGGTGTTTTGAGCCTGAATTTGAGATATAAACGAGTACTGAAGATGCATTCACATATTGACATTTGGCACCAAAAATATCGTTTTTTAGCATGTTTTGGGCCTGTATTTTGAAAATATTCTGTCACTGAGTAGACATGTACAGATCGCTTCTGGGACCCAAAGATATCGAATTTTCGGGTGTTTTGAGCCTGAATTTGAGATATAAACGGGTACAGATGATGCATGCACATATCGTCTTTGGGCACCAAAAATATCGATTTTTAGCATGTTTTGGGCCTATATTTTGAAATTATTTAAGCACTGAGTAGGCATGTACAGATCGCTTCTGGGACCCAAAAATATGGAATTTTCGGGTGTTTTGAGCCCGAATTTAGGATGTAAACGGGCACAAAATATTCATACACATATTGACTTTGGGCAACTAAAATATCAATTTTCAGCATGTTTTGGACATGTATCTTAAAAATATTCTAACACTGAGTAGGCATGTACAGATCGCTTCTGGGACCAAAAAATATCAAATTTTCGGGTGTTTTGAGCCTGAATTTGAGATATAAACGGGTACAGAAGATGCATGCTCAAATCGATTTAGGGCACCTAAAATATCGATTTTCAACTTGTTTTGTGCCTGTATTTGAAAATATTCTAACACTAAGTAGGCATATACAGGTCGCTCATTGAATCCAAAAAAATCGAATTTTCGTGTGTTTTAATCACGAATTTGAGATATAAACGGGTAGAGAAGATGCATGAATATATCGACTTCGGACACCCAAAATATCGATTTTTAGCATGTTTTGGTCCTATATTTTGAAAACATTGAAGCACTGAGTAGGCATGTACAGATCGCTACTGGGACCCCAAAATATCGGATTTTCGGGTGTTTTGAGCCTGAATTTGAGATATAAACGGGTACTGAAGATGTATTCATCGATTGACTTTTTGCACCTACAATATCGATTTTCAGGTATGTTTTGGGCCTGTATCTTGAAAGCATTCTAGCACTGAGTAGGCATCTACAGATCGCTTCTGGGACCAAAAAATATCGAATTTTCGTTTTTTTTTTTCGCCTGAATTTGAGATAAAAAAGGGTACTGAAGATGCATGCACAGATCGCTACTGGGACCCAAAAATATCAAATTTTCGGGTGTTTTGAGCCTGCTTTGAGATATAAACGGGTACAGAAGATGCATGCACATATTGATTTAGGGCACTTATAATATCGATTTTTAACTTGTTTTGTACCTGTATTTTGAAAATATTCTAACACTGAGTAGGCATGTACAGATCGCTCCTTGAATCCAAAAATATCGAATTTTCGTGTGTTTTGATCTCAAATTTGAGATATAAACGGGTAAAGAAGATGCATGCACATATCGACTTTAGGCACCAAAAATATCGATTTTTAGCATGTTTTTGCCCTATAATTTGATAATATTCTAGTACTAAGTAGGAATGTACAGATCGATTCTGGGACCAAAAAAATTCGAATTTTCGATTTTTTTGAGCATGAATTTGTGATATAAACGGGTACTGAAAATGTATGCATAGATCGACTTTTTCCACCTACAATATCGATTTTCAGCATGTTTTGGGCCTGTATCTTGAAAGCATTTTAGCACTGAGTAGGCATGTACAGATCGCTTCTGGGACCCAAAAATAGCTAATTTTCGGGTGTTTTGAGCCTGAATTTGAGATATAAAAGTGTACTGAAAATGCATGCACAGATCGCTTCTGGGACCCAAAAATATCAAATTTTCGGTTGTTTTTAGCCTGAATTTCAGATATAAATGGGTACAGAAGATGCAAGCACATATTGATTTAGGGCACATAAAATATCGATTTTTAAACTTGTTTTGTGCCTGTATTTTGAAAATATTCTAACACTGAGTAGGCATGTACAGATCGCTCCTTGAACCCACAAATATCGAAGTTTCGTGTGTTTTGATCTCGAATTTAAGATATAAACGGGTATAGAAGATGCATTCACATATTGACATTGGGCACCAATAATATCGATTATTAGCATGTTTTGGGCCAATATTTTGAAAATATTTTAGCACTGAGTAGGCATGTACACAACGCTTCTGGGACCCAAAAATATAGAATTTTCGGGTGTTTTGAGCCTGAATTTGGGATATAAACGGGTACAGAATATTCATACACATATTGACTTTGGGCAACTAAAGTATCAATTTTCAGCATGTTTTGGGCTTGTATTTTGAAAATATTTTAGCACTGAGTAGGCATGAATAGATCGCTTCTGGGACCCAAAAATATCGAATTTTCGGGTGTTTTGAGCATGAATTTGAGATGTATACGGGTAAAGAAGATGTATGCATAGATCGACTTTTTGCACCTACAATATAGTATTTTAGCATGTTTTGGGCCTGTATCTTGAAAACATTCTAGTACTAAGTAGGCATGTACAGATCGCTTCTGGGAACAAAAAAATTCGAATTTTCGAGTGTTTTGAGCATGAATTTGAGATATAAACGGGTACTGAAGATGCATGCACATATCGACATTAAGCACCTAAAATATCGATTTTTCAGCATGTTTTGGGCCTATATTTTGAAAATATTCTGTCACTGAGTAGACATGTACAGATCGCTTCTGGGTCCAAAAAATATCGAATTTTCGGGTGTTTTGACACTGAATTTGAGATATAAACGGGTACAGAAGATGCATGCACATATTGTCCTTGGGCAACAAAAAAATCGATTTTTAGCATGTTTTGGGCGTATATTTTGATAATATTCTAGCAAGGAGTAGGCATGTACAGATCGCTTCTGGGACCCAAAAATGTCGAATTTTCGGTTGTTTTGAGCCTGAATTTGAGATATAAATGAGTAATGAAGATGCATTCACATATCGACATTTGGCACCAAAAATATCGTTTTTTAGCATGTTTTGGGAATCTATTTTGAAAATATTCTGTCACTGAGTAGACATGTACAGATCGCTTCTGGTACCCAAAAATATCGAATTTTTGGGTGTTTTGAGAATGAATTTGAGATATAAACGTGTACTGAAGATGTATGCATAGATCGACTTTTTCAACCTACAATATCGATTTTCAGCATGTTTTGGGCCTATATTTTGAAAATATTTAAGCACTGAGTAGGCATGTCCAGATCGCTTCTGGGACCCAAATATATAGAATTTTCGGGTGTTTTGAGCCCGAATTTAGGATGTAAACGGGAACAAAATATTCATACACATATTGACTTTGGGCAACTAAAATATCAATTTTCAGCATGTTTTGGACATGTATCTTAAAAATATTCTAACACTGAGTAGGCATGTACAGATCGCTTCTGGGACCAAAAAATATCGAATTTTCGGGTGTTTTGAGCCTGAATTTGAGATATAAACGGGTACAGAAGATGCATGCTCAAATCGATTTAGGGCACCTAAAATATCGATTTTCAACTTGTTTTGTGCCTGTATTTGAAAATATTCTAACACTAAGTAGGCATGTACAGATCGCTCATTGATTCCAAAAAAATCGAATATTCGTGTGTTTTAATCACGAATTTGAGATATAAACGGGTAGAGAAGATGCATGAATATATCGACTTCGGACACCCAAAATATCGATTTTTAGCTTGTTTTGAGCCTATATTTTGAAAACATTGAAGCACTGAGTAGGCATGTACAGATCGCTACTGGGACCCCAAAATATCGGATTTTCGGGTGTTTTGAGCCTGAATTTGAGATATAAACGGGTACTGAAGATGTATTCATCGATTGACTTTTTGCACCTACAATATCGATTTTCATGTATGTTTTGGGCCTGTATCTTGAAAGCATTCTAGCACTGAGTAGGCATCTACAGATCGCTTCTGGGACCAAAAAATATCGAATTTTCGTTTTTTTTTTTTCGCCTGAATTTGAGATAAAAAAGGGTACTGAAGATGCATGCACAGATCGCTACTGGGACCCAAAAATATCAAATTTTCGGGTGTTTTGAGCCTGCTTTGAGATATAAACGGGTACAGAAGATGCATGCACATATTGATTTAGGGCACTTATAATATCGATTTTTAACTTGTTTTGTACCTGTATTTTGAAAATATTCTAACACTGAGTAGTCATGTACAGATCGCTCCTTGAATCCAAAAATATCGAATTTTCGTGTTTTTTGATCTCAAATTTGAGATATAAACGGGTAAAGAAGATGCATGCACATATCGACTTTAGGCACCAAAAATATCGATTTTTAGCATGTTTTTGCCCTATAATTTGATAATATTCTAGTACTAAGTAGGAATGTACAGATCGATTCTGGGACCAAAAAAATTCAAATTTTCGGGTGTTTTGAGCCTGAATTTGAGATATAAAAGGGTACTGAAGATGCATGCACAGACCGTTTCTGGGACCCAAAAATAACAAATTTTCGGTTGTTTTGAGCATGAATTTCAGATATAAATGGGTACAGAAGATGCATGCACATATTGATTAAGGGCACATAAAATATTGATTTTGAACTTGTTTTGTGCCTGTATTTTGAAAATATTCTAGCACTGAGTAGGCATGTACAGATCGCTCCTTGAACCCAAAAATATTGAAGTTTCGTGTGTTTTGATCTCGAATTTAAGATATAAACGGGTAAAGAAGATACATGCACATATCGACTTTGGGCACCAAAATATCGATTTTTAGCATGTTTTTGCCCTATATTTTAAATAATATTCTAGTACTAAGTAGGCATGTACAGATCGCTTCTGGGAAAAAAAAAATTCGAATTTTCGGGTGTTTTGAGTCTGAATTTGAGACAAAAACGGGTACTTATGAGGCATGCACATATCGACATTAGGCACTTAAAATATCGATTTTTAGTATGTTTTGGGCCTGTATTTTGAAAATATTCTGTCACTGAGTAGACATCTACAGATCGCTTCTGGGACCCAAAAATATCGAATTTTCGGGTGTTTTGAACCTGAATTTGAGATATAAACGGGTACAGTAGATGCATGCACATGTCGTCTTTGGGCACCAAAAATATCGATTTTTAGCATGTTTTGGGCCTATATTTTGAAAATATTTAAGCACTGAGTAGGCATGTACAGATCGCTTCTGGGACCCAAAAATATGGAATTTTCGGGTGTTTTCAGCCTGAATTTAGGATGTAAACGGGTACAGAATATTCATACACATATTGACTTTGGGCAACTAAAATATCAATTTTCAGCATGTTTTGGGCCTGTATTCTGTTAAAAATTCTAACACTGAGTAGGCATGTACAGATCGATTCTGTAATTTACGAATATCGAATTTTCGGGTGTTTTGAGACTGAATTTGAGATATAAACGGGTACAGAATATGCATACACATATCGACTTTGGGCAGATAAAATATTGATTTTCAGCATGTTTTGGACATGTATCTTAAAAATATTCTAACACTGAGTAGGCATGTACAGATCGCTCCTTGAACCCAAAAATATCGAAATTTGGGGTGTTTTGATCTCAAATTTGCGATATAAACGGATAAAGATGATTCATGCACATATCGACTTTGGGCACCAAAAATATCGATTTTTAGCATGTTTTTGCCCCATATTTTGATAATATTCTAGTACTAAGTAGGCATGTACAGATCGCTTCTGGGACCAAAAAAATCAAATTTTCGGGTGTTTTGAGCCTGAATTTGAGATATAAACGAGTACTGAAGATGCATTCACATATCGACATTGGGCACCAAAAATATCAATTTTATCCTGTTTTGGGCCTATATTTTGAAAACATTCAAGCACTGAGTAGGCATTTACAGATCGCTTCTGGGACCCCAAAATATTGAATTTTCCGGTGTTTTGAGCATGAATTTGAGATATAAACGGGTACTGAAGATGTATGCATAGATCGACTTTTTCCACCTACAATATCGATTTTCAGCATGTTTTGGGCCTGTATCTTGAAAGCATTTTAGCACTGAGTAGGCATGTACAGATCGCTTCTGGGACCCAAAAATATCAAATTTTCGGTTGTTTTTAGCTTGAATTTCAGATATAAATGGGTACAGAAGATGCAAGCACATATTGATTTAGGGCACATAAAATATCGATTTTGAACTTGTTTTGTGCCTGTATTTTGAAAATATTCTAACACTGAGTAGGCATGTACAGATCGCTCCTTGAACCCACAAATATCGAAGTTTCGTGTGTTTTGATCTCGAATTTAAGATATAAACGGGTATAGAAGATGCATTCACATTTCGACATTGGGCACCAATAATATCGATTATTAGCATGTGTTGGGCCTATATTTTGAAAATATTTTAGCACTGAGTAGGCATGTACACAACGCTTCTGGGACCCAAAAATATAGAATTTTCGGGTGTTTTGAGCCTGAATTTGGGATATAAACGGGTACAGAATATTAATACACATATTGGCTTTGGGCAACTAAAGTATCAATTTTCAGCATGTTTTGGGCTTGTATTTTGAAAATATTTTAGCACTGAGTAGGCATGAATAGATCGCTTCTGGGACCCAAAAATATCGAATTTCCGGGTGTTTTGAGCATGAATTTGAGATGTATACGGGTAAAGAAGATGTATGCATAGATCGACTTTTTGCACCTACAATATAGTATTTTAGCATGTTTTGGGCCTGTATCTTGAAAACATTCTAGTACTAAGTAGGCATGTACAGATCGCTTCTGGGAACAAAAAAATTCGAATTTTCGAGTGTTTTGAGCATGAATTTGAGATATAAACAGGTACTGAAGATGCATGCACATATCGACATTAAGCACCTAAAATATCGATTTTTCAGCATGTTTTGGGCCTATATTTTGAAAATATTCTGTCACTAATTAGACATGTACAGATCGCTTCTGGGTAAAAAAAATATCGAATTTTCGGGCGTTTTGACACTGAATTTGAGATATAAACGGGTACAGAAGATGCATGCACATATTGTCCTTGGGCAACAAAAAAATCGATTTTTAGCATGTTTTGGGCGTATATTTTGATAATATTCTAGCAAGGAGTAGGCATGTACAGATCGCTTCTGGGACCCAAAAATGTCGAATTTTCGGTTGTTTTGAGCCTGAATTTGAGATATAAATGAGTACTGAAGATGCATTCACATATCGACATTTGGCACCAAAAATATCGTTTTTTAGCATGTTTTGGGAATCTATTTTGAAAATATTCTGTCACTGAGTAGACATGTACAGATCGCTTCTGGTACCCAAAAATATCGAATTTTTGGGTGTTTTGAGCATGAATTTGAGATATAAACGGGTACTGAAGATGTATGCATAGATCGACTTTTTCCACCTACAATATCGATTTTTAGCATGTTTTGGGCCTATATTTTGAAAATATTTAAGCACTGAGTAGGCATGTACAGATCGCTTCTGGGACCCAAAAATATAGAATTTTCGGGTGTTTTGAGCCCGAATTTAGGATGTAAACGGGCACAAAATATTCATACACATATTGACTTTGGGCAACTAAAATATCAATTTTCAGCATGTTTTGGACATGTATCTTAAAAATATTCTAACACTGAGTAGGCATGTACAGATCGCTTCTGGGACCCAAAAATATCAAATTTTCGGGTGTTTTGAGCCTGAATTTGAGATATAAACGGGTACAGAAGATGCATGCTCATATCGATTTAGGGCACCTAAAATATCGATTTTCAACTTGTTTTGTGCCTGTAATTTGAAAATATTCTAACACTGAGTAGGCATGTACAGATCGCTCCTTGAACCCAAAAATATCGAAGTTTCGTGTGTTTTGATCTCGAATTTAAGATATAAACGGGTAAAGAAGATACATGCACATATCGACTTTGGGCACCAAAAATATCGATTTTAAGCATGTTTTTGGCCCATATTTTGATAATATTCTAGTACTAAGTAGGCATGTACAGATCGCTTCTGGGACCAAAAAAATTCGAATTTTCGGGTGTTTTGAGTCTGAATTTGAGACATAAACGGGTACTTATGAGGCATGCACATATCGACATTAAGCACCTAAAATATCGATTTTTCAGCATGTTTTGGGCCTGTATTATAAAAATATTCTGTCACTGAGTAGACATGTACAGATCGCTTCTGGGACCCAAAAATATCAAATTTTCGGGTGTTTTGAGCCTGAATTTGAGATATAAACGGGTACAGAAGATGCATGCTCATATCGATTTAGGGCACCTAAAATATCGATTTTCAACTTGTTTTGTACCTGTATTTTGAAAATATTCTAACACTGAGTAGGCATGTACAGATCGCTCCTTGAATCCAAAAATATCGAATTTTCGTGTGTTTTGATCTCAAATTTGAGATATAAACGTGTAAAGAAGATGCATGCACATATCGACTTTGGGCACCAAAAATATCGATTTTTAGCATGTTTTTGCCCTATAATTTGATAATATTCTAGTACTAAGTAGGCATGTACAGATCGCTTCTGGGACAAAAAAAATTCGAATTTTCGGGTGTTTTGAGTCTGAATTTGAGACATAAACGGGTACTTATGAGGCATGCACATATCGACATTAGGCACCTAAAATATCGATTTTTAGCATGTTTTGGGCCTGTATTTTGAAAATATTCTGTCACTGAGTATACATGTACAGATCGCTTCTGAGACCCAAAAATATCGAATTTTCGGGTGTTTTGAGCCTGAATTTGAGATATAAACGGGTACAGAAGATGCATGCACATATCGTCTTTGGGCACCAAAAATTTCGATTTTTAGCATGTTTTGGGCCTATATTTTGAAAATATTTAAGCACTGAGTAGGCATGTACAGATCGCTTCTGGGACCCAAAAATATGGAATTTTCGGGTGTTTTCAGCCTGAATTTAGAATGTAAACGGGAACAGAATATTCATACACATATTGACTTTGGGCAACTAAAATATCAATTTTCAGCATGTTTTGGGCCTGTATTCTGTTAAAATTTCTAACATTGAGTCGGCATGTACAGATCGATTCTGTAATTTACGAATATCGAATTTTCGGGTGTTTTGAGACTGAATTTGAGATATAAACGGGTACAGAATATGCATACACATATGGACTTTGGGCATATAAAATATCGATTTTCAGCATGTTTTGGACATGTACCTAAAAAATATTCTAACACTGAGTACGCATGTACAGATCGCTCCTTGAACCCAAAAATATCGAATTTTCGGGTGTTTTGATCTCAAATTTGCGATATAAACGGATAAAGAAGATGCATGCACATATCGACTTTGGGCAGATAAAATATTGATTTTCAGCATGTTTTGGACATGTATCTTAAAAATATTCTAACACTGAGTAGGCATGTACAGATCGCTCCTTGAACCCAAAAATATCGAATTTTGGGGTGTTTTGATCTCAAATTTGCGATATAAACGGATAAAGAAGATGCATGCACATATCGACTTTGGGCACCAAAAATATCGATTTTTAGCATGTTTTTGCCCCATATTTTGATAATATTCTAGTACTAAGTAGGCATGTACAGATCGCTTCTGGGACCAAAAAATTCAAATTTTCGGGTGTTTTGAGCCTGAATTTGAGATATAAACGAGTACTGAAGATGCATTCACATATCGACATTGGGCACCAAAAATATCGATTTTTAGCATTTTTTGTGCCTATATTTTGAAAATTTTTAAGCACTGAGTAGGCATCTACAGATCGCTTCTGGGACACGAAAATATGGAATTTTCGGGTGTTTTGAGCCTGAATTTGGGATATAAACGGGTACAGAATATGCATACACATATTGACTTTGGGCAACTAAAATATCAATTTTATCCTGTTTTGGGCCTATATTTTAAAAACATTCAAGCACTGAGTAGGCATGTACAGATCGCTTCTGGGACCCCAAAATATTGAATTTTCGGGTGTTTTGAGCATGAATTTGAGATATAAACGGGTACTGAAGATGTATGCATAGATCGACTTTTTCCACCTACAATATCGATTTTCAGCATGTTTTGGGCCTGTATCTTGAAAGCATTTTAGCACTGAGTAGGCATGTACAGATCGCTTCTGGGACCCAAAAATAGCTAATTTTCGGGTGTTTTGAGCCTGAATTTGAGATATAAAAATGTACTGAAAATGCATGCACAGATCGCTTCTGGGACCCAAAAATATCAAATTTTCGGTTGTTTTTAGCCTGAATTTCAGATATAAATGGGTACAGAAGAAGCAAGCACATATTGATTTAGGGCACATAAAATATCGATTTTGAACTTGTTTTGTGCCTGTATTTTGAAAATATTCTAACACTAAGTAGGCATGTACAGATCGCTCCTTGAACCCAAAAATATCGAAGTTTCGTGTGTTTTGAGCTCGAATTTAAGATATAAACGGGTATAGAAGATGCATTCACATATCGACATTGGGCACCAATAATATCAATTATTAGCATGTTTTGGGCCTATATTTTGAAAATATTTTAGCACTGAGTAGGCATGTACAGATCGCTTCTGGGACCCAAAAATATCGAATTTTCGGGTGTTTTGAGCCTGAATTTGGGATATAAACGGGTACAGAAGATGCATGCACATGTCGTCTTTGGGCACCAAAAATATCGATTTTTAGCATGTTTTGGGCCTATATTTTGAAAATATTTAAGCACTGAGTAGGCATGTACAGATCGCTTCTGGGACCCAAAAATATGGAATTTTCGGGTGTTTTGAGCCTGAATTTAGGATGTAAACGGGTACAGAATATTCATACACATATTGACTTTGGGCAACTAAAATATCAATTTTCAGCATGTTTTGGGCTTGTATTTTGAAAATATTTTAGCACTGAGTAGGCATGAATAGATCGCTTCTGGGACCCAAAAATATCGAATTTCCGGGTGTTTTGAGCATGAATTTGAGATGTATACGGGTAAAGAAGATGTATGCATAGATCGACTTTTTGCACCTACAATATAGTATTTTAGCATGTTTTGGGCCTGTATCTTGAAAACATTCTAGTACTAAGTAGGCATGTACAGATCGCTTCTGGGAACAAAAAAATTCGAATTTTCGAGTGTTTTGAGCATGAATTTGAGATATAAACAGGTACTGAAGATGCATGCACATATCGACATTAAGCACCTAAAATATCGATTTTTCAGCATGTTTTGGGCCTATATTTTGAAAATATTCTGTCACTAATTAGACATGTACAGATCGCTTCTGGGTAAAAAAAATATCGAATTTTCGGGCGTTTTGACACTGAATTTGAGATATAAACGGGTACAGAAGATGCATGCACATATTGTCCTTGGGCAACAAAAAAATTGATTTTTAGCATGTTTTGGGCGTATATTTTGATAATATTCTAGCAAGGAGTAGGCATGTACAGATCGCTTCTGGGACCCAAAAATGTCGAATTTTCGGTTGTTTTGAGCCTGAATTTGAGATATAAATGAGTACTGAAGATGCATTCACATATCGACATTTGGCACCAAAAATATCGTTTTTTAGCATGTTTTGGGAATCTATTTTGAAAATATTCTGTCACTGAGTAGACATGTACAGATCGCTTCTGGTACCCAAAAATATCGAATTTTTGGGTGTTTTGAGCATGAATTTGAGATATAAACGGGTACTGAAGATGTATGCATAGATCGACTTTTTCCACCTACAATATCGATTTTCAGCATGTTTTGGGCCTATATTTTGAAAATATTTAAGCACTGAGTAGGCATGTACAGATCGCTTCTGGGACCCAAAAATATAGAATTTTCGGGTGTTTTGAGCCCGAATTTAGGATGTAAACGGGCACAAAATATTCATACACATATTGACTTTGGGCAACTAAAATATCAATTTTCAGCATGTTTTGGACATGTATCTTAAAAATATTCTAACACTGAGTAGGCATGTACAGATCGCTTCTGGGACCCAAAAATATCAAATTTTCGGGTGTTTTGAGCCTGAATTTGAGATATAAACGGGTACAGAAGATGCATGCTCATATCGATTTAGGGCACCTAAAATATCGATTTTCAACTTGTTTAGTGCCTGTAATTTGAAAATATTCTAACACTGAGTAGGCATGTACAGATCGCTCCTTGAACCCAAAAATATCGAAGTTTCGTGTGTTTTGATCTCGAATTTAAGATATAAACTGGTAAAGAAGATACATGCACATATCGACTTTGGGCACCAAAAATATCGATTTTAAGCATGTTTTTGGCCCATATTTTGATAATATTCTAGTACTAAGTAGGCATGTACAGATCGCTTCTGGGACCAAAAAAATTCGAATTTTCGGGTGTTTTGAGTCTGAATTTGAGACATAAACGGGTACTTATGAGGCATGCACATATCGACATTAAGCACCTAAAATATCGATTTTTCAGCATGTTTTGGGCCTGTATTTTAAAAATATTCTGTCACTGAGTAGACATGTACAGATCGCTTCTGGGACCCAAAAATATCAAATTTTCGGGTGTTTTGAGCCTGAATTTGAGATATAAACGGGTACAGAAGATGCATGCTCATATCGATTTAGGGCACCTAAAATATCGATTTTCAACTTGTTTTGTACCTGTATTTTGAAAATATTCTAACACTGAGTAGGCATGTACAGATCGCTCCTTGAATCCAAAAATATCGAAGTTTCGTGTGTTTTGATCTCAAATTTGAGATATAAACGTGTAAAGAAGATGCATGCACATATCGACTTTGGGCACCAAAAATATCGATTTTTATCATGTTTTTGCCCTATAATTTGATAATATTCTAGTACTAAGTAGGCATGTACAGATCGCTTCTGGGACAAAAAAAATTCGAATTTTCGGGTGTTTTGAGCCTGAATTTGAGATATAAACGGGTACAGAAGATGCATGCACATATCGACATTAGGCACCTAAAATATCGATTTTTAGCATGTTTTGGGCCTGTATTTTGAAAATATTCTGTCACTGAGTATACATCTACAGATCGCTTCTGGGACCCAAAAATATGGAATTTTCGGGTGTTTTCAGCCTGAATTTAGAATGTAAACGGGAACAGAATATTCATACACATATTGACTTTGGGCAACTAAAATATCAATTTTCAGCATTTTTTGGGCCTGTATTCTGTTAAAATTTCTAACATTGAGTCGGCATGTACAGATCGATTCTGTAATTTACGAATATCGAATTTTCGGGTGTTTTGAGACTGAATTTGAGATATAAACGGGTACAGAATATGCATACACATATGGACTTTGGGCATATAAAATATCGATTTTCAGCATGTTTTGGACATGTACCTAAAAAATATTCTAACACTGAGTACGCATGTACAGATCGCTCCTTGAACCCAAAAATATCGAATTTTGGGGTGTTTTGATCTCAAATTTGCGATATAAACGGATAAAGAAGATGCATGCACATATCGACTTTGGGCACCGAAAATATCGATTTTTAGCATGTTTTTGCCCCATATTTTGATAATATTCTAGTACTAAGTAGGCATGTACAGATCGCTTCTGGGACCAAAAAATTCAAATTTTCGGGTGTTTTGAGCCGGAATTTGAGATATAAACGAGTACTGAAGATGCATTCACATATCGACATTGGGCACCAAAAATATCGATTTTTAGCATTTTTTGTGCCTATATTTTGAAAATTTTTAAGCACTGAGTAGGCATGTACAGATCGCTTCTGGGACACGAAAATATGGAATTTTCGGGTGTTTTCAGCCTGAATTTGGGATATAAACGGGTACAGAATATGCATACACATATTGACTTTGGGCAACTAAAATATCAATTTTATCCTGTTTTGGGCCTATATTTTAAAAACATTCAAGCACTGAGTAGGCATGTACAGATCGCTTCTGGGACCCCAAAATATTGAATTTTCGGGTGTTTTGAGCATGAATTTGAGATATAAACGGGTACTGAAGATGTATGCATAGATCGACTTTTTCCACCTACAATATCGATTTTCAGCATGTTTTGGGCCTGTATCATGAAAGCATTTTAGCACTGAGTAGGCATGTACAGATCGCTTCTGGGACCCAAAAATAGCTAATTTTCGGGTGTTTTGAGCCTGAATTTGAGATATAAAAATGTACTGAAAATGCATGCACAGATCGCTTCTGGGACCCAAAAATATCAAATTTTCGTTTGTTTTTAGCCTGAATTTCAGATATAAATGGGTACAGAAGAAGCAAGCACATATTGATTTAGGGCACATAAAATATCGATTTTGAACTTGTTTTGTGCCTGTATTTTGAAAATATTCTAACACTGAGTAGGCATGTACAGATCGCTCCTTGAACCCAAAAATATCGAAGTTTCGTGTGTTTTGAGCTCGAATTTAAGATATAAACGGGTATAGAAGATGCATTCACATATCGACATTGGGCACCAATAATATCGATTATTAGCATGTTTTGGGCCTATATTTTGAAAATATTTTAGCACTGAGTAGGCATGTACAGATCGCTTCTGGGACCCAAAAATATCGAATTTTCGGGTGTTTTGAGCCTGAATTTGAGATATAAAAGGGTACAGAAGATGCATGCACATGTCGTCTTTGGGCACCAAAAATATCGATTTTTAGCATGTTTTGGGCCTATATTTTGAAAATATTTAAGCACTGAGTAGGCATGTACAGATCGCTTCTGGGACCCAAAAATATGGAATTTTCGGGTGTTTTGAGCCTGAATTTAGGATGTAAACGGGTACAGAATATTCATACACATATTGACTTTGGGCAACTAAAATATCAAATTTCAGCATGTTTTGGACATGTATCTTAAAAATATTCTAACACTGAGTAGGCATGTACAGATCGCTTCTGGGACCCAAAAATATCAAATTTTCGAGAGTTTTGAGCCTGAACTTGAGATATAAACGGGTACAGAAGATGCATGCTCATATCGATTTAGGGCACCTAAAATATCGATTTTCAACTTGTTTTGTGCCTGTATTTGAAAATATTCTAACACTAAGTTGGCATGTACAGATCGCTCCTTGAATCCAAAAAATCTAATATTCGTGTGTTTTTAATCACGAATTTGAGATATAAACGGGTACAGAAGATGCATTAATATATCGACTATAAAACACCCAAAATATCGATTTTTAGCATGTTTTGGGCCTATATTTTGAAAACATTGAAGCACTGAGTAGGCCTGTACAGATCGCTTCTAAGACCCCAAAATATCGGATTTTCGGGTGTTTTGAGCCTGAATTTGAGATATAAACGGGTACTGAAAATGTATGCATAGATCGACTTTTTGCACCTACAATATCGATTTTCAGGTATGTTTTGGGCCTGTATCTTGAAAGCATTCTAGCACTGAGTAGGCATCTACAGATCGCTTCTGGGACCAAAAAATATCGAATTTTCGTTTTTTTCTTCTCCTGAATTTGAGATAAAAAAGGGTACTGAAGATGCATGCACAGATCGCTACTGGGACCCAAAAATATCAAATTTTCGGGTGTTTTGAGCCTGAATTTGAGATATAAACGGGTACAGAAGATGCATGCACATATTGATTTAGGGCACTTATAATATCGATTTTGAACTTGTTTTGTACCTGTATTTTGAAAATATTCTAACACTGAGTAGGCATGTACAGATCGCTCCTTGAATCCAAAAATATCGAATTTTCGTGTGTTTTGATCTCAAATTTGAGATATAAACGGGTAAAGAAGATGCATGCACATATCGACTTTAGGCACCAAAAATATCGATTTTTAGCATGTTTTGCCCTATAATTTGATAATATTCTAGTACTAAATAGGAATGTACAGATCGATTCTGGGACCAAAACAATTCGAATTTTCGAGTGTTTTGAGCATGAATTTGAGATATAAACGGGTACTGAAAATGTATGCATAGATCGACTTTTTGAACCTACAATATCGATTTTCAGGATGTTTTGGGCCTGTATCTTGAAAGCATTTTAGCACTTAGTAGGCATGTACAGATCGCTTCTGGGACGCAAAAATATCGAATTTTCGGGTGTTTTGAGCCTGAATTTGAGATATAAAAGAGTACTAAAGATGCATGCACAGATCGATTCTGAGACCCAAAAATATCAAATTTTCGGTTGTTTTGAGCCTGAATTTCAGATATAAACGGGTACAGAAGATGCATGCACATATTTATTTAGGGCACATAAAATATCGATTTTGAACTTGTTTTGTGCCTGTTTTTAGAAAATATTCTAACACTGAGTAGGCATGTACAGATCGCTCCTTGAACCCAAAAATATCGAATTTTCGGGTGTTTTGAGCCTGAATTTGAGATATAAACGGGTACAGAAGATGCATGCACATATCGTCTTTGGGCACCAAAAATATCGATTTTTAGCATGTTTTGGCCCTATATTTTGAAAATATTTAAGCACTGAGTAGGCATGTACAGATCGCTTCTGGGACCCAAAAATATGGAATTTTCGGGTGTTTTGAGCCTGAATTTGGGATATAAACGGGTACAGAATATTCATACACATATTGACTTTTTGCAACTAAAGTATCAATTTTCAGCATGTTTTGGGCTTGTATTTTGAAAATATTTTAGTACTGAGTAGGCATGTATAGATCGCTTCTGGGACCCAAAAATATCGAATTTTCGGGTGTTTTGAGCCTGAATTTGAGATGTATACGGGTAATAAAGATGTATGCATAGATCGACTTTTTGCACCTACAATATAGTATTTCAGCATGTTTTGGGCCTCTATCTTGAAAACATTATAGCACTGAGTAGGCATGTACAGATCGCTTCTGGGACCCAAAAATATCGAATTTTCGGGTTTTTTTAGCCTGAATTTGAGATATTAACGGGTACTGAAGATGCATGCACAGATCGCTTCTGGGACCCAAAAATATCGAATTTTTGGGTGTTTTAAGCCTGAATTTGAGATATAAACGAGTACTTAAGATGCATTCACATATCGACATTGGGCACCAAAAATATCGATTTTTAGCATGTTTTGGGCCTATATTTTGAAAATATTTTAGCACTGAGTAGGCATGTACACAACGCTTCTGGGACCCAAATATATAGAATTTTCGGGTGTTTTGAGCCAGAATTTGGGATATAATCGGGTACAGAATATGCATACACATATTGACTTTGGGCAACTAAAATATCAATTTTCAGCATGTTTTGGGCACGTATTTTGAAAATATTTTAGCACTAATTAGTCATGTACAGATCGCTTCTGGGACCCAAAAATATCGAATTTCCGGGTGTTTTGAGCCTGAATTTGAGTTTTAAACGGGTACAGAAGATGCATGCACATATCGATTTAGGGCACCTAAAATATCGATTTTCAACTTGTTTTGTGTCTGTATATTGAAAATATTCTAACACTGAGTAGTCATGTACAGATCACTCCTTGAACCCAAAAATATCGAATTTTCGGGTTTTTTAACTCGAATTTAAGATTAAAACGGGTACAGAAGATGCATTTACATATCGACTTTGGACACATAAAATATCGATTATTAGCATGTTTTGAGCCTATATTTTGAAAACATTCTAGCACTGAGTAGGTATGTACAGATCGCTTCTGGGACACAAAAATATCGATTTTTTGGGTGTTTTGAGCCTGAATTTGGGATATAAACGGGTACAGAAGATGCATGCATATATTGACTTTGGGCACCCAAAATATCGATTTTTTGCATGTGTAACATATACATGTATTTGTTATAATTATTGGATGCTGTATATTTAGTTTTGTTAAGATATGATTCGATGAATACATGGATCCATGTTCATGAATCTAATTTTCTGTGTTGTGAAAACTGTATGAAACTGTTTTCCTCAGTTTGAGACTTTTGGGGATGATTCATAACATATAATCCGAGGTGATGGAGGAGGAGAGAGTGAGTGTTCTGGATCTCGCCCAGTCAAATACTGGTGGTGGTACATGTCACTTCAAGTTCCTTCATTTATACCTTATTCTTGATTGTCATAGCTCTCAGTTAACGAGCTCTTTTCTACATATCCTCTTGACTTATCCAAGAAACCTTATACCGGTACTCGACTGGGTGACTGACTATTGGTGATAACCCATACTATTCTCGTGCCTCATTTCTTCACCTTGGGAGAACGAAGTGTCTGCAACCCTACAGCTAAGTGTCATTTTGAGAGTCTTTACAGGTGCTTCATTGACTTTATTCTCCCTAACATCCAACTTAGGTTATTCTTTTTGCTACTTGTTATAGTTACCAAACTGGCCATACTGACATACGTTTCCCGCTGAAGTCATATTGACTTTGGAATTTGTTTATGTATCTAAAGATTGATTTGGCACCCTAATAGTAACTTCTAAAATTTTAAACTTTAACCATAATATCCTTAGTGGCTAAGACAGTCGTAAGTGCCAAACCAAGGTTTGATAAGTAACAATTTTTTTTTAAGTATTAATTTTTTTTAAGTATTATTTTTTTAAGTAACAATTTTTTTTAAGTATTATTTTTTTTAAATATCATTTGTTTAAGTATTAAAATTTTTTTAAATATCAATTTTTGTAAGTGCTATTTTTTGTAAGTATTATTATTTTTTTTTTCTTTTGTAAGTATTAATTTTTTTTAAGTATTAATTTTTTAATAAGTATTAATTTTTTTAAGTATTGTTTTTTTAAGTAATATTATTTTTTTATGTATTAATTTTTTTTAGTATTAATTTTTTTTAAGTATTATTATTATTTTTTTTTTGTAAGTATTAAAAAAAAAATTGCCTCTTACATGGCAACACTGATTTCACGACACTGTCAATAATAACGTCAAAATCCATGATGGCCGCCAGTTTGTTTATATTGAGATGGTGAATGTAAAAGTAATAATAATAACAATAATAATAACAATAGGAGTATTATAAAAAAAATGAAATATATTTGAATAAATACCAATGAATATTTAGAACCCAATAACTAGATAAATAAATAAATAAATAAATAATAATAATAATAATGATAATAATAATAGTGAACACTCATAATCCCTTTTATTTACACCAGCATTGCTAATTTCTTCAGTGTTGTCATTTCCAAGGTAATTACCCCAGATTACCATAGTTTGGTGCCATTTAAGGTAAAGTTTGGCCCATTACCGTTTTGTAGCAGTGTTACCACATCCGGCTAGGTCCCAGTATTCTGCCCCGGTCATTTCCTGTACTTTACCACAGTTATTTCCCGGTAGTTTGACCAGGTTAGATTCCGGTAGTTTGCCCAGATTAGGTCCCTGTGGTCTGATGCGGTCTAGGTTAGGTTAGGTTAGGCTAGGCTAAGTTCAAAATGCCCCATTTGAATATGCCCTATCTTGGAAATACCATAGAAGAAAATAGTCTTAGAATGGTCTAAATAAGTGGGTAATGAAGGTAGAAAAAACGTACATGATAACGGCAGTTGTTTCAATATTTACCGTATTTTGCCACGGTCCTTACCACGTTTAATTCCCGGTAGTTTGCCCAGGTTAGGTCCCGGTAGTTTACTGCAGTTTAGGTTAGGAGGGGAGACCACACTCTGACATGATAATTTTGGCCTAAATTTTGCATTTTTAAATTCCATGCTAAATATGTTCTTTGAGGTCCTACGCATCATGTAGTAGCAACCAAACTTGCTTATCAGCCTTCAAACCCCTCCAACCCCCCCCCCAACTACCCCCAAACACTCGAAATTCCATTTTTGTTTCCTATGTTATATATGGTCATTGAATTAGTAATTTGATTAGTATTATTATGTTCCCCAACCCCATAAACCCCACCCCACAACCCCCAACCCCATAAACACCACCCCAAAACCCCCAACCCACAATCCCCACCCCACAACCCCCACCCCACAATCCCCACCCCACAACCCCCACCCCACAACCCCCAACCCCATAACCCCCACCCCACCCCACAACCCTCACCCCACAACCCCCAACCCAATAACCCACACCCCACAACCCCCACCCCACAACCCCCAACCCACAACCACCATCCCATAACCCCCACCCCATAACACCCACCCCATAAACCCCAACCCCATAAACCCCACCCCACAACCCCCAACCCCATAACCCCCACTCCACAACCCCCACCCCACAACCCCCACCCCACAACCCACACCCGACAACCCCCACCGCACAACCCCCACCCCAAAATCCCCACCCCATAACCCCCACCCCATAAACCCCAACCCCATGAACCCCACCCTACAACCCCCAACCCCATAACCCCCACCCCACAACCCCCACCCCACAACCCCCACCCCACAACCCCCACCCCACAACCCTCACCCCACAACCCCCAACCCAATAACCCACACCCCACAACCCCCACCCCACAACCCCCAACCCACAACCACCATCCCATAACCCCCACCCCATAACACCCACCCCATAAACCCCCACCCCATAAACCCCAACCCCATGAACCCCACCCTACAACCCCCAACCCCATAACCCCCACCCCACAACCCCCACCCCACAACCCCCACCCCACAACCCCCATCCCATAACCCCCATCCCATAACCCCCACCCCATAATCCCCACCTCATAACCCCCACCCCATAACCCCCAACCCCATAACCCCCAACCCCATAAACCCCACCCCATAACCCCCACCCCATAACCCTCAACCCATGGGTCCCCACGATTGCGACGAAGGCGAGAGAAAGCAGCGCGCTTCTCCCGCACAGCGTTGGTGCAAACTGATGACCACCAAGGGACAGGACGTTTGGGAAAGTAACCAGAAGTTCTAGTGATAGAGTTGAGAGCAGCAGAGTGGAGCATATCAGTGAAATATGTTACAGCCTCGTCAGAGCTACTAAAATCGGTTACAGAAGAGACCGAAGAAGTTAGCTCTCTAAAAAAACTGCCAGTCAGCCTTCTCTAATTTCCATCTAGGAAGACGAGACTGTGGTTCTTACCTGTTACCTTCTAAAAGTATAGGGAAATGGTCACTGCCATATAAATCAGGCAACACTCTCCAAGTAAAATCCAACAGAGCACTGGGTGAGCAGAGGGAAATGTCAATGGTGGTAAAAGTCCCAGTAGTGCTATTAAAATGTGTCACATCTTCCGTATTTAAAACCCCTAATCCCTCATCCTCAATAAAAGAAGCCAATAAAACACCCCTGGGGTTGACCGAACTGTCACCCCACAGAAGGACACAATTCCACTGAAGGACCTTGAACGGTGTTACTTTAGTACTGGTTTTTGGGAAGCCTCACGGAGGTACTTCCCACTACCACCTCGACCTGAGGGTTTACTCAAACAATAAGATTTGTCTAATCCTAGGCCACTAGAAGAAGAGCGAACCCGAGGAGTAGTATGTGGGGCAGTAATTGTGACCCGTAGACGAGTCCCTGAAGCATCTGATATGTTAGAAGATGAAGGTATATGAGCTGGGATATTCTTTGAAACAATTACATTGGTTTTGTCCTGTACAGCAGTGGTATCACTGACACAGGCAGATACATCAACATCCATAATACAGGTGGTAGAATCACTCCGCTGCTCAAGCGGAAGAGAAACTGAATCTTTTGAAGTAACAACATCCGTGGCACCCACATTAACTTCACGCCCCTCTGATGATCCCGAAGGAAGCTTGCGAGGAGGAACTTCTGTTGAATCAAGAGATTCATCAGACCCACGAGAACGCTTCTGGTGAAATTGAGAGGAAACTATGGATGAGTCCACAGAGATGGTTGCCTTACAAGGTGGAATATCTATAGAGTCAAGTGCCTCAGAGGAACCACGAAGGCATCTCTGTGGCAGTTTAGGTGACTTAAGTTTCCTTTTTGGAGAGCGTGTGGCAGCGTGAGCCTCTACCACATGGACACCTTTAGCTAAAATCTGAGAATTGTCATCAGTTGAAGGTTCAACAGAATGAGAGTCTGGTAAAGTTTCCAAGACAGAGAAACTATTATGTAGAGTAACCTTAGAAACATTCTCACTTGAGCAAAAAGCAGAAAGCAGCTGCCTCTTGAGAGGGTTGAGAGGGTGCTGCAACCAATTTAGGGCGAAGGGAGGAGGCGTATGTCTTCACACCACCATCCTTCTGTCGCCTGAAGTTGAGTTGCCGTCTGGCACTACCTATGCTAATGAATTGAATATTAGCCAAGTGGAGGATATCCTGCTCAAGGAGGTACATCTTACATTGGCGAGAACGCAAGGGGTGAGCATCTCTGCATTAAAAGCAGTAACTCTCTGACAGACACTCAGAAGTAAGATGTGAGTCAAGAGCAGAACAATTACCACACCGGGAACGGTTGTTGCAGTTCCTCCTCCCATGACCAAACTCATAACAACAAAAACACTGTAGGGGATGCTCAACAAAAGGCTTTACCTCAAATGAGGTGGGGTTAATGTTAATGCGATCTGGGATATGCAAGCCATAGAAAGTGAGGATGATCATATTTTTACTGCCTTTCATCTTCGTTACCCGTTGGACACTGTCTGGGCACATAGCGAGAATGTCCTCTTCAGAGAATTCATACAGGTCCTCATTATATATACGCCCCTTGCTATAATTAAATGTTCGATGTGGTTTAATAGATTCAAACATGCTATCAGAAGGACAGGGGAGATTGAGGAGCATCATGGCCTGTGTAAGATCTTTGGCTCTGATTAAAATGCCCATACTATATTTCTTTATGTGGCCCATTGGTAATAATCCAATTTCTTTCTCCAGATACCGGGAAGCATGGATAAGGTTACCACGTCCCTCCCTGTAGTAAGCCACAAACCAAAAGGGTGTAGGAACCCGACATTCCTTTGGGACATACTCTACAGAGTCATCAAATATATTAGGGCAGTAGTCATTGTCACTGTCAACTACATTGGTGGACCGCATCATCTGAACTTTACAATGAGTATCCCCCGCCGTCAGAGAATCTTTTGCCTAAAATGCTGCTTTGGCAGCAGCATTTGTATTGAAAGTAATATAGCACCGATTAGACCTACAATCACTGTCATATGTGATTCGGATTCGAAGAACTACTCCAAAACACTTAAAAATGGAGTGGATAGCGCCATAGGAAAAGGATGCAAGTACATTCGTTAACATTAACGTCTCCAAATCGCTAACAGGTTCTTCGACACAACACCCAACCTGCTAGGTCTAGTCTTATTTGCAGCTTTCTGCATATTACCACGACCAGAGAGTGACGTCTCGAGGGCCTGGTCGACCACCGCTCGAGGAAGAGATTGGGGCTTTTCTTTATCCATATATCATTGATTTGATGTTTTTGGCCCCAGGAGCCAAAAGCTACTACCTACCGGGCAGATGAGGGGACCGAGCGCTGGTCGCTGTGGGCGACCACTGGGCCACTCGTTTTAAAAAGCAGCCCCAATGTCTCGAAAGTTTGCCCACGATGGTGCTGAGACCCCCTTCCCCAACATCTCCCAGCCCAGACACCCAACCATCCAACATAGGACGGCCCCTAGAGGGCAGTCCCTATGGAGGGCAGCGCTGTTGGCCCATACTGGCAGCCTAATGCATGGGAACCATTTAGTTTGGTCTCTCACTGGCAACCTTACTAGCATGGGAAGCCCTCTCTCCCCGAAATCAGGGCAGAGGAGGGGCCGCAGCCCCCTCTAGTCTAGCTCGCCAGGTCTCAGAGACACACAAGCCCCCCTACCATGTCAAGGCGGTTCCCGTTGAGGGGGATCAGAGACTGGAGATTGAGGAAATCAAGGAGACCATTGAAAAAATATTCTTCCAACCCTTCCTCCACAGTTACTGGAGGAAGTGTGTGAACACCTTATCAGCATTGGTGTAGAAACTGTTAATGATATTCACTATGTGAAGGCATCCCATCTTACACCCATGTAGAAAGAGATTCAAGCACGTAAACTTATTGATAAATGGAAACAAGGTACAGTATAATGCATGCCATATTTTTTTAAGATTAGTTTACCTTACTGTACAGTTCTTGCCTGCATTTAAGACTCAGGTAATATTCTATATTAGCTTATGAGTTGTGTCCTAGCAAACTTGGCCAATCTTTTTTTTTTTTTTTACAGTACCGGTACAGTACTGTATATTCAGACACTTGATGTGGGTTGTCATTTAACTGCAGGTCCAATTAAAACAGAGTATCACTGTTGCTTGTTATGTAACTTATTGTTCCCATGTACCCACAAAATACTTATACATCATCTTTTTGATGAAATGTTGTCTCATTTTCTTCTCAATTATGTTTCTTATAAATTAACTCATCACATGAATTATCACACTCATCACAGGAAGATACACACTCATCACAGGAAGATACACACTCATCACAGGAATTATCACACTCATCACAGGAAGATGCACACTCATCACAGCAAGATACACACTCATCACAGGAATTATCACACTCATCACAGGAAGATACACACTCATCACAGGAAGATACACACTCACCACAGGAAGATACACACTCATCACAGGAAGATGCACACTCATCACAGGAAGATACACACTCATCACAGGAAGATGCACACTCATCACAGGAAGATATACAATCATCACAGGAAGATATACAATCATCACAGGAAGATACACACTTACCACAGGAAGATACACACTCATCACAGGAAGATACACACTCAATTCAGCCAACTGTTTCAGCTCTAGATGATGGAGAAATCAGTGCCAAGCTACAACCAATCACATTGGGCTGAAGATTATACAATACCCTGGAAAAGATTTTCAAAGACAAATTTGCTCGTTTCCTTAGAAAAAGGACAGAGACCTAAGCCTTCTGCTAGAAGAGAGATGGTGAGAGTGTTGGTGGATGATATATCAAACATCTCAGAAAGACCAGGGAAGAAATCACTGGCAGTAATTGCTGAGAGAATTGTTAAAACTTATCCGGCATCGTTTTTAGATGAAATTGATGGAACACTTGTTGGAACAGGTTTTGACTCTTTATTTAAACAGTTAATGGCAAGGTTTGATAATATAAATAGAGGGCCTAATAGTAATTCAATAAAAAGAAAAGTAAACTGTTCCCATGAAAATGAAGAAATAGACACTGAGGGAGCTGGTCTAATCAGAAGAGTACAGGTGTGTTTTAACGATAAATATAGGTGTATTAATTATATGCCCAAAGATTATCCGGATGGGGAATCTGAAACAACACAAGATGACAGGAAAACTTACTGAATAATTACTGAAAACATTACTGAATAATGAGAGTTTGGAGGACTACATTGACTCCAAATTGACCACAAAAGGTTGATTTCCTTAAGGTGGCATATAGCACATTGTTATGGGTGATAAATTTAGAGCAATGATTCCTCCAAACTATTCCAGATATTGTATCAATATTTCTGCCTTTATTAAATTGAATATTGTATGAATATTTCTGCTTTAAATTAAATTGAATAGTGCATGAATATTTCTGCTTTAAATTAAATTGAATATTGTATAAATATTTCTGCTTTAAACTGAATATTGTATGAACGTGATATAAGTTGTTAATGTCAAACATCCCTAAGTTTGATATACCATAGGTCTTACCTTGTGAAACTCCGTATAGGCTGTTCAGGTTAGGTCTTGGTAGTCTGCTATGGTTAGGTCCCGCTAGTCTGCAATGGTCCAGATTAGGTTAGATTGGGTTGGGTCGGGTTGGGTTGGGTTGGGTCGGGTTGGGTTTGGTTGGGGTGGGTTAGGTTGGATAAGATTATGTTAGGTTAGGTTAGGTATGTATGGCTAAAAACAGGACATTTGCACAATAAATGGATGTAAAAATTGAACTAATCACTTGAAAAAAATTGAACTAATCACTTGAAAAAATCTTAGAAAAGCAATATTTTGTCTGAAAATTTCACACGTGTAGCTCAGAAAATGTACCCAATTTTTTAATTACAAAAAAAAACATTGTATAGACAAGGGAAACCATTATGTAATATGAGTAATAAAAACGTCCGGTAATTATCTAATCTATTGCCATTTTCTATTACAATATTTCTATCTTCTTTATTCACAAATTCATAACATTCTAAAACACTTTTATTCGGAAATCCCCCATTTCCAAGTTAGGTCATATTCAAATTTTGAAATTAGTATGACCTTACATGACATAATTAGGGGAAACCACAATCTGACTCTGCTCCTTTTTACTGTAGAGGCAAAAGCTCATTACCATCGTATTCCTCGTGTGTTTTTACGTATAATAACCAATTTTCATTGAAATCGTACATCAAATATTATTTTTCCCAATATTTTTCACCAACTGAGGGAATTTTTTTTTTTTTTTTTTCAGAACTTCCTCATACTTTATGAGGACACTCTCCTTAGATACAGCAACACTGTCATGAGCCAAGAACCCCATATCACTGCTAGAAATGGGAAATTGAAATCGCTTAAAAGGGAGATAAAATTCCTGAGATGAAAAAAATCCTCAAAAATAGGGTAATAATTTATCAAGGAAATGGAAACAACAAAATATGCTCATATATACGTGTATCACTTGTGAAAAGCTTCATGAACATGACATAAAACTGTTCGAGCTGTTATTAATTGCACCTGAAAAAGTGGGTCCTGAGAAAACTGCGAATTTGTGATATAGGAAAGTTGGGCAGTCTAAAATAGTATCCCCCGTTTCCTTTACATACTCTATCATATCTCAAGTATAGAGAATGTGTCTGATGTATGGTAAACTATTATTTTTGCATATATAACTACGAGAATCTTAATTCCTCGTTCATCACTGACATATACCAGCACAGTATGATACATATAACGATATATTGTGATATATTATGCTATATAGCAAAATATTATGATGCATTATGAATAATAAACAGTTCATATGATGGACTGAGAAGGGAGAATGAGATTTGAGATGGGTATGGGAGGTCTTATTGAATTTGTGTGTGTGTGTGTGTGCCTACACTGCAATTATTTGTATGATCATTCACTTATTCATTATTTATTTGTTTATTTACCTATATAATTAGCCTTTACCGACAAGTGTAACTTGTCTCACCCCTGGGGGATTATGGAAGTAGCTGACTCAACGAAAAGGGGTTTATTTTTACCAGGGATTGGCTCTTCCCTTTCCTCCTCAGCTACTTCTACCCTTTTACTCACGTCCTTGCTTAGAAGGCTCCTGCTTCATATGTGGTGCCTTCTTTGATGACTTTCTTTGCTTCTTCTTCCATTGCCTTTCGTTTCTTTGATCATCTTTCTTCCTTCTTTTCTTGGCGGCTTTCAAACAATTTGTGTTTTTTCACGTCCTGCCCTGTTCCAATTTTCTTCCCTATTTTTCCAGAAGACACAAGGCCTCCAGAACGCGCAAATCCAAAGTTGAACTCAGTTATGGCCTTAGCACACAGGTAATGCACCCTCTCCTTTTGATAAAACACAGTTTTAGAGCACTTGCTCCATATGACTGAATTCAGGCATTCATTGGCATTCTGTGTTCGTCCAGTGCACCTTGACAAGAGTTCATCTGTGCTGTACTTTCTCATTATGTCGTACAGGTCACCCTTGAGATCTTGGCGTATTGGGTAGTGAATTTGCTGGTCATGGCTTCCAGTAGGCTTTCCTTCAGCTCGAGCTTTGTTGAAGAAGCACCAGGAATCAACTCCTTCTGGGCACAGCTCGTGGCAAGGATCGTCATCGGTGCTACAACAGTGTTCAATTATTGCAAAAATTGCCTTTTTCATCTTCTCCACATCATCCAGGTTACGAATTATGGCATACCTGTAAAAATCCTGGATTTTCCCTAAAGTAACCTGGGTCAGGGATCCTCTTCTCCTCCCTCCAACACCTTCTCCTTTCCTACTCTTTTCTTGTACATAGTCTCTCAATGCCTTCCCAACTCTCTTTGCAACTTGATTGATGCATTCATCTTTGCGAATTTCCACATCTCCATACACTTTTTCTTTCACTACAGATGAGTAGGTCTTCGAGTCACCATCTGAAATTACAGTGGTATATCGAAAGTTACATTTTTCCACTGACCTTTTCCACAGTTTCATCCAACCCTCTGTCTCCATTGCAGGAGAACTTCCATCAAAGTTTTTTACGCACTGTGGCTGATGTGCAGCATACCAGTCACCTTCTGTCTTTTTATTTTTCTCACATATTCTGCAGTATTTACTCAATACTTCATAGTCCACAACAAGTCCTGTGTCAAAGTGTATGACTGGTACCACACAAAACTTTGCCACAAACCCTCTCTTTGACCAGGAACCATCACATGTCACTGTTATATTCTTCACTTCAGGAGAACCTGGTTGTTCATTTTCAAGATATTCATGGACGAGTTCCGTGCTCGTCTCAAACTCACTTCACCATCTTGGATTCCTTTTGCCTCAATTTCTCGGGCAATGTAAAAGAACCTGGTACTTGACATTATTTTCATCTCGAACACTTTTTCCATGTCCTCAAGTGTTTTATAGCCATTGTTTTCTAGGCCAAATTCTACGAACTTCATATTCACATCATACTTGCCCTGTGGTTCGTACCTGAAGGAGGTCCAGGCAACAGACGTCTCGCCACACACACTACACTCGCACACGATTTTGTTCGCTGCACCAAGTCGCCTTCCTACACTGGGGATACCCAATGCAACATTTCTACACTTTTCACATTTTTTTTTTAAATTTTGGAACAATTTTCTCTTCGAAATTATGACATATTCGTCTTTCACTCTGTCAAGAGGAACAGCGATACTTTCTCGCAGCCGTCTCTTCACAGCGGCTGGTGACACTTGGGTTGTCCCCTCCTCTTGTGGTTGTGGTTGCTCCCCCGATGGTCCTGGTTGTGGCTGGGGTTGTGGTTGCTCCCCCGATGGTCCTGGTTGTGGCTGGGGTTGTGGTTGCTCCCATGATGGTCCTGGTTGTTGCTGGGGTTGTGGTTGCTCCCCTGCTTTTTCTGCAATAGCAGCCAGGGCCTTCTCCTTCTTCTTCCTCGCTATATCAGCCATCTTTTTTCTAAGCTTTGACTTGGGTCCCATCTTGAGAAAAAGATTGCTTGCTTGCTTGATTTGAGCTCGTACAATAATACTCGACAGAGTCTGGAGTAAAAGTGAAGGAAAGTGGTAGTGGTAGGATGCGCTGTTTATGGTCGCGTTCTGAATCCTTTGAGACAACTTGAGGGTAAAGGCTAATTTCATTTTACATTTCTGTTTTTTTCCTTTTATCATTCACAGTGAGTTTCATATAGAGTATTCTACATAAAAAAAAAAACACACACATATATATGTGTATTTGTATATGGGTTTGTTATATAGTCTACGACTGTTCAGAAAATGAATAGAGTGTGTATTGAAGACATCTTCTTTACTCGTTTGTATCTCAAATTCCGGCTCAAAACACCCGAAAATTCGATATTTTGGGGTCCCAGAAGCGATCCGTACATGCCTACTCAGTGCTAGAATATTTTCAAAATATAGGCTTAAAAAATGCTAAAAATCGATATTTTAGGTGCAAAAAAGTCAATATCTCAAATTAAGGCCCGAAACACCCGAAAATTCGATATTTAGGGGTCCCAGAAGCGATCTGTACATGCCTACTCCGTGTTAGAGTATTTTCAAAATACAGGCCAAAAACATACTGAAAATCGATCTTTTATGTGCCCAAAAGTCGATATGTGCATGCATCTTCTGTACCCGTTTATATCTCAAATTCTGGCCCTAAACACCCGAAAATTCGATATTTTTGGGTCCCAGAAGCGATCTGTATATGCCTACTCAGTGCTAGAATGTTTTCAAAATATAGGCTCAAAACATGCTAAAAATCGATATTTTAGGTGCCAAAAGTCGATATCTCAAATTAAGGCCCGAAACACCCGAAAATTCGATATTTAGGGGTCCCAGAAGCGATCTGTACATGCCTACTCCGTGTTAGAGTAATTTCTAAATACAGGCCATAAAAACATACTTAAAATCGATCTTTTAGGTGCCAAAAAGTCGATATGTGCATGCATCTTCTGTACCCATTTATATCTCAAATTTAGGCTCAAAACACACGAAAATTCGATATTTTGGGGTCCCAGAAGCGATCTGTACATGCTTACTCAGTGCTAGAATATTTTCAAAATATAGGCTCAAAACATGTTAAAAATCGATATTTAAGGTGCCTAAAGGCGATATCTCAAATTCAGGCCCAAAACACCCGAAAATTCGATATTTTGGGGTCCCAGAAGCGATCTGTACATGCCTACTCCGTGTTAGAGTATTTTCAAAATACAGGCCCAAAACATGCTCAAAATCGATGTTTTAGGTGCCAAAAAGTCGATATGTGCATGCATCTTCAGTACCCGTTTATATCTCAAATTCAGGCTCAAAACACCCGAAAATTCGATATTTTGGGGTCCCTGAAGCGATCTGTACATGCCTACTCCGTGTTAGAGTATTTTTAAAATACAGGCCCAAAACATGCTAAAAATCGATATTTTAGGTGCCAAAAAGTCGATATCTCAAATTAAGGCCGAAAATACCCGAAAATTCGATATTTAGGGGTCCCAGAAGCGATCTGTACATGCCTACTCCTTGCTAGAGTTATTTCAAAATACAGGCCAAAAACATACTGAAAATCGATCTTTTAGGTGCCCAAAAGTCGATTTGTGCATGCATCTTCTGTACCCGTTTATATCTCAAATTCTGGCCCTAAACACCCAAAAATTCGATATTTTTGGGTCCCAGAAGCGATCTGTACATGCCTACTCAGTGCGAGAATGTTTTCAAAATATAGGCTCAAAACATGCTCAAAATCGATATTTTAGGTGCCCAAAAGTCGATATGTGAATGCATCTTCTGTACTCGTTTATATCTCAAATTCAGGCTCAAAACACCCAAAAATTCGATATTTTGGGGTCCCAGAAGCGATCTGTACATGCCTACTCAGTGCTAGAATATTTTCAAAATATAGGCTTAAAAAAATGCTAAAAATCGATATTTTAGGTGCCAAAAAGTCGATATCTCAAATTAAGGCCCGAAACACCCGAAAATTCGATATTTATGGGTCCCAGAAGCGATCTGTACATGCTTACTCCATGTTAGAGTCTTTTCAAAATACAGGCCAAAAACATACTGAAAATCGATCTTTTAGGTGCCCAAAAGTCGATATGTGCATGCATCTTCTGTACGAGTTTATATCTCAAATTCTGTCCCTAAACACCCGAAAATTCGATATTTTGGGGTCCCAGAAGCGATCGGTACATGCCTACTCCGTGTTAGAGTATTTTCAAAATACAGGCCCAAAACATGCTGAAAATCGATATTTTAGATGCCCAAAGTCAATATGTGCATGTATCTTCTGTACCCGTTTATATCTCAAATTCAGGCTCAAAACACCCGAAAATTCGATATAATGGGGTCCCAGAAGCGATCTGTACATGCCTACTCCGTGTTAGAGTATTTTCAAAATACAGGCCCAAAACATGCTCAAAATCGATGTTTTAGGTGCCCAAAAGTCGATATGTGCATGCATCTTCATTACCCATTTATATCTCAAATTCAGGCTCAAAACACACGAAAATTCGATATTTTGGGGTTCCAGAAGTGATCTGTACATGCCTACTCCGTGTTAGAGTTTTTCAAAAAACAGGCCCAAAACATGCTGAAAATCGATATTTTAGATGCCCAAAGTCAATATGTGCATGTATCTTCTGTACCCGTTTATATCTCAAATTCAGGCTCAAAACACCCGAAAATTCAATATTTCTGGGTCCCAGAAGCAATCTATACATGCCTACTCAGTGCTAGAATATTTTCAAAATATAGGCTAAAAACATGCTCAAAATCAATATTTTAGGTGCCAAAAAGTCGATATCTCAAATTAAGGCCTGAAACACCCGAAAATTCGATATTTAGGGGTCCCAGAAGCGATCTGTACATGCCTACTCCATGTTAGAGTATTTTCAAAATACAGGCCAAAAACATACTGAAAATCGATCTTTTATGTGCCCAAATGTCGATATGTGCATGCATCTTCTGTACACGTTTATATCTCAAATTCTGTCCCTTAACACCCGAAAATTCGATATTTTTGTGTCCCAGAAGCGATCTGTACATGCCTACTCAGTGCTAGAATTTTTTCAAAATATAGGCTCAAAACATGCTCAAAATCGATATTTTAGGTGCCCAAAAGTCGATATGTGCATGCATCCCCTCTACTCGTTTATATCTCAAATTCAGGCTAAAAACACCCGAAAATTCAATATTTTGGGGTCCCAGAAGCGATCTGTACATGCCTACTCAGTGCTAGAATATTTTCAAAATATAGGCTAAAAACATGCTAAAAATCGATATTTTAGGTGCCAAAAAGTCGATATCTCAATTTAAGGCCCAAAATACCCGAAAATTCGATATTTAGGGGTCCCAGAAGCGGTCTGTACATGCCTACTCCGTGCTAGAGTAATTTCAAAATACAGGCCAAAAACATACTGAAAATCGATCTTTTTGGTGCCCAAAAGTCGATATGTGCATGCATCTTCTGTACCCGTTTATATCTCAAATTCTGGCCCTAAACACCCGAAAATTCGATATTTTTGGGTCCCAGAAGCGATCTGTACATGCCTACTCCGTGCTAGAATGTTTTATAAATATAGGCTCAAAACATGCTCAAAATCGATATTTTAGGTGCCCAAAAGTCGATATGTGCATGCATCTTCTGTACTCGTTTATATCTCAAATTCAGGCTCAAAACACCCGAAAATTCGATATTTTGGGGTCCCAGAAGCGATCTGTACATGCCTACTCAGTGCTAGAATATTTTCAAAATATAGGCTTAAAAAATGCTATAAATCGATATTTTAGGTGCAAAAAAGTCGACATCTCAAATTAAGGCCCGAAACACCCGAAAATTCGATATTTAGGGGTCCCAGAAGCGATCTGTACATGCCTACTCCGTGTTAGAGTATTTTCAAAATACAGGCCAAAAACATACTGAAAATCGATCTTTTATGTGCCCAAAAGTCGATATGTGCATGCATCTTCTGTACCCGTTTATATCTCAAATTCTGGCCCTAAACACCCAAAAATTCGATATTTTTGGGTCCCAGAAGCGATCTGTACATGCCTACTCCGTGCTAGAATGTTTTATAAATATAGGCTCAAAACATGCTCAAAATCGATATTTTAGGTGCAAAAAAGTCGACATCTCAAATTAAGGCCCGAAACACCCGAAAATTCGATATTTAGGGGTCCCAGAAGCGATCTGTACATGCCTACTCCGTGTTAGAGTATTTTCAAAATACAGGCCAAAAACATACTGAAAATCGATCTTTTATGTGCCCAAAAGTCGATATGTGCATGCATCTTCATTACCCATTTATATCTCAAATTCAGGCTCAAAACACACGAAAATTCGATATTTTGGGGTTCCAGAAGCGATCTGTACATGCCTACTCCGTGTTAGAGTTTTTCAAAATACAGGCCCAAAACATGCTGAAAATCGATATTTTAGATGCCCAAAGTCAATATGTGCATGTATCTTCTGTACCCGTTTATATCTCAAATTCAGGCTCAAAACACCCGAAAATTCAATATTTCTGGGTCCCAGAAGCAATCTATACATGCCTACTCAGTGCTAGAATATTTTCAAAATATAGGCTAAAAACATGCTCAAAATCAATATTTTAGGTGCCAAAAAGTCGATATCTCAAATTAAGGCCCGAAACACCCGAAAATTCGATATTTAGGGGTCCCAGAAGCGATCTGTACATGCCTACTCCGTGTTAGAGTATTTTCAAAATACAGGCCAAAAACATACTGAAAATCGATCTTTTAGGTGCCCAAAAGTCGATATGTGCATGAATCTTCTGTACCCACTTATATCTCAAATTCTGGCCCTAAACACCCGAAAATTCGATATTTTTGGGTCCCAGAAGCGATCTGTACATGCCTACTCAGTGCTAGAATTTTTTCAAAATATAGGCTCAAAACATGCTCAAAATCGATATTTTAGGTGCCCAAAAGTCGATATGTGCATGCATCTTCTGTACTCGTTTATATCTCAAATTCAGGCTCAAAACACCCGATAATTCGATATTTTGGGGTCCCAGAAGCGATCTATACATGCCTATTCCGTGTTAGAGTATTTTCAAAATACAGGCCTAAAACATGCTGAAAATCGATATTTTAGATGCCCAAAGTCAATATGTGCATGTATCTTCTGTACCCGTTTATATCTCAAATTCAGGCTCAAAACACCCGAAAATTCAATATTTCTGGGTCCCAGAAGCAATCTGTACATGCCTACTCATTGCTAGAATACTTTCAAAATATAGGCTAAAAACATGCTCAAAATCAATATTTTAGGTGCCAAAAAGTCGATATCTCAAATTAAGGCCCAAAACACCCGAAAATTCGATATTTATGGGTCCCAGAAGCGATCTGTACATGCTTACTCCATGTTAGAGTCTTTTCAAAATACAGGCCAAAAACATACTGAAAATCGATCTTTTAGGTGCCCAAAAGTCGATATGTGCATGCATCTTCTGTACGAGTTTATATCTCAAATTCTGTCCCTAAACACCCGAAAATTCGATATTTTGGGGTCCCAGAAGCGATCGGTACATGCCTACTCCGTGTTAGAGTATTTTCAAAATACAGGCCCAAAACATGCTGAAAATCGATATTTTAGATGCCCAAAGTCAATATGTGCATGTATCTTCTGTACCCGTTTATATCTCAAATTCAGGCTCAAAACACCCGAAAATTCGATATAATGGGGTCCCAGAAGCGATCTGTACATGCCTACTCCGTGTTAGAGTATTTTCAAAATACAGGCCCAAAACATGCTCAAAATCGATGTTTTAGGTGCCCAAAAGTCGATATGTGCATGCATCTTCATTACCCATTTATATCTCAAATTCAGGCTCAAAACACACGAAAATTCGATATTTTGGGGTTCCAAAAGTGATCTGTACATGCCTACTCCGTGTTAGAGTTTTTCAAAAAACAGGCCCAAAACATGCTGAAAATCGATATTTTAGATGCCCAAAGTCAATATGTGCATGTATCTTCTGTACCCGTTTATATCTCAAATTCAGGCTCAAAACACCCGAAAATTCAATATTTCTGGGTCCCAGAAGCAATCTATACATGCCTACTCAGTGCTAGAATATTTTCAAAATATAGGCTAAAAACATGCTCAAAATCAATATTTTAGGTGCCAAAAAGTCGATATCTCAAATTAAGGCCTGAAACACCCGAAAATTCGATATTTAGGGGTCCCAGAAGCGATCTGTACATGCCTACTCCATGTTAGAGTATTTTCAAAATACAGGCCAAAAACATACTGAAAATCGATCTTTTATGTGCCCAAATGTCGATATGTGCATGCATCTTCTGTACGCGTTTATATCTCAAATTCTGTCCCTTAACACCCGAAAATTCGATATTTTTGTGTCCCAGAAGCGATCTGTACATGCCTACTCAGTGCTAGAATTTTTTCAAAATATAGGCTCAAAACATGCTCAAAATCGATATTTTAGGTGCCCAAAAGTCGATATGTGCATGCATCCCCTCTACTCGTTTATATCTCAAATTCAGGCTAAAAACACCCGAAAATTCAATATTTTGGGGTCCCAGAAGCGATCTGTACATGCCTACTCAGTGCTAGAATATTTTCAAAATATAGGCTAAAAACATGCTAAAAATCGATATTTTAGGTGCCAAAAAGTCGATATCTCAAATTAAGGCCCAAAATACCCGAAAATTCGATATTTAGGGGTCCCAGAAGCGGTCTGTACATGCCTACTCCGTGCTAGAGTAATTTCAAAATACAGGCCAAAAACATACTGAAAATCGATCTTTTTGGTGCCCAAAAGTCGATATGTGCATGCATCTTCTGTACCCGTTTATATCTCAAATTCTGGCCCTAAACACCCAAAAATTCGATATTTTTGGGTCCCAGAAGCGATCTGTACATGCCTACTCCGTGCTAGAATGTTTTATAAATATAGGCTCAAAACATGCTCAAAATCGATATTTTAGGTGCCCAAAAGTCGATATGTGCATGCATCTTCTGTACTCGTTTATATCTCAAATTCAGGCTCAAAACACCCGAAAATTCGATATTTTGGGGTCCCAGAAGCGATCTGTACATGCCTACTCAGTGCTAGAATATTTTCAAAATATAGGCTTAAAAAATGCTATAAATCGATATTTTAGGTGCAAAAAAGTCGACATCTCAAATTAAGGCCCGAAACACCCGAAAATTCGATATTTAGGAGTCCCAGAAGCGATCTGTACATGCCTACTCCGTGTTAGAGTATTTTCAAAATACAGGCCAAAAACATACTGAAAATCGATCTTTTATGTGCCCAAAAGTCGATATGTGCATGCATCTTCTGTACCCGTTTATATCTCAAATTCTGGCCCTAAACACCCAAAAATTCGATATTTTTGGGTCCCAGAAGCAATCTGTACATGCCTACTCCGTGCTAGAATGTTTTATAAATATAGGCTCAAAACATGCTCAAAATCGATATTTTAGGTGCCCAAAAGTCGATATGTGCATGCATCTTCATTACCCATTTATATCTCAAATTCAGGCTCAAAACACACGAAAATTCGATATTTTGGGGTTCCAGAAGCGATCTGTACATGCCTACTCCGTGTTAGAGTTTTTCAAAATACAGGCCCAAAACATGCTGAAAATCGATATTTTAGATGCCCAAAGTCAATATGTGCATGTATCTTCTGTACCCGTTTATATCTCAAATTCAGGCTCAAAACACCCGAAAATTCAATATTTCTGGGTCCCAGAAGCAATCTATACATGCCTACTCAGTGCTAGAATATTTTCAAAATATAGGCTAAAAACATGCTCAAAATCAATATTTTAGGTGCCAAAAAGTCGATATCTCAAATTAAGGCCCGAAACACCCGAAAATTCGATATTTAGGGGTCCCAGAAGCGATCTGTACATGCCTACTCCATGTTAGAGTATTTTCAATATACAGGCCAAAAACATACTGAAAATCGATCTTTTAGGTGCCCAAATGTCGATATGTGCATGCATCTTCTGTACGCGTTTATATCTCAAATTCTGTCCCTTAACACCCGAAAATTCGATATTTTTGTGTCCCAGAAGCGATCTGTACATGCCTACTCAGTGCTAGAATTTTTTCAAAATATAGGCTCAAAACATGCTCAAAATCGATATTTTAGGTGCCCAAAAGTCGATATGTGCATGCATCCCCTCTACTCGTTTATATCTCAAATTCAGGCTAAAAACACCCGATAATTCGATATTTTGGGGTCCCAGAAGCGATCTGTACATGCCTACTCAGTGCTAGAATATTTTCAAAATATAGGCTTAAAAAATGCTAAAAATCGATATTTTAGGTGCCAAAAAGTCGATATCTCAAATTAAGGCCCGAAACACCCGAAAATTTGATATTTAGGGGTCCCAGAAGCGATCTGTACATGCCTACTCCGTGTTAGAGTATTTTCAAAATACAGGCCAGAAACATACTGAAAATCGATCTTTTATGTGCCCAAAAGTCGATATGTGGATGCATCTTCTGTACCCGTTTATATCTCAAATTCTGGCCCTAAACACCCGAAAATTCGATATTTTTGGGTCCCAGAAGCGATCTGTATATGCCTACTCAGTGCTAGAATGTTTTCAAAATATAGGCTCAAAACATGCTAAAAATCGATATTTTAGGTGCCAAAAAGTCGATATCTCAAATTAAGGCCCGAAACACCCGAAAATTCGATATTTAGGGGTCCCAGAAGCGATCTGTACATGCCTACTCCGTGTTAGAGTATTTTCAAAATACAGGCCAAAAACATACTGAAAATCGATCTTTTAGGTGCCCAAAAGTCGATATGTGCATGCATCTTCTGTACCCGTTTATATCTCAAATTCTGGTCATAAACACCCGAAAATTCGATATTTTTGAGTCCCAGAAGCGATCTGTACATGCCTTCTCCGTGTTAGAGTATTTTCAAAATACAGGCCCAAAACATGCTAAAAATCGATATTTTAGATGCCTAAAGTCAATATGTGCATGTATCTTCTGTACGTTTTTATATCTCAAATTCAGGCTCAAAACACCCGAAAATTCAATATTTTGGGGTCCCAGAAGCGATCTGTACATGCCTACTCAGTGCTAGAATATTTTCAAAATATAGGCTAAAAACATGCTAAAAATCGATATTTTAGGTGCCAAAAAGTCGATATCTCAAATTAAGGCCCAAAATACCCGAAAATTCGATATTTAGGGGTCCCAGAAGCGGTCTGTACATGCCTACTCCGTGCTAGAGTAATTTCAAAATACAGGCCAAAAACATACTGAAAATCGATCTTTTTGGTGCCCAAAAGTCGATATGTGCATGCATCTTCTGTACCCGTTTATATCTCAAATTCTGGCCCTAAACACCCAGAAATTCGATATTTTTGGGTCCCAGAAGCGATCTGTACATGCCTACTCCGTGCTAGAATGTTTTATAAATATAGGCTCAAAACATGCTCAAAATCGATATTTTAGGTGCCCAAAAGTCGATATGTGCATGCATCTTCTGTACTCGTTTATATCTCAAATTCAGGCTCAAAACACCCGAAAATTCGATATTTTGGGGTCCCAGAAGCGATCTGTACATGCCTACTCAGTGCTAGAATATTTTCAAAATATAGGCTTAAAAAATGCTATAAATCGATATTTTAGGTGCAAAAAAGTCGACATCTCAAATTAAGGCCCGAAACACCCGAAAATTCGATATTTAGGGGTCCCAGAAGCGATCTGTACATGCCTACTCCGTGTTAGAGTATTTTCAAAATACAGGCCAAAAACATACTGAAAATCGATCTTTTATGTGCCCAAAAGTCGATATGTGCATGCATCTTCTGTACCCGTTTATATCTCAAATTCTGGCCCTAAACACCCGAAAATTCGATATTTTTGGGTCCCAGAAGCGATCTGTACATGCCTACTCAGTGCTAGAATTTTTTCAAAATATAGGTTTAAAACATGCTCAAAATCGATATTTTAGGTGCCAAAAAGTCGATATGTGCAAGCATATTCAGTACCCGTTTATATCTCAAATTCAGGCTCAAAACACCCGAAAATTCGATATTTTTTAGGTCCCAGAAGCGATCTGTACATGCCTTCTCTGTGTTAGAGTATTTTCAAATTACAGGCCCAAAACATGCTGAAAATCGATATTTTAGATGCCTAAAGTCAATATGTGCATTTATCTTCTGTACCCGTTTATATCTCAAATTCACGCTCAAAACACCCGAAAATTCAATATTTTTGGGTCCCAGAAGCAATCTGTACATGCCTACTCAGTGCTAGAATATTTTCAAAATATAGGCTAAAAACATGCTAAAAATCGATATTTTAGGTGCCAAAAAGTCGATATCTCAAATTAAGGCCCAAAACACCCGAAAATTCGATATTTAGGGGTCCCAGAAGCGATCTGTACATGCCTACTCCGTGTTAGAGTAATTTCAAAATACAGGCCATAAAAACATATTGAAAATCGATCTTTTAGGTGCCAAAAAGTCGATATGTGCATGCATCTTCTGTACCCGTTTATATCTCAAATTCTGGCCTTAAACACCCAAAAATTCGATATTTTTGGGTCCCAGAAGCGATCTGTACATGCCTACTCAGTGCTAGAATGTTTTCAAAATATAGGCTCAAAACATGCTCAAAATCGATATTTTAGGTGCCCAAAAGTCGATATGTGCATGCATCTTCTTTACTCGTTTGTATCTCAAATTCCGGCTCAAAACACCCGAAAATTCGATATTTTGGGGTCCCAGAAGCGATCCGTACATGCCTACTCAGTGCTAGAATATTTTCAAAATATAGGCTTAAAAAAATGCTAAAAATCGATATTTTAGGTGCAAAAAAGTCGATATATCAAATTAAGGCCCGAAACACCCGAAAATTCGATATTTAGGGGTCCCAGAAGCGATCTGTACATGCCTACTCCGTGTTAGAGTATTTTCAAAATACAGGCCAAAAACATACTGAAATCGATCTTTTATGTGCCCAAAAGTCGATATGTGCATGCATCTTCTGTACCCGTTTATATCTTAAAATCTGGCCCTAAACACCCGAAAATTCGATATTTTTGGGTCCCAGAAGCGATCTGTATATGCCTACTCAGTGCTAGAATGTTTTCAAAATATAGGCTCAAAACATGCTAAAAATCGATATTTTAGGTGCCAAAAAGTCGATATCTCAAATTAAGGCCCGAAACACCCGAAAATTCGATATTTAGGGGTCCCAGAAGCGCTCTGTACATGCCTACTCCGTGTTAGAGTATTTTCAAAATACAGGCCAAAAACATACTGAAAATCGATCTTTTAGGTGTCCAAAAGTCGATATGTGCATGCATCTTCTGTACCCGTTTATATCTCAAATTCTGGCCCTAAGCACTCGAAAATTCGATATTTTTGG
The DNA here is from genome assembly GCA_033782935.1 of Petrolisthes cinctipes. NCBI lineage: Eukaryota > Metazoa > Arthropoda > Malacostraca > Decapoda > Porcellanidae > Petrolisthes > Petrolisthes cinctipes. The sequence goes on from JAWQEG010000030.1 coordinate 5,994,186, forward strand.
GTCCCAGAAGCGATCTGTACATGCCTACTCAGTGCCAGAATTTTTTCAAAATAAAGGCTCAAAACATGCTCAAAATCGATATTTTAGGTGCCCAAAAGTCGATATGTGCATGCATATTCAGTACCCGTTTATATCTCAAATTCAGGCTCAAAACACCCGAAAATTCGATATTTTGGGGTCCCAGAAGCGATCTGTACATGCCTACTCTGTGTTAGAGTATTTTCAAAATACAGGGCCAAAACATGCTGAAAATCGATATTTTAGATGCCTAAAGTCAATATGTGCATTTATCTTCTGTACTCGTTTATATCTCAAATTCACGCTCAAAACACCCGAAAATTCAATATTTTTGGGTCCCAGAAGCAATCTGTACATGCCTACTCAGTGCTAGAATATTTTCAAAATATAGGCTCAAAACATGCTAAAAATCGATATTTTAGGTGCCAAAAAGTCGATATCTCAAATTAAGGCCCGAAACAACCGAAAATTCGATATTTAGGGGTCCCAGAAGCGATCTGTACATGCCTACTCCGTGTTAGAGTATTTTCAAAATACAGGCCAAAAACATACTGAAAATCGATCTTTTAGGTGCCCAAACGTCGATATGTGCATGCATCTTCTGTACCCGTTTATATCTCAAATTCTGGTCCTAAACACCCGAAAATTCGATATTTTTGGATCCCAGAAGCGATCTGTACATGCCTTCTCCGTGTTAGAGTATTTTCAAAATACAGGCCCAAAACATGCTAAAAATCGATATTTTAGATGCCTAAAGTCAATATGTGCATGTATCTATTGTACGTTTTTATATCTCAAATTCAGGCTCAAAACACCAGAAAATTCAATATTTTGGGGTCCCAGAAGCGATCTGTACATGCCTACTCAGTGCTAGAATATTTTCAAAATATAGGCTTAAAAAATGCTATAAATCGATATTTTAGGTGCAAAAAAGTCGACATCTCAAATTAAGGCCCGAAACACCCGAAAATTCGATATTTAGGGGTCCCAGAAGCGATCTGTACATGCCTACTCCGTGTTAGAGTATTTTCAAAATACAGGCCAAAAACATACTGAAAATCGATCTTTTAGGTGCCCAAAAGTCGATATGTGCATGCATCTTCTGTACCCGTTTATATCTCAAATTCTGGTCCTAAACACCCGAAAATTCGATATTTTTGAGTCCCAGAAGCGATCTGTACATGCCTTCTCCGTGTTAGAGTATTTTCAAAATACAGGCCCAAAACATGCTAAAAATCGATATTTTAGATGCCTAAAGTCAATATGTGCATGTATCTTCTGTACGTTTTTATATCTCAAATTCAGGCTCAAAACACCCGAAAATTCAATATTTTGGGGTCCCAGAAGCGATCTGTACATGCCTACTCAGTGCTAGAATATTTTCAAAATATAGGCTAAAAACATGCTAAAAATCGATATTTTAGGTGCCAAAAAGTCGATATCTCAAATTAAGGCCCAAAATACCCGAAAATTCGATATTTAGGGGTCCCAGAAGCGGTCTGTACATGCCTACTCCGTGCTAGAGTAATTTCAAAATACAGGCCAAAAACATACTGAAAATCGATCTTTTTGGTGCCCAAAAGTCGATATGTGCATGCATCTTCTGTACCCGTTTATATCTCAAATTCTGGTCCTAAACACCCAGAAATTCGATATTTTTGGGTCCCAGAAGCGATCTGTACATGCCTACTCCGTGCTAGAATGTTTTATAAATATAGGCTCAAAACATGCTCAAAATCGATATTTTAGGTGCCCAAAAGTCGATATGTGCATGCATCTTCTGTACTCGTTTATATCTCAAATTCAGGCTCAAAACACCCGAAAATTCGATATTTTGGGGTCCCAGAAGCGATCTGTACATGCCTACTCAGTGCTAGAATATTTTCAAAATATAGGCTTAAAAAATGCTATAAATCGATATTTTAGGTGCAAAAAAGTCGACATCTCAAATTAAGGCCCGAAACACCCGAAAATTCGATATTTAGGGGTCCCAGAAGCGATCTGTACATGCCTACTCCGTGTTAGAGTATTTTCAAAATACAGGCCAAAAACATACTGAAAATCGATCTTTTATGTGCCCAAAAGTCGATATGTGCATGCATCTTCTGTACCCGTTTATATCTCAAATTCTGGCCCTAAACACCCAAAAATTCGATATTTTTGGGTCCCAGAAGCGATCTGTACATGCCTACTCCGTGCTAGAATGTTTTATAAATATAGGCTCAAAACATGCTCAAAATCGATATTTTAGGTGCCCAAAAGTCGATAAGTGCATGCATCTTCTGTACTCGTTTATATCTCAAATTCAGGCTCAAAACACCCGAAAATTCGATATTTTGGGGTCCCAGAAGCGATCTGTACATGCCTACTCAGTGCTAGAATTTTTTCAAAATATAGGTTTAAAACATGCTCAAAATCGATATTTTAGGTGCCAAAAAGTCGATATGTGCAAGCATATTCAGTACCCGTTTATATCTCAAATTCAGTCTCAAAACACCCGAAAATTCGATATTTTTTAGGTCCCAGAAGCGATCTGTACATGCCTTCTCTGTGTTAGAGTATTTTCAAATTACAGGCCCAAAACATGCTGAAAACCGATATTTTAGATGCCTAAAGTCAATATGTGCATTTATCTTCTGTACCCGTTTATATCTCAAATTCACGCTCAAAACACCCGAAAATTCAATATTTTTGGGTCCCAGAAGCAATCTGTACATGCCTACTCAGTGCTAGAATATTTTCAAAATATAGGCTAAAAACATGCTAAAAATCGATATTTTAGGTGCCAAAAAGTCGATATCTCAAATTAAGGCCCAAAACACCCGAAAATTCGATATTTAGGGGTCCCAGAAGCGATCTGTACATGCCTACTCCGTGTTAGAGTAATTTCAAAATACAGGCCATAAAAACATATTGAAAATCGATCTTTTAGGTGCCAAAAAGTCGATATGTGCATGCATCTTCTGTACCCGTTTATATCTCAAATTCTGGCCTTAAACACCCAAAAATTCGATATTTTTGGGTCCCAGAAGCGATCTGTACATGCCTACTCAGTGCTAGAATGTTTTCAAAATATAGGCTCAAAACATGCTCAAAATCGATATTTTAGGTGCCCAAAAGTCGATATGTGCATGCATCTTCTTTACTCGTTTGTATCTCAAATTCCGGCTCAAAACACCCGAAAATTCGATATTTTGGGGTCACAGAAGCGATCCGTACATGCCTACTCAGTGCTAGAATATTTTCAAAATATAGGCTTAAAAAAATGCTAAAAATCGATATTTTAGGTGCAAAAAAGTCGATATATCAAATTAAGGCCCGAAACACCCGAAAATTCGATATTTAGGGGTCCCAGAAGCGATCTGTACATGCCTACTCCGTGTTAGAGTATTTTCAAAATACAGGCCAAAAACATACTGAAATCGATCTTTTATGTGCCCAAAAGTCGATATGTGCATGCATCTTCTGTACCCGTTTATATCTTAAAATCTGGCCCTAAACACCCGAAAATTCGATATTTTTGGGTCCCAGAAGCGATCTGTATATGCCTACTCAGTGCTAGAATGTTTTCAAAATATAGGCTCAAAACATGCTAAAAATCGATATTTTAGGTGCCAAAAAGTCGATATCTCAAATTAAGGCCCGAAACACCCGAAAATTCGATATTTAGGGGTCCCAGAAGCGCTCTGTACATGCCTACTCCGTGTTAGAGTATTTTCAAAATACAGGCCAAAAACATACTGAAAATCGATCTTTTAGGTGTCCAAAAGTCGATATGTGCATGCATCTTCTGTACCCGTTTATATCTCAAATTCTGGCCCTAAGCACCCGAAAATTCGATATTTTTGGGTCCCAGAAGCGATCTGTACATGCCTACTCAGTGCCAGAATTTTTTCAAAATAAAGGCTCAAAACATGCTCAAAATCGATATTTTAGGTGCCCAAAAGTCGATATGTGCATGCATATTCAGTACCCGTTTATATCTCAAATTCAGGCTCAAAACACCCGAAAATTCGATATTTTGGGGTCCCAGAAGCAATCTGTACATGCCTACTCAGTGCTAGAATATTTTCAAAATATAGGCTCAAAACATGCTAAAAATCGATATTTTAGGTGCCAAAAAGTCGATATCTCAAATTAAGGCCCGAAACAACCGAAAATTCGATATTTAGGGGTCCCAGAAGCGATCTGTACATGCCTACTCCGTGTTAGAGTATTTTCAAAATACAGGCCAAAAACATACTGAAAATCGATCTTTTAGGTGCCCAAACGTCGATATGTGCATGCATCTTCTGTACCCGTTTATATCTCAAATTCTGGTCCTAAACACCCGAAAATTCGATATTTTTGGATCCCAGAAGCGATCTGTACATGCCTTCTCCGTGTTAGAGTATTTTCAAAATACAGGCCCAAAACATGCTAAAAATCGATATTTTAGATGCCTAAAGTCAATATGTGCATGTATCTATTGTACGTTTTTATATCTCAAATTCAGGCTCAAAACACCAGAAAATTCGATATTTTGGGGTCCCAGAAGCGATCTGTACATGCCTACTCAGTGCTAGAATATTTTCAAAATATAGGCTTAAAAAATGCTATAAATCGATATTTTAGGTGCAAAAAAGTCGACATCTCAAATTAAGGCCCGAAACACCCGAAAATTCGATATTTAGGGGTCCCAGAAGCGATCTGTACATGCCTACTCCGTGTTAGAGTATTTTCAAAATACAGGCCAAAAACATACTGAAAATCGATCTTTTATGTGCCCAAAAGTCGATATGTGCATGCATCTTCTGTACCCGTTTATATCTCAAATTCTGGCCCTAAACACCCAAAAATTCGATATTTTTGGGTCCCAGAAACGATCTGTACATGCCTACTCCGTGCTAGAATGTTTTATAAATATAGGCTCAAAACATGCTCAAAATCGATATTTTAGGTGCCCAAAAGTCGATAAGTGCATTCATCTTCTGTACTCGTTTATATCTCAAATTCAGGCTCAAAACACCCGAAAATTCGATATTTTGGGGTCCCAGAAGCGATCTGTACATGCCTACTCAGTGCTAGAATATTTTCAAAATATAGGCTTAAAAAATGCTATAAATCGATATTTTAGGTGCAAAAAAGTCGACATCTCAAATTAAGGCCCGAAACACCCGAAAATTCGATATTTAGGGGTCCCAGAAGCGATCTGTACATGCCTACTCCGTGTTAGAGTATTTTCAAAATACAGGCCAAAAACATACTGAAAATCGATCTTTTATGTGCCCAAAAGTCGATATGTGCATGCATCTTCTGTACCCGTTTATATCTCAAATTCTGGCCCTAAACACCCGAAAATTCGATATTTTTGGGTCCCAGAAGCGATCTGTACATGCCTACTCAGTGCTAGAATTTTTTCAAAATATAGGTTTAAAACATGCTCAAAATCGATATTTTAGGTGCCAAAAAGTCGATATGTGCAAGCATATTCAGTACCCGTTTATATCTCAAATTCAGGCTCAAAACACCCGAAAATTCGATATTTTTTAGGTCCCAGAAGCGATCTGTACATGCCTTCTCTGTGTTAGAGTATTTTCAAATTACAGGCCCAAAACATGCTGAAAATCGATATTTTAGATGCCTAAAGTCAATATGTGCATTTATCTTCTGTACCCGTTTATATCTCAAATTCACGCTCAAAACACTTGAAAATTCAATATTTTTGGGTCCCAGAAGCAATCTGTACATGCCTACTCAGTGCTAGAATATTTTCAAAATATAGGCTAAAAACATGCTAAAAATCGATATTTTAGGTGCCAAAAAGTCGATATCTCAAATTAAGGCCCAAAACACCCGAAAATTTGATATTTAGGGGTCCCAGAAGCGATCTGTACATGCCTACTCCGTGTTAGAGTAATTTCAAAATACAGGCCATAAAAACATATTGAAAATCGATCTTTTAGGTGCCAAAAAGTCGATATGTGCATGCATCTTCTGTACCCGTTTATATCTCAAATTCTGGCCTTAAACACCCAAAAATTCGATATTTTTGGGTCCCAGAAGCGATCTGTACATGCCTACTCAGTGCTAGAATGTTTTCAAAATATAGGCTCAAAACATGCTCAAAATCGATATTTTAGGTGCCCAAAAGTCGATATGTGCATGCATCTTCTTTACTCGTTTGTATCTCAAATTCCGGCTCAAAACACCCGAAAATTCGATATTTTGGGGTCCCAGAAGCGATCCGTACATGCCTACTCAGTGCTAGAATATTTTCAAAATATAGGCTTAAAAAAATGCTAAAAATCGATATTTTAGGTGCAAAAAAGTCGATATCTCAAATTAAGGCCCGAAACACCCGAAAATTCGATATTTAGGGGTCCCAGAAGCGATCTGTACATGCCTACTCCGTGTTAGAGTATTTTCAAAATACAGGCCAAAAACATACTGAAATCGATCTTTTATGTGCCCAAAAGTCGATATGTGCATGCATCTTCTGTACCCGTTTATATCTTAAAATCTGGCCCTAAACACCCGAAAATTCGATATTTTGGGGTCCCAGAAGCGATCTGTACATGCCTACTCTGTGTTAGAGTATTTTCAAAATACAGGGCCAAAACATGCTGAAAATCGATATTTTAGATGCCTAAAGTCAATATGTGCATTTATCTTCTGTACTCGTTTATATCTCAAATTCACGCTGAAAACACCCGAAAATTCAATATTTTTGGGTCCCAGAAGCAATCTGTACATGCCTACTCAGTGCTAGAATATTTTCAAAATATAGGCTCAAAACATGCTAAAAATCGATATTTTAGGTGCCAAAAAGTCGATATCTCAAATTAAGGCCCGAAACAACCGAAAATTCGATATTTAGGGGACCCAGAAGCGATCTGTACATGCCTACTCCGTGTTAGAGTATTTTCAAAATACAGGCCAAAAACATACTGAAAATCGATCTTTTAGGTGCCCAAACGTCGATATGTGCATGCATCTTCTGTACCCGTTTATATCTCAAATTCTGGTCCTAAACACCCGAAAATTCGATATTTTTGGATCCCAGAAGCGATCTGTACATGCCTTCTCCGTGTTAGAGTATTTTCAAAATACAGGCCCAAAACATGCTAAAAATCGATATTTTAGATGCCTAAAGTCAATATGTGCATGTATCTATTGTACGTTTTTATATCTCAAATTCAGGCTCAAAACACCAGAAAATTCAATATTTTGGGGTCCCAGAAGCGATCTGTACATGCCTACTCAGTGCTAGAATATTTTCAAAATATAGGCTTAAAAAATGCTATAAATCTATATTTTAGGTGCAAAAAAGTCGACATCTCAAATTAAGGCCCGAAACACCCGAAAATTCGATATTTAGGGGTCCCAGAAGCGATCTGTACATGCCTACTCCGTGTTAGAGTATTTTCAAAATACAGGCCAAAAACATACTGAAAATCGATCTTTTATGTGCCCAAAAGTCGATATGTGCATGCATCTTCTGTACCCGTTTATATCTCAAATTCTGGCCCTAAACACCCGAAAATTCGATATTTTTGGGTCCCAGAAGCGATCTGTACATGCCTACTCAGTGCTAGAATTTTTTCAAAATATAGGTTTAAAACATGCTCAAAATCGATATTTTAGGTGCCAAAAAGTCGATATGTGCAAGCATATTCAGTACCCGTTTATATCTCAAATTCAGGCTCAAAACACCCGAAAATTCGATATTTTTTAGGTCCCAGAAGCGATCTGTACATGCCTTCTCTGTGTTAGAGTATTTTCAAATTACAGGCCCAAAACATGCTGAAAATCGATATTTTAGATGCCTAAAGTCAATATGTGCATTTATCTTCTGTACCCGTTTATATCTTAAATTCACGCTCAAAACACCCGAAAATTCAATATTTTTGGGTCCCAGAAGCAATCTGTACATGCCTACTCAGTGCTAGAATATTTTCAAAATATAGGCTAAAAACATGCTAAAAATCGATATTTTAGGTGCCAAAAAGTCGATATCTCAAATTAAGGCCCAAAACACCCGAAAATTTGATATTTAGGGGTCCCAGAAGCGATCTGTACATGCCTACTCCGTGTTAGAGTAATTTCAAAATACAGGCCATAAAAACATATTGAAAATCGATCTTTTAGGTGCCAAAAAGTCGATATGTGCATGCATCTTCTGTACCCGTTTATATCTCAAATTCTGGCCTTAAACACCCAAAAATTCGATATTTTTGGGTCCCAGAAGCGATCTGTACATGCCTACTCAGTGCTAGAATGTTTTCAAAATATAGGCTCAAAACATGCTCAAAATCGATATTTTAGGTGCCCAAAAGTCGATATGTGCATGCATCTTCTTTACTCGTTTGTATCTCAAATTCCGGCTCAAAACACCCGAAAATTCGATATTTTGGGGTCCCAGAAGCGATCCGTACATGCCTACTCAGTGCTAGAATATTTTCAAAATATAGGCTTAAAAAATGCTATAAATCGATATTTTAGGTGCAAAAAAGTCGATATCTCAAATTAAGGCCCGAAACACCCGAAAATTCGATATTTAGGGGTCCCAGAAGCGATCTGTACATGCCTACTCCGTGTTAGAGTATTTTCAAAATACAGGCCAAAAACATACTGAAAATCGATCTTTTATGTGCCCAAAAGTCGATATGTGCATGCATCTTCTGTACCCGTTTATATCTTAAAATCTGGCCCTAAACACCCGAAAATTCGATATTTTTGAGTCCCAGAAGCGATCTGTATATGCCTACTCAGTGCTAGAATGTTTTCAAAATATAGGCTCAAAACATGCTATAAATCGATATTTTAGGTGCCAAAAAGTCGATATCTCAAATTAAGGCCCGAAACACCCGAAAATTCGATATTTAGGGGTCCCAGAAGCGATCTGTACATGCCTACTCCGTGTTAGAGTATTTTCAAAATACAGGCCAAAAACATACTGAAAATCGATCTTTTAGGTGTCCAAAAGTCGATATGTGCATGCATCTTCTGTACCCGTTTATATCTCAAATTCTGGCCCTAAGCACCCGAAAATTCGATATTTTTGGGTCCCAGAAGCGATCTGTACATGCCTACTCAGTGCCAGAATTTTTTCAAAATAAAGGCTCAAAACATGCTCAAAATCGATATTTTAGGTGCCCAAAAGTCGATATGTGCATGCATATTCAGTACCCGTTTATATCTCAAATTCAGGCTCAAAACACCCGAAAATTCGATATTTTGGGGTCCCAGAAGCGATCTGTACATGCCTACTCTGTGTTAGAGTATTTTCAAAATACAGGGCCAAAACATGCTGAAAATCGATATTTTAGATGCCTAAAGTCAATATGTGCATTTATCTTCTGTACTCGTTTATATCTCAAATTCACGCTCAAAACACCCGAAAATTCAATATTTTTGGGTCCCAGAAGCAATCTGTACATGCCTACTCAGTGCTAGAATATTTTCAAAATATAGGCTCAAAACATGCTAAAAATCGATATTTTAGGTGCCAAAAAGTCGATATCTCAAATTAAGGCCCGAAACAACCGAAAATTCGATATTTAGGGGTCCCAGAAGCGATCTGTACATGCCTACTCCGTGTTAGAGTATTTTCAAAATACAGGCCAAAAACATACTGAAAATCGATCTTTTAGGTGCCCAAAAGTCGATATGTGCATGCATCTTCTGTACCCGTTTATATCTCAAATTCTGGCCTTAAACACCCAAAAATTCGATATTTTTGGGTCCCAGAAGCGATCTGTACATGCCTACTCAGTGCTAGAATGTTTTCAAAATATAGGCTCAAAACATGCTCAAAATCGATATTTTAGGTGCCCAAAAGTCGATATGTGCATGCATCTTCTTTACTCGTTTGTATCTCAAATTCCGGCTCAAAACACCCGAAAATTCGATATTTTGGGGTCCCAGAAGCGATCCGTACATGCCTACTCAGTGCTAGAATATTTTCAAAATATAGGCTTAAAAAATGCTAAAAATCGATATTTTAGGTGCAAAAAAGTCGATATCTCAAATTAAGGCCCGAAACACCCGAAAATTCGATATTTAGGGGTCCCAGAAGCGATCTGTACATGCCTACTCCGTGTTAGAGTATTTTCAAAATACAGGCCAAAAACATACTGAAAATCGATCTTTTATGTGCCCAAAAGTCGATATGTGCATGCATCTTCTGTACCCGTTTATATCTTAAAATCTGTCCCTAAACACCCGAAAATTCGATATTTTTGGGTCCCAGAAGCGATCTGTATATGCCTACTCAGTGCTAGAATGTTTTCAAAATATAGGCTCAAAACATGCTAAAAATCGATATTTTAGGTGCCAAAAAGTCGATATCTCAAATTAAGGCCCGAAACACCCGAAAATTCGATATTTAGGGGTCCCAGAAGCGATCTGTACATGCCTACTCCGTGTTAGAGTATTTTCAAAATACAGGCCAAAAACATACTGAAAATCGATCTTTTAGGTGTCCAAAAGTCGATATGTGCATGCATCTTCTGTACCCGTTTATATCTCAAATTCTGGCCCTAAGCACCCGAAAATTCGATATTTTTGGGTCCCAGAAGCGATCTGTACATGCCTACTCAGTGCCAGAATTTTTTCAAAATAAAGGCTCAAAACATGCTCAAAATCGATATTTTAGGTGCCCAAAAGTCGATATGTGCATGCATATTCAGTACCCGTTTATATCTCAAATTCAGGCTCAAAACACCCGAAAATTCGATATTTTGGGGTCCCAGAAGCGATCTGTACATGCCTACTCTGTGTTAGAGTATTTTCAAAATACAGGGCCAAAACATGCTGAAAATCGATATTTTAGATGCCTAAAGTCAATATGTGCATTTATCTTCTGTACTCGTTTATATCTCAAATTCACGCTCAAAACACCCGAAAATTCAATATTTTTGGGTCCCAGAAGCAATCTGTACATGCCTACTCAGTGCTATAATATTTTCAAAATATAGGCTTAAAAAATGCTATAAATCGATATTTTAGGTGCAAAAAAGTCGACATCTCAAATTAAGGCCCGAAACACCCGAAAATTCGATATTTAGGGGTCCCAGAAGCGATCTGTACATGCCTACTCCGTGTTAGAGTATTTTCAAAATACAGGCCAAAAACATACTGAAAATCGATCTTTTATGTGCCCAAAAGTCGATATGTGCATGCATCTTCTGTACCCGTTTATATATCAAATTCTGGCCCTAAACACCCAAAAATTCGATATTTTTGGGTCCCAGAAGCGATCTGTACATGCCTACTCCGTGCTAGAATGTTTTATAAATATAGGCTCAAAACATGCTCAAAATCGATATTTTAGGTGCCCAAAAGTCGATAAGTGCATGCATCTTCTGTACTCGTTTATATCTCAAATTCAGGCTCAAAACACCCGAAAATTCGATATTTTGGGGTCCCAGAAGCGATCTGTACATGCCTACTCAGTGCTAGAATATTTTCAAAATATAGGCTTAAAAAATGCTATAAATCGATATTTTACGTGCAAAAAAGTCGACATCTCAAATTAAGGCCCGAAACACCCGAAAATTCGATATTTAGGGGTCCCAGAAGCGATCTGTACATGCCTACTCCGTGTTAGAGTATTTTCAAAATACAGGCCAAAAACATACTGAAAATCGATCTTTTAGGTGCCCAAAAGTCGATATGTGCATGCATCTTCTGTACCCGTTTATATCTCAAATTCTGGCCCTAAACACCCGAAAATTCGATGTTTTTGGGTCCCAGAAGCGATCTGTACATGCCTACTCAGTGCTAGAATATTTTCAAAATATAGGCTTAAAAAATGCTATAAATCGATATTTTAGGTGCAAAAAAGTCGACATCTCAAATTAATTCTCGAAACACCCGAAAATTCAATATTTTTGAGTCCCAGAAGCAATCTGTACATGCCTACTCAGTGCTAGAATATTTTCAAAATATAGGCTAAAAACATGCTAAAAATCGATATTTTAGTTGCCAAAAAGTCGATATCTCAAATTAAGGCCCGAAACACCCGAAAATTCGATATTTAGGGGTTCCAGAAGCGATCTGTACATGCCTACCCCGTGTTAGAGTATTTTCAAAATACAGGCCAAAAACATACTGAAAATCGATGTTTTAGGTGCCCAAAAGTCGATATGTGCATGCATCTTCTGTACCCGTTTATATCTCAAATTCTGGCCCTAAACACCCGAAAATTCGATATTTTTGGGTCCCAGAAGCGATCTGTACATGCCTACTCAGTGCTAGAATTTTTTCAAAATATAGGCTCAAAACATGCTCAAAATCGATATTTTAGGTGCCCAAAAGTCGATATGTGCATGCATCTTCTGTACCCGTTTATATCTCAAATTCTGGCCCTAAACACCCGAAAAATCGATATTTTTGGGTCCCAGAAGCGATCTGTACATGCCTACTCAGTGCTAGAATTTTTTCAAAATATAGGCTCAAAACAAGCTCAAAATCGATATTTTTGGTGCCCAAAAGTCGATATGTGCATGCATATTCAGTACCTGTTTATATCTCAAATTCAGGCTCAAAACAGCCGAAAATTCGATATTTTGGGGTCCCAGAAGCGATCTGTACATGCCTTTTCCGTGTTAGAGTATTTTCAAAATACAGGCCCAAAACATGCTAAAAATCGATATTTTAGATGCCTAAAGTCAATATGTGCATGTATCTTCTGTACCCACTTATATCTCAAATTCTGGCCCTAAACACCCGAAAATTCGATATTTTTGGGTCCCAGAAGCGATCTGTACATGCCTACTCAGTGCTAGAATTTTTTCAAAATATAGGCTCAAAACATGCTCAAAATCGATATTTTAGGTGCCCAAAAGTCGATATGTGCATGTATCTTCTGTACTCGTTTATATCTCAAATTCAGGCTCAAAACACCCGATAATTCGATATTTTGGGGTCCCAGAAGCGATCTATACATGCCTATTCCGTGTTAGAATATTTTCAAAATACAGGCCTAAAACATGCTGAAAATCGATATTTTAGATGCCCAAAGTCAATATGTGCATGTATCTTCTGTACCCGTTTATATCTCAAATTCAGGCTCAAAACACCCGAAAATTCAATATTTCTGGGTCCCAGAAGCAATCTGTACATGCATACTCATTGCTAGAATACTTTCAAAATATAGGCTAAAAACATGCTCAAAATCAATATTTTAGGTGCCAAAAAGTCGATATCTCAAATTAAGGCCCAAAACACCCGAAAATTCGATATTTATGGGTCCCAGAAGCGATCTGTACATGCTTACTCCATGTTAGAGTCTTTTCAAAATACAGGCCAAAAACATACTGAAAATCGATCTTTTAGGTGCCCAAAAGTCGATATGTGCATGCATCTTCTGTACGAGTATATATCTCAAATTCTGTCCCTAAACACCCAAAAATTCGATATTTTGGGGTCCCAGAAGCGATTGGTACATGCCTACTCCGTGTTAGAGTATTTTCAAAATACAGGCCCAAAACATGCTGAAAATCGATATTTTAGATGCCCAAAGTCAATATGTGCATGTATCTTCTGTACCCGTTTATATCTCAAATTCAGGCTCAAAACACCCGAAAATTCGATATAATGGGATCCCAGAAGCGATCTGTACATGCCTACTCCGTGTTAGAGTATTTTCAAAATACAGGCCCAAAACATGCTCAAAATCGATGTTTTAGGTGACCCAAAAGTCGATATGTGCATGCATCTTCATTACCCATTTATATCTCAAATTCAAGCTCAAAACACACGAAAATTCGATATTTTGGGGTTCCAGAAGTGATCTGTACATGCCTACTCCGTGTTAGAGTTTTTCAAAATACAGGCCCAAAACATGCTGAAAATCGATATTTTAGATGCCCAAAGTCAATATGTGCATGTATCTTCTGTACCCGTTTATATCTCAAATTCAGGCTCAAAACACCCGAAAATTCAATATTTCTGGGTCCCAGAAGCAATCTATACATGCCTACTCAGTGCTAGAATATTTTCAAAATATAGGCTAAAAACATGCTCAAAATCAATATTTTAGGTGCCAAAAAGTCGATATCTCAAATTAAGGCCCGAAACACCCGAAAATTCGATATTTAGGGGTCCCAGAAGCGATCTGTACATGCCTACTCCATGTTAGAGTATTTTCAATATACAGGCCAAAAACATACTGAAAATCGATCTTTTAGGTGCCCAAATGTCGATATGTGCATGCATCTTCTGTACGCGTTTATATCTCAAATTCTGTCCCTTAACACCCGAAAATTCGATATTTTTGTGTCCCAGAAGCGATCTGTACATGCCTACTCAGTGCTAGAATTTTTTCAAAATATAGGCTCAAAACATGCTCAAAATCGATTTTTTAGGTGCCCAAAAGTCGATATGTGCATGCATCCCCTCTACTCGTTTATATCTCAAATTCAGGCTCAAAACACCCGATAATTCGATATTTTGGGGTCCCAGAAGCGATCTATACATGCCTATTCCGTGTTAGAATATTTTCAAAATACAGGCCTAAAACATGCTGAAAATCGATATTTTAGATGCCTAAAGTCAATATGTGCATGTATCTTCTGTACCCGTTTATATCTCAAATTCAGGCTCAAAACACCCGAAAATTCAATATTTCTGGGTCCCAGAAGCAATCTGTACATGCATACTCATTGCTAGAATACTTTCAAAATATAGGCTAAAAACATGCTCAAAATCAATATTTTAGGTGCCAAAAAGTCGATATCTCAAATTAAGGCCCAAAACACCCGAAAATTCGATATTTATGGGTCCCAGAAGCGATCTGTACATGCTTACTCCATGTTAGAGTCTTTTCAAAATACAGGCCAAAAACATACTGAAAATCGATCTTTTAGGTGCCCAAAAGTCGATATGTGCATGCATCTTCTGTACCCGTTTATATCTCAAATTCTGGCCCTAAACACCCAAAAATTCGATATTTTGGGGTCCCAGAAGCGATTGGTACATGCCTACTCCGTGTTAGAGTATTTTCAAAATACAGGCCCAAAACATGCTGAAAATCGATATTTTAGATGCCCAAAGTCAATATGTGCATGTATCTTCTGTACCCGTTTATATCTCAAATTCAGGCTCAAAACACCCGAAAATTCGATATAATGGGGTCCCAGAAGCGATCTGTACATGCCTACTCCGTGTTAGAGTATTTTCAAAATACAGGCCCAAAACATGCTCAAAATCGATGTTTTAGGTGCCCAAAAGTCGATATGTGCATGCATCTTCATTACCCATTTATATCTCAAATTCAAGCTCAAAACACACGAAAATTCGATATTTTGGGGTTCCAGAAGCGATCTGTACATGCCTACTCCGTGTTAGAGTTTTTCAAAATACAGGCCCAAAACATGCTGAAAATCGATATTTTAGATGCCCAAAGTCAATATGTGCATGTATCTTCTGTACCCGTTTATATCTCAAATTCAGGCTCAAAACTCCCGAAAATTCAATATTTCTGGGTCCCAGAAGCAATCTATACATGCCTACTCAGTGCTAGAATATTTTCAAAATATAGGCTAAAAACATGCTCAAAATCAATATTTTAGGTGCCAAAAAGTCGATATCTCAAATTAAGGCCCGAAACACCCGAAAATTCGATATTTAGGGGTCCCAGAAGCGATCTGTACATGCCTACTCCATGTTAGAGTATTTTCAATATACAGGCCAAAAACATACTGAAAATCGATCTTTTAGGTGCCCAAATGTCGATATGTGCATGCATCTTCTGTACGCGTTTATATCTCAAATTCTGTCCCTTAACACCCGAAAATTCGATATTTTTGTGTCCCAGAAGCGATCTGTACATGCCTACTCAGTGCTAGAATTTTTTCAAAATATAGGCTCAAAACATGCTCAAAATCGATTTTTTAGGTGCCCAAAAGTCGATATGTGCATGCATCCCCTCTACTCGTTTATATCTCAAATTCAGGCTAAAAACACCCGATAATTCGATATTTTGGGGTCCCAGAAGCGATCTGTACATGCCTACTCAGTGCTAGAATATTTTCAAAATATAGGCTTAAAAAATGCTAAAAATCGATATTTTAGGTGCCAAAAAGTCGATATCTCAAATTAAGGCCCGAAACACCCGAAAATTCGATATTTAGGGGTCCCAGAAGCGATCTGTACATGCCTTCTCCGTGCTAGAGTATTTTCAAAATACAGGCCAGAAACATACTGAAAATCAATCTTTTATGTGCCCAAAAGTCGATATGTGCATGCATCTTCTGTACCCGTTTATATCTCAAATTCTGGCCCTAAACACCCGAAAATTCGATATTTTTTGGTCCCAGAAGCGATCTGTATATGCCTACTCAGTGCTAGAATGTTTTCAAAATATAGGGTCAAAACATGCTAAAAATCGATATTTTAGGTGCCAAAAAGTCGATATCTCAAATTAAGGCCCGAAACACCCGAAAATTCGATATTTACGGGTCCCAGAAGCGATCTGTACATGCCTACTCCGTGTTAGAGTATTTTCAAAATACAGGCCAAAAACATACTGAAAATCGATCTTTTAGGTGCCCAAAAGTCGATATGTGCATGCATCTTCTGTACCCGTTTATATCTCAAATTCTGGCCCTAAACACCCGAAAATTCGATATTTTTGGGTCCCAGAAGCGATCTGTACATGCCTTCTCCGTGTTAGAGTATTTTCAAAATACAGGCCCAAAACATGCTAAAAATCGATATTTTAGATGCCTAAAGTCAATATGTGCATGTATCTTCTGTACGTTTTTATATCTCAAATTCAGGCTCAAAACACCCGAAAATTCAATATTTTGGGGTCCCAGAAGCGATCTGTACATGCCTACTCAGTGCTAGAATATTTTCAAAATACAGGCCAAAAACATACTGAAAATCGATCTTTTTGGTGCCCAAAAGTCGATATGTGCATGCATCTTCTGTACCCGTTTATATCTCAAATTCTGGCCCTAAACACCCAAAAATTCGATATTTTTGGGTCCCAGAAGCGATCTGTACATGCCTACTCCGTGCTAGAATGTTTTATAAATATAGGCTCAAAACATGCTCAAAATCGATATTTTAGGTGCCCAAAAGTCGATATGTGCATGCATCTTCTGTACTCGTTTATATCTCAAATTCAGGCTCAAAACACCCGAAAATTCGATATTTTGGGGTCCCAGAAGCGATCTGTACATGCCTACTCAGTGCTAGAATATTTTCAAAATATAGGCTTAAAAAATGCTATAAATCGATATTTTAGGTGCAAAAAAGTCGACATCTCAAATTAAGGCCCGAAACACCCGAAAATTCGATATTTAGGGGTCCCAGAAGCGATCAGTACATGCCTACTCCGTGTTAGAGTATTTTCAAAATACAGGCCAAAAACATACTGAAAATCGATCTTTTATGTGCCCAAAAGTCGATATGTGCATGCATCTTCTGTACCCGTTTATATCTCAAATTCTGGCCCTAAACACCCAAAAATTCGATATTTTTGGGTCCCAGAAGCGATCTGTACATGCCTACTCCGTGCTAGAATGTTTTATAAATATAGGCTCAAAACATGCTCAAAATCGATATTTTAGGTGCCCAAAAGTCGATATGTGCATGCATCTTCTGTACTCGTTTATATCTCAAATTGAGGCTCAAAACACCCGAAAATTCGATATTTTGGGGTCCCAGAAGCGATCTGTACATGCCTACTCAGTGCTAGAATATTTTCAAAATATAGGCTTAAAAAATGCTATAAATCGATATTTTAGGTGCAAAAAAGTCGACATCTCAAATTAAGGCCCGAAACACCCGAAAATTCGATATTTAGGGGTCCCAGAAGCGATCTGTACATGCCTACTCCGTGTTAGAGTATTTTCAAAATACAGGCCAAAAACATACTGAAAATCGATCTTTTATGTGCCCAAAAGTCGATATGTGCATGCATCTTCTGTACCCGTTTATATCTCAAATTCTGGCCCTAAACACCCGAAAATTCGATATTTTTGGGTCCCAGAAGCGATCTGTACATGCTTACTCAGTGCTAGAATTTTTTCAAAATATAGGTTTAAAACATGCTCAAAATCGATATTTTAGGTGCCAAAAAGTCGATATGTGCATGCATATTCAGTACCCGTTTATATCTCAAATTCAGGCTCAAAACACCCGAAAATTCGATATTTTTTAGGTCCCAGAAGCGATCTGTACATGCCTACTCTGTGTTAGAGTATTTTCAAATTACAGGCCCAAAACATGCTGAAAATCGATATTTTAGATGCCTAAAGTCAATATGTGCATTTATCTTCTGTACCCGTTTATATCTCAAATTCACGCTCAAAACACCCGAAAATTCAATATTTTTGGGTCCCAGAAGCAATCTGTACATGCCTACTCAGTGCTAGAATATTTTCAAAATATAGGCTAAAAACATGCTAAAAATCGATATTTTAGGTGCCAAAAAGTCGATATCTCAAATTAAGGCCCAAAACACCCGAAAATTCGATATTTAGGGGTCCCAGAAGCGATCTGTACATGCCTACTCCGTGTTAGAGTAATTTCAAAATACAGGCCATAAAAACATATTGAAAATCGATCTTTTAGGTGCTAAAAAGTCGATATGTGCATGCATCTTCTGTACCCGTTTATATCTCAAATTCTGGCCTTAAACACCCAAAAATTCGATATTTTTGGGTCCCAGAAGCGATCTGTACATGCCTACTCAGTGCTAGAATGTTTTCAAAATATAGGCTCAAAACATGCTCAAAATCGATATTTTAGGTGCCCAAAAGTCGATATGTGCATGCATCTTCTTTACTCGTTTGTATCTCAAATTCCGGCTCAAAACACCCGAAAATTCGATATTTTGGGGTCCCAGAAGCGATCCGTACATGCCTACTCAGTGCTAGAATATTTTCAAAATATAGGCTTAAAAAATGCTAAAAATCGATATTTTAGGTGCCAAAAAGTCGATATCTCAAATTAAGGCCCGAAACACCCGAAAATTCGATATTTAGGGGTCCCAGAAGCGATCTGTACATGCCTACTCCGTGTTAGAGTATTTACAAAATACAGGCCAAAAACATACTGAAAATCGATCTTTTATGTGCCCAAAAGTCGATATGTGCATGCATCTTCTGTACCCGTTTATATCTCAAAATCTGGCCCTAAACACCCGAAAATTCGATATTTTTGGGTCCCAGAAGCGATCTGTATATGCCTACTCAGTGCTAGAATGTTTTCAAAATATAGGCTCAAAACATGCTAAAAATCGATATTTTAGGTGCCCAAAAGTCGATATCTCAAATTAAGGCCCGAAACACCCGAAAATTCGATATTTAGGGGTCCCAGAAGCGATCTGTACATGCCTACTAAGTGTTAGAGTATTTTCAAAATACAGGCCAAAAACATACTGAAAATCGATCTTTTAGGTGCCCAAAAGTCTATATGTGCATGCATCTTCTGTACCCGTTTATATCTCAAATTATGGCCCTAAACACCCGAAAATTCGATATTTTTGGGTCCCAGAAGCGATCTGTATATGCCTACTCAGTGCTAGAATTTTTTCAAAATATAGGCTCAAAACATGCTCAAAATCGATATTTTAGGTGCCCAAAAGTCGATATGTGCATGCATATTCAGTACCCGTTTATATCTCAAATTCAGGCTCAAAACACCCGAAAATTCGATATTTTGGGGTCCCAGAAGCGATCTGTACATGCCTTCTCCGTGTTAGAGTATTTTCAAAATACAGGCCCAAAACATGCTGAAAATCGATATTTTAGATGCCTAAAGTCAATATGTGCATTTATCTTCTGTACTCGTTTATATCTCAAATTTACGCTCAAAACACCCGAAAATTCAATATTTTTGGGTCCCAGAAGCAATCTGTACATGCCTACTCAGTGCTAGAATATTTTCAAAATATAGGCTAAAAACATGCTAAAAATCGATATTTTAGTTGCCAAAAAGTCGATATCTCAAATTAAGGCCCGAAACACCCGAAAATTCGATATTTAGGGGTCCCAGAAGCGATCTGTACATGCCTACCCCGTGTTAGAGTATTTTCAAAATACAGGCCAAAAACATACTGAAAATCGATCTTTTAGGTGCCCAAAAGTCGATATGTGCATGCATCTTCTGTACCCGTTTATATCTCAAATTCTGGCCCTAAACACCCGAAAATTCGATATTTTTGGGTCCCAGAAGCGATCTGTACATGCCTACTCAGTGCTAGAATATTTTCAAAATATAGGCTTAAAAAATGCTATAAATCGATATTTTAGGTGCAAAAAAGTCGACATCTCAAATTAATTCCCGAAACACCCGAAAATTCAATATTTTTGGGTCCCAGAAGCAATCTGTACATGCCTACTCAGTGCTAGAATATTTTCAAAATATAGGCTAAAAACATGCTAAAAATCGATATTTTAGTTGCCAAAAAGTCGATATCTCAAATTAATGCCCGAACCACCCGAAAATTCGATATTTAGGGGTCCCAGAAGCGATCTGTACATGCCTACCCCGTGTTAGAGTATTTTCAAAATACAGGCCAAAAACATACTGAAAATCGATCTTTTAGGTGCCCAAAAGTCGATATGTGCATGCATCTTCTGTACCCGTTTATATCTCAAATTCTGGCCCTAAACACCCGAAAATTCGATATTTTTGGGTCCCAGAAGCGATCTGTACATGCCTACTCAGTGCTAGAATTTTTCCAAAATATAGGCTCAAAACATGCTCAAAATCGATATTTTAGGTGCCCAAAAGTCGATATGTGCATGCATATTCAGTACCCGTTTATATCTCAAATTCAGGCTCAAAACACCCGAAAATTCGATATTTTGGGGTCCCAGAAGCGATCTGTACATGCCTTCTCCGTGTTAGAGTATTTTCAAAATACAGGCCCAAAACATGCTAAAAATCGATATTTTAGATGCCTAAAGTCAATATGTGCATGTATCTTCTGTACCCACTTATATCTCAAATTCTGGCCCTAAACACCCGAAAATTCGATATTTTTGGGTCCCAGAAGCGATCTGTACATGCCTACTCAGTGCTATAATTTTTTCAAAATATAGGCTCAAAACATGCTCAAAATCGATATTTTAGGTGCCCAAAAGTCGATATGTGCATGCATCTTCTGTACTCGTTTATATCTCAAATTCAGGCTCAAAACACCCGATAATTCGATATTTTGGGGTCCCAGAAGCGATCTATACATGCTTATTCCGTGTTAGAGTATTTTCAAAATACAGGCCTAAAACATGCTGAAAATCGATATTTTAGATGCCCAAAGTTAATAAGTGCATGTATCTTCTGTACCCGTTTATATCTCAAATTCAGGCTCAAAACACCCGAAAATTCGATATAATGGGGTCCCAGAAGCGATCTGTACATGCCTACTCCGTGTTAGAGTATTTTCAAAATACAGGCCCAAAACATGCTCAAAATCGATGTTTTAGGTGCCCAAAAGTCGATATGTGCATGCATCTTCATTACCCATTTATATCTCAAATTCAGGCTCAAAACACACGAAAATTCGATATTTTGGGGTTCCAGAAGCGATCTGTACATGCCTACTCCGTGTTAGAGTTTTTCAAAATACAGGCCCAAAACATGCTGAAAATCGATATTTTAGATGCCCAAAGTCAATATGTGCATGTATCTTCTGTACCCGTTTATATCTCAAATTCAGGCTCAAAACACCCGAAAATTCAATATTTCTGGGTCCCAGAAGCAATCTATACATGCCTACTCAGTGCTAGAATATTTTCAAAATATAGGCTAAAAACATGCTCAAAATCAATATTTTAGGTGCCAAAAAGACGATATCTCAAATTAAGGCCCGAAACACCCGAAAATTCGATATTTAGGGGTCCCAGAAGCGATCTGTACATGCCTACTCCATGTTAGAGTATTTTCAAAATACAGGCCAAAAACATACTGAAAATCGATCTTTTAGGTGCCCAAATGTCGATATGTGCATGCATCTTCTGTACGCGTTTATATCTCAAATTCTGTCCCTTAACACCCGAAAATTCGATATTTTTGTGTCCCAGAAGCGATCTGTACATGCCTACTCAGTGCTAGAATTTGTTCAAAATATAGGCTAAAAACATGCTCAAAATCGATATTTTAGGTGCCCAAAAGTCGATATGTGCATGCATCTTCTGTACTCGTTTATATCTCAAATTCAGGCTCAAAACACCCGAAAATTCGATATTTTGGGGTCCCAGAAGCGATCTGTACATGCCTAATCAGTGCTAGAATATTTTCAAAATATAGGCTTAAAAAATGCTATAAATCGATATTTTAGGTGCAAAAAAGTCGACATCTCAAATTAAGGCCCGAAACACCCGAAAATTCGATATTTAGGGGTCCCAGAAGCGATCTGTACATGCCTACTCCGTGTTAGAGTATTTTCAAAATACAGGCCAAAAACATACTGAAAATCGATCTTTTATGTGCCCAAAAGTCGATATGTGCATGCATCTTCTGTACCCGTTTATATCTCAAATTCTGGCCCTAAACACCCGAAAATTCGATATTTTTGGGTCCCAGAAGCGATCTGTACATGCCTACTCAGTGCTATAATTTTTTCAAAATATAGGTTTAAAACATGCTCAAAATCGATATTTTAGGTGCCAAAAAGTCGATATGTGCATGCATATTCAGTACCCGTTTATATATCAAATTCAGGCTCAAAACACCCGAAAATTCGATATTTTTTAGGTCCCAGAAGCGATCTGTACATGCCTACTCTGTGTTAGAGTATTTTCAAATTACAGGCCCAAAACATGCTGAAAATCGATATTTTAGATGCCTAAAGTCAATATGTGCATTTATCTTCTGTACCCGTTTATATCTCAAATTCACGCTCAAAACACCCGAAAATTCAATATTTTTGGGTCCCAGAAGCAATCTGTACATGCCTACTCAGTGCTAGAATATTTTCAAAATATAGGCTAAAAACATGCTAAAAATCGATATTTTAGGTGCCAAAAAGTCGATATCTCAAATTAAGGCCCAAAACACCCGAAAATTCGATATTTAGGGGTCCCAGAAGCGATCTGTACATGCCTACTCCGTGTTAGAGTAATTTCAAAATACAGGCCATAAAATCATATTGAAAATCTATCTTTTAGGTGCCAAAAAGTCGATATGTGCATGCATCTTCTGTACCCGTTTATATCTCAAATTCTGGCCTTAAACACCCAAAAATTCGATATTTTTGGGTCCCAGAAGCGATCTGTACATGCCTACTCAGTGCTAGAATGTTTTCAAAATATAGGCTCAAAACATGCTCAAAATCGATATTTTAGGTGCCCAAAAGTCGATATGTGCATGCATCTTCTTTACTCGTTTGTATCTCAAATTCCGGCTCAAAACAGCCGAAAATTCGATATTTTGGGGTCCCAGAAGCGATCCGTACATGCCTACTCAGTGCTAGAATATTTTCAAAATATAGGCTTAAAAAATGCTAAAAATCGATATTTTAGGTGCAAAAAAGTCGATATCTCAAATTAAGGCCCGAAACACCCGAAAATTCGATATTTAGGGGTCCCAGAAGCGATCTGTACATGCCTACTCCGTGTTAGAGTATTTTCAAAATACAGGCCAAGAACATACTGAAAATCGATCTTTTATGTGCCCAAAAGTCGATATGTGCATGCATCTTCTGTACCCGTTTATATCTCAAAATCTGGCCCTAAACACCCGAAAATTCGATATTTTTGGGTCCCAGAAGCGATCTGTACATGCCTACTCAGTGCTAGAATATTTTCAAAATATAGGATTAAAAAATGCTATAAATCGATATTTTAGGTGCAAAAAATTCGACATCTCAAATTAATTCCCGAAACACCCGAAAATTCAATATTTTTGGGTCCCAGAAGCAATCTGTACATGCCTACTCAGTTCTAGAATATTTTCAAAATATAGGCTAAAAACATGCTAAAAATCGATATTTTAGTTGCCAAAAAGTCGATATCTCAAATTAAGGCCCGAAACACCCGAAAATTCGATATTTAGGGGTCCCAGAAGCGATCTGTACATGCCTACCCCGTGTTAGAGTATTTTCAAAATACAGGCCAAAAACATACTGAAAATCGATCTTTTAGGTGCCCAAAAGTCGATATGTGCATGCATCTTCTGTACGAGTTTATATCTCAAATTCTGTCCCTAAACACCCGAAAATTCGATATTTTGGGGTCCCAGAAGCGATCGGTACATGCCTACTTCGTGTTAGAGTATTTTCAAAATACAGGCCCAAAACATGCTGAAAATCGATATTTTAGATGCCCAAAGTCAATATGTGCATGTATCTTCTGTACCCGTTTATATCTCAAATTCAGGCTCAAAACACCCGAAAATTCGATATAATGGGGTCCCAGAAGCGATCTGTACATGCCTACTCCGTGTTAGAGTATTTTCAAAATACAGGCCCAAAACATGCTCAAAATCGATGTTTTAGGTGCCCAAAAGTAGATATGTGCATGCATCTTCATTACCCATTTATATCTCAAATTCAGGCTCAAAACACACGAAAATTCGATATTTTGGGGTTCCAGAAGCGATCTGTACATGCCTACTCCGTGTTAGAGTTTTTCAAAATACAGGCCCAAAACATGCTGAAAATCGATATTTTAGATGCCCAAAGTCAATATGTGCATGTATCTTCTGTGCCCGTTTATATCTCAAATTCAGGCTCAAAACACCCGAAAATTCAATATTTCTGGGTCCCAGAAGCAATCTATACATGATTACTCAGTGCTAGAATATTTTCAAAATATAGGCTAAAAACATGCTCAAAATCAATATTTTAGGTGCCAAAAAGTCAATATCTCAAATTAAGGCCCGAAACACCCGAAAATTCGATATTTAGGGGTCCCAGAAGCGATCTGTACATGCCTACTCCATGTTAGAGTATTTTCAAAATACAGGCCAAAAACATACTGAAAATCGATCTTTTAGGTGCCCAAAAGTCGATATGTGCATGCATCTTCTGTACCCGTTTATATCTCAAATTCTGGCCCTAAACACCCGAAAATTCGATATTTTGGGGTCCCAGAAGCGATCTGTACATGCCTTCTCCGTGTTAGAGTATTTTTAAAATACAGGCCCAAAACATGCTAAAAATCGATATTTTAGATGCCTAAAGTCAATATGTGCATGCATCTTCTGTACGTTTTTATATCTCAAATTCAGGCTCAAAACACCCGAAAATTCAATATTTTGGGGTCCCAGAAGCGATCTGTACATGCCTACTCAGTGCTAGAATATTTTCAAAATATAGGCTAAAAACATGCTAAAAATCGATATTATAGGTGCCAAAAAGTCGATATTTCAAATTAAGGCCCAAAATACCCGAAAATTCGATATTTAGGGGTCCCAGTAGCGGTCTGTACATGCCTACTCCGTGCTAGAGTAATTTCAAAATACAGGCCAAAAACATACTGAAAATCGATCTTTTTGGTGCCCAAAAGTCGATATGTGCATGCATCTTCTGTACCCGTTTATATCTCAAATTCTGGCCCTAAACACCCAAAAATTCGATATTTTTGGGTCCCAGAAGCGATCTGTACATGCCTACTCCGTGCTAGAATGTTTTATAAATATAGGCTCAAAACATGCTCAAAATCGATATTTTAGGTGCCCAAAAGTCGATATGTGCATGCATCTTCTGTACTCGTTTATATCTCAAATTCAGGCTCAAAACACCCGATAATTCGATATTTTGGGGTCCCAGAAGCGATCTATACATGCCTATTCCGTGTTAGAGTATTTTCAAAATACAGGCCTAAAACATGCTGAAAATCGATATTTTAGATGCCCAAAGTCAATATGTGCATGTATCTTCTGTACCCGTTTATATCTCAAATTCAGGCTCAAAACACCCGAAAATTCAATATTTCTGGGTCCCAGAAGCAATCTGTACATGCCTACTCATTGCTAGAATACTTTCAAAATATAGGCTAAAAACATGCTCAAAATCAATATTTTAGGTGCCAAAAAGTCGATATCTCAAATTAAGGCCCAAAACACCCGAAAATTCGATATTTATGGGTCCCAGAAGCGATCTGTACATGCTTACTCCATGTTAGAGTCTTTTCAAAATACAGGCCAAAAACATACTGAAAATCGATCTTTTAGGTGCCCAAAAGTCGATATGTGCATGCATCTTCTGTACGAGTTTATATCTCAAATTCTGTCCCTAAACACCCGAAAATTCGATATTTTGGGGTTCCAGAAGCGATCTGTACATGCCTACTCCGTGTTAGAGTTTTTCAAAATACAAGCCCAAAACATGCTGAAAATCGATATTTTAGATGCCCAAAGTCAATATGTGCATGTATCTTCTGTGCCCGTTTATATCTCAAATTCAGGCTCAAAACACCCGAAAATTCAATATTTCTGGGTCCCAGAAGCAATCTATACATGCCTACTCAGTGCTAGAATATTTTCAAAATATAGGCTAAAAACATGCTCAAAATCAATATTTTAGGTGCCAAAAAGTCAATATCTCAAATTAAGGCCCGAAACACCCGAAAATTCGATATTTAGGGGTCCCAGAAGCGATCTGTACATGCCTACTCCATGTTAGAGTATTTTCAAAATACAGGCCAAAAACATACTGAAAATCGATCTTTTAGGTGCCCAAATGTCGATATGTGCATGCATCTTCTGTACGCGTTTATATCTCAAATTCTGTCCCTTAACACCCGAAAATTCGATATTTTTGTGTCCCAGAAGCGATCTGTACATGCCTACTCAGTGCTAGAATTTTTTCAAAATATAGGCTCAAAACATGCTCAAAATCGATATTTTAGGTGCCCAAAAGTCGATATGTGCATGCATCCACTCTACTCGTTTATATCTCAAATTCAGGCTAAAAACACCCGATAATTCGATATTTTGGAGTCCCAGAAGCGATCTGTACATGCCTACTCAGTGCTAGAATATTTTCAAAATATAGGCTTAAAAAATGCTAAAAATCGATATTTTAGGTGCCAAAAAGTCGATATCTCAAATTAAGGCCCGAAACACCCGAAAATTCGATATTTAGGGGTCCCAGAAGCGATCTGTACATGCCTACTCCGTGTTAGAGTATTTTCAAAATACAGGCCAGAAACATACTGAAAATCGATCTTTTATGTGCCCAAAAGTCGATATGTGCATGCATCTTCTGTACCCGTTTATATCTCAAATTCTGGCCCTAAACACCCGAAAATTCGATATTTTTGGGTCCCAGAAGCGATCTGTACATGCCTTCTCCGTGTTAGAGTATTTTCAAAATACAGGCCCAAAACATGCTAAAAATCGATATTTTAGATGCCTAAAGTCAATATGTGCATGCATCTTCTGTACGTTTTTATATCTCAAATTCAGGCTCAAAACACCCGAAAATTCAATATTTTGGGGTCCCAGAAGCGATCTGTACATGCCTACTCAGTGCTAGAATATTTTCAAAATATAGGCTAAAAACATGCTAAAAATCGATATTTTAGGTGCCAAAAAGTCGATATTTCAAATTAAGGCCCAAAATACCCGAAAATTCGATATTTAGGGGTCCCAGTAGCGGTCTGTACATGCCTACTCCGTGCTAGAGTAATTTCAAAATACAGGCCAAAAACATACTGAAAATCGATCTTTTTGGTGCCCAAAAGTCGATATGTGCATGCATCTTCTGTACCCGTTTATATCTCAAATTCTGGCCCTAAACACCCAAAAATTCGATATTTTTGGGTCCCAGAAGCGATCTGTACATGCCTACTCCGTGCTAGAATGTTTTATAAATATAGGCTCAAAACATGCTCAAAATCGATATTTTAGGTGCCCAAAAGTCGATATGTGCATGCATCTTCTGTA
Source organism: Petrolisthes cinctipes (assembly GCA_033782935.1). Lineage (NCBI taxonomy): Eukaryota > Metazoa > Arthropoda > Malacostraca > Decapoda > Porcellanidae > Petrolisthes > Petrolisthes cinctipes. The sequence continues at coordinate 6,022,044 of JAWQEG010000030.1, forward strand.
CTCGTTTATATCTCAAATTCAGGCTCAAAACACCCGATAATTCGATATTTTGGGGTCCCAGAAGCGATCTATACATGCCTATTCCGTGTTAGAGTATTTTCAAAATACAGGCCTAAAACATGCTGAAAATCGATATTTTAGATGCCCAAAGTCAATATGTGCACGTATCTTCTGTACCCGTTTATATCTCAAATTCAGGCTCAAAACACCCGAAAATTCAATATTTCTGGGTCCCAGAAGCAATCTGTACATGCCTACTCATTGCTAGAATACTTTCAAAATATAGGCTAAAAACATGCTCAAAATCAATATTTTAGGTGCCAAAAAGTCAATATGTGCATGCATCCACTCTACTCGTTTATATCTCAAATTCAGGCTAAAAACACCCGATAATTCGATATTTTGGGGTCCCAGAAGCGATCTGTACATGCCTACTCAGTGCTAGAATATTTTCAAAATATAGGCTTAAAAAATGCTAAAAATCGATATTTTAGGTGCCAAAAAGTCGATATCTCAAATTAAGGCCCGAAACACCCGAAAATTCGATATTTAGGGGTCCCAGAAGCGATCTGTACATGCCTACTCCGTGTTAGAGTATTTTCAAAATACAGGCCAGAAACATACTGAAAATCGATCTTTTATGTGCCCAAAAGTCGATATGTGCATGCATCTTCTGTACCCGTTTATATCTCAAATTCTGGCCCTAAACACCCGAAAATTCGATATTTTTGGGTCCCAGAAGCGATCTGTATATGCCTACTCAGTGCTAGAATGTTTTCAAAATATAGGCTCAAAACATGCTAAAAATCGATATTTTAGGTGCCAGAAAGTCGATATCTCAAATTAAGGCCCGAAACACCCGAAAATTCGATATAATGGGGTCCCAGAAGCGATCAGTACATGCCTACTCCGTGTTAGAGTATTTTCAAAATACAGGCCAAAAACATACTGAAAATCGATCTTTTAGGTGCCCAAAAGTCGACATGTGCATGCATCTTCTGTACCCGTTTATATCTCAAATTCTGGCCCTAAACACCCGAAAATTCGATATTTTTGGGTCCCAGAAGCGATCTGTACATGCCTTCTCCGTGTTAGAGTATTTTCAAAAAACAGGCCCAAAACATGCTAAAAATCGATATTTTAGATGCCTAAAGTCAATATGTGCATGCATCTTCTGTACGTTTTTATATCTCAAATTCAGGCTCAAAACACCCGAAAATTCAATATTTTGGGGTCCCAGAAGCGATCTGTACATGCCTACTCAGTGCTAGAATATTTTCAAAATATAGGCTAAAAACATGCTAAAAATCGATATTTTAGGTGCCAAAAAGTCGATATTTCAAATTAAGGCCCAAAATACCCGAAAATTCGATATTTAGGGGTCCCAGTAGCGGTCTGTACATGCCTACTCCGTGCTAGAGTAATTTCAAAATACAGGCCAAAAACATACTGAAAATCGATCTTTTTGGTGCCCAAAAGTCGATATGTGCATGCATCTTCTGTACCCGTTTATATCTCAAATTCTGGCCCTAAACACCCAAAAATTCGATATTTTTGGGTCCCAGAAGCGATCTGTACATGCCTACTCCGTGCTAGAATGTTTTATAAATATAGGCTCAAAACATGCTCAAAATCGATATTTTAGGTGCCCAAAAGTCGATATGTGCATGCATCTTCTGTACTCGTTTATATCTCAAATTCAGGCTCAAAACACCCGAAAATTCGATATTTTGGGGTCCAAGAAGCGATCTGTACATGCCTACTCAGTGCTAGAATATTTTCAAAATATAGGCTTAAAAAATGCTATAAATCGATATTTTAGGTGCAAAAAAGTCGACATCTCAAATTAAGTCCCGAAACACCCGAAAATTCGATATTTAGGGGTCCCAGAAGCGATCTGTACATGCCTACTCCGTGTTATTGTATTTTCAAAATACAGGCCAAAAACATACTGAAAATCGATTTTTTATGTGCCCAAAAGTCGATAAGTGCATGCATCTTCTGTACCCGTTTATATCTCAAATTCTGGCCCTAAACACCCAAAAATTCGATATTTTTGGGTCCCAGAAGCGATCTGTACATGCCTACTCCGTGCTAGAATGTTTTATAAATATAGGCTCAAAACATGCTCAAAATCGATATTTTAGGTGCCCAAAAGTCGATATGTGCATGCATCTTCTGTACTCGTTTATATCTCAAATTCAGGCTCAAAACACCCGAAAATTCGATATTTTGGGGTCCCAGAAGCGATCTGTACATGCCTACTCAGTGCTAGAATATTTTCAAAATATAGGCTTAAAAAATGCTATAAATCGATATTTTACGTGCAAAAAAGTCGACATCTCAAATTAAGGCCCGAAACACCCGAAAATTCGATATTTAGGGGTCCCAGAAGCGATCTGTACATGCCTACTCCGTGTTAGAGTATTTTCAAAATACAGGCCAAAAACATACTGAAAATCGATCTTTTATGTGCCCAAAAGTCGATATGTGCATGCATCTTCTGTACCCGTTTATATCTCAAAATCTGGCCCTAAACACCCGAAAATTCGATATTTTTGGGTCCCAGAAGCGATCTGTATATGCCTACTCAGTGCTAGAATGTTTTCAAAATATAGGCTCAAAACATGCTAAAAATCGATATTTTAGGTGCCAAAAAGTCGATATGTGCATGCATATTCAGTACTCGTTTATATCTCAAATTCAGGCTCAAAACACCCGAAAATTCGATATTTTGGGGTCCCAGAAGCGATCTGTACATGCCTACTCTGTGTTAGAGTATTTTCAAAATACAGGCCCAAAACATGCTGAAAATCGATATTTTAGATGCCTAAAGTCAATATGTGCATTTATCTTCTGTACTCGTTTATATCTCAAATTCAGGCTCAAAACACCCGAAAATTCAATATTTTTAGGTCCCAGAAGCAATCTGTACATGCCTACTTAGTGCTAGAATATTTTCAAAATATAGGCTAAAAACATGCTAAAAATCGATATTTTAGTTGCCAAAAAGTCGATATCTCAAATTAAGGCCCAAAACACCCGAAAATTCGATATTTAGGGGTCCCAGAAGCGATCTGTACATGCCTACTCCGTGTTAGAGTAATTTCAAAATACAGGCCAAAAACATACTGAAAATCGATCTTTTTGGTGCCCAAAAGTCGATATGTGCATGCATCTTCTGTACCCGTTTATATCTCAAATTCTGGCCTTAAACACCCAAAAATTCGATATTTTTGGGTCCCAGAAGCGATCTGTACATGCCTACTCAGTGCTAGAATGTTTTCAAAATATAGGCTCAAAACATGCTCAAAATCGATATTTTAGGTGCCCAAAAGTCGATATGTGCATGCATCTTCTTTACTCGTTTATATCTCAAATTCCGGCTCAAAACACCCGAAAATTCGATATTTTGTTGTCCCAGAAGCGATCTGTACATGCCTACTCAGTGCTAGAATATTTTCAAAATATAGGCTTAAAAAATGCTAAAAATCGATATTTTAGGTGCAAAAAAGTCGATATCTCAAATTAAGGCCCGAAACACCCGAAAATTCGATATTTAGGGGTCCCAGAAGCGATCTGTACATGCCTACTCCGTGTTAGAGTATTTTCAAAATACAGGCCAGAAACATACTGAAAATCGATCTTTTATGTGCCCAAAAGTCGATATGTGCATGCATCTTCTGTACCCGTTTATATCTCAAATTCTGGCCCTAAACACCCGAAAATTCGATATTTTTGGGTCCCAGAAGCGATCTGTATATGCCTACTCAGTGCTAGAATGTTTTCAAAATATAGGCTCAAAACATGCTAAAAATCGATATTTTAGGTGCCAGAAAGTCGATATCTCAAATTAAGGCCCGAAACACCCGAAAATTCGATATAATGGGGTCCCAGAAGCGATCAGTACATGCCTACTCCGTGTTAGAGTATTTTCAAAATACAGGCCAAAAACATACTGAAAATCGATCTTTTAGGTGCCCAAAAGTCGATATGTGCATGCATCTTCTGTACCCGTTTATATCTCAAATTCTGGCCCTAAACACCCGAAAATTCGATATTTTTGGGTCCCAGAAGCGATCTGTACATGCCTTCTCCGTGTTAGAGTATTTTCATAATACAGGCCCAAAACATGCTAAAAATCGATATTTTAGATGCCTAAAGTCAATATGTGCATGCATCTTCTGTACCCGTTTATATCTCAAATTCTGGCCCTAAACACGCGAAAATTCGATATTTTTGGGTCCCAGAAGCAATCTATACATGCCTACTCAGTGCTAGAATATTTTCAAAATATAGGCTAAAAACATGCTCAAAATCAATATTTTTGTGCCAAAAAGTCGATATCTCAAATTAAGGCCCAAAACACCCGAAAATTCGATATTTAGGGGTCCCAGAAGCGATCTGTACATGCCTACTCCGTGTTAGAGTAATTTCAAAATACAGGCCATAAAAACATACTGAAAATCGATCTTTTAGGTGCCCAAATGTCGATATGTGCATGCATCTTCTGTTTATATCTCAAATTTAGGCTCAAAACACCCGAAAATTCGATATTTTTGTGTCCCAGAAGCGATCTGTACATGCCTACTCAGTGCTAGAATTTTTTCAAAATATAGGCTCAAAACATGCTCAAAATCGATATTTTAGGTGCCCAAAAGTCGATATGTGCATGCATCCCCTCTACTCGTTTATATCTCAAATTCAGGCTAAAAACACCCGATAATTCGATATTTTGGGGTCCCAGAAGCGATCTGTACATGCCTACTCAGTGCTAGAATATTTTCAAAATATAGGCTTAAAAAATGCTAAAAATCAATATTTTAGGTGCCAAAAAGTCGATATCTCAAATTAAGGCCCGAAACACCCGAAAATTCGATATTTAGGGGTCCCAGAAGCGATCTGTACATGCCTACTCCGTGTTAGAGTATTTTCAAAATACAGGCCAGAAACATACTGAAAATCGATCTTTTATGTGCCCAAAAGTCGATATGTGCATGCATCTTCTGTACCCGTTTATATCTCAAATTCTGACCCTAAACACCCGAAAATTCGATATTTTTGGGTCCCAGAAGCGATCTGTATATGCCTACTCAGTGCTAGAATGTTTTCAAAATATTGGCTCAAAACATGCTAAAAATCGATATTTTAGGTGCCAAAAAGTCGATATCTCAAATTAAGGCCCGAAACACCCGAAAATTCGATATTTAGGGGTCCCAGAAGCGATCTGTACATGCCTACTCCGTGTTAGAGTATTTTCAAAATACAGGCCAAAAACATACTGAAAATCGATCTTTTTGGTGCCCAAAAGTCGATATGTGCATGAATCTTCTGTACCCACTTATATCTCAAATTCTGACCCTAAACACCCGAAAATTCGATATTTTTGGGTCCCAGAAGCGATCTGTACATGCCTACTCAGTGCTAGAATTTTTTCAAAATATAGGCTCAAAACATGCTCAAAATCGATATTTTAGGTGCCCAAAAGTCGATATGTGCATGCATCTTCTGTACTCGTTTATATCTCAAATTCAGGCTCAAAACACCCGAAAATTCGATATTTTGGGGTCCCAGAAGCTATCTGTACATGCCTATTCCGTGTTAGAGTATTTTCAAAATACAGGCCTAAAACATGCTGAAAATCGATATTTTAGATGCCAAAGTCAATATGTGCATGTATCTTCTGTACCCGTTTATATCTCAAATTCAGGCTCAAAACACCCGAAAATTCAATATTTCTGGGTCCCAGAAGCAATCTGTACATGCCTACTCATTGCTAGAATACTTTCAAAATATAGGCTAAAAACATGCTCAAAATCAATATTTTAGGTGCCAAAAAGTCGATATCTCAAATTAAGGCCCAAAACACCCGAAAATTCGATATTTATGGGTCCCAGAAGCGATCTGTACATGCTTACTCCATGTTAGAGTCTTTTCAAAATACAGGCCAAAAACATACTGAAAATCGATCTTTTAGGTGCCCAAAAGTCGATATGTGCATGCATCTTCTGTACGAGTTTATATCTCAAATTCTGTCCCTAAATACCCGAAAATTCGATATTTTGGGGTCCCAGAAGCGATCGGTACATGCCTACTCCGTGTTAGAGTATTTTCAAAATACAGGCCCAAAACATGCTGAAAATCGATGTTTTAGGTGCCCAAAAGTCGATATGTGCATGCATCTTCATTACCCATTTATATCTCAAATTCAGGCTCAAAACACACGAAAATTCGATATTTTGGGGTTCCAGAAGCTATCTGTACATGCCTACTCCGTGTTAGAGTTTTTCAAAATACAGGCCCAAAACATGCTGAAAATCGATATTTTAGATGCCCAAAGTCAATATGTGCATGTATCTTCTGTACCCGTTTATATCTCAAATTCAGGCTCAAAACACCCGAAAATTCAATATTTCTGGGTCCCAGAAGCAATCTATACATGCCTACTCAGTGCTAGAATATTTTCAAAATATAGGCTAAAAACATGCTCAAAATCAATATTTTTGTGCCAAAAAGTCGATATCTCAAATTAAGGCCCAAAACACCCGAAAATTCGATATTTAGGGGTCCCAGAAGCGATCTGTACATGCCTACTCCGTGTTAGAGTAATTTCAAAATACAGGCCATAAAAACATACTGAAAATCGATCTTTTAGGTGCCCAAATGTCGATATGTGCATGCATCTTCTGTTTATATCTCAAATTTAGGCTCAAAACACCCGAAAATTCGATATTTTTGTGTCCCAGAAGCGATCTGTACATGCCTACTCAGTGCTAGAATTTTTTCAAAATATAGGCTCAAAACATGCTCAAAATCGATATTTTAGGTGCCCAAAAGTAGATATGTGCATGCATCCCCTCTACTCGTTTATATCTCAAATTCAGGCTAAAAACACCCGATAATTCGATATTTTGGGGTCCCAGAAGCGATCTGTACATGCCTACTCAGTGCTAGAATATTTTCAAAATATAGGCTTAAAAAATGCTAAAAATCAATATTTTAGGTGCCAAAAAGTCGATATCTCAAATTAAGGCCCGAAACACCCGAAAATTCGATATTTAGGGGTCCCAGAAGCGATCTGTACATGCCTACTCCGTGTTAGAGTATTTTCAAAATACAGGCCAGAAACATACTGAAAATCGATCTTTTATGTGCCCAAAAGTCGATATGTGCATGCATCTTCTGTACCCGTTTATATCTCAAATTCTGACCCTAAACACCCGAAAATTCGATATTTTTGGGTCCCAGAAGCGATCTGTATATGCCTACTCAGTGCTAGAATGTTTTCAAAATATTGGCTCAAAACATGCTAAAAATCGATATTTTAGGTGCCAAAAAGTCGATATCTCAAATTAAGGCCCGAAACACCCGAAAATTCGATATTTAGGGGTCCCAGAAGCGATCTGTACATGCCTACTCCGTGTTAGAGTATTTTCAAAATACAGGCCAAAAACACACTGAAAATCGATCTTTTAGGTGCCCAAAAGTCGATATGTGCATGCATCTTCTGTACCCGTTTATATCTCAAATTCTGGCCCTAAACACCCGAAAATTCGATATTTTTGGGTCCCAGAAGCGATCTGTACATGCCTTCTCCGTGTTAGAGTATTTTCAAAATACAGGCCCAAAACATGCTAAAAATCGATATTTTAGATGCCTAAAGTCAATATGTGCATGTATCTTCTGTACGTTTTTATATCTCAAATTCAGGCTCAAAACACCCGAAAATTCAATATTTTGGGGTCCCAGAAGCGATCTGTACATGCCTACTCAGTGCTAGAATGTTTTCAAAATATAGGCTCAAAACATGCTCAAAATCGATATTTTAGGTGCCCAAAAGTCGATATGTGCATGCATCTTCTTTACTCGTTTGTATCTCAAATTCCGGCTCAAAACACCCGAAAATTCGATATTTTGGGGTCCCAGAAGCGATCTGTACATGCCTACTCAGTGCTAGAATATTTTCAAAATATAGGCTTAAAAAATGCTAAAAATCGATATTTTAGGTGCAAAAAAGTCGATATCTCAAATTAAGGCCCGAAACACCCGAAAATTCGATATTTAGGGGTCCCAGAAGCTATCTGTACATGCCTATTCCGTGTTAGAGTATTTTCAAAATACAGGCCTAAAACATGCTGAAAATCGATATTTTAGATGCCAAAGTCAATATGTGCATGTATCTTCTGTACCCGTTTATATCTCAAATTCAGGCTCAAAACACCCGAAAATTCAATATTTCTGGGTCCCAGAAGCAATCTGTACATGCCTACTCATTGCTAGAATACTTTCAAAATATAGGCTAAAAACATGCTCAAAATCAATATTTTAGGTGCCAAAAAGTCGATATCTCAAATTAAGGCCCAAAACACCCGAAAATTCGATATTTATGGGTCCCAGAAGCGATCTGTACATGCTTACTCCATGTTAGAGTCTTTTCAAAATACAGGCCAAAAACATACTGAAAATCGATCTTTTAGGTGCCCAAAAGTCGATATGTGCATGCATCTTCTGTACGAGTTTATATCTCAAATTCTGTCCCTAAATACCCGAAAATTCGATATTTTGGGGTCCCAGAAGCGATCGGTACATGCCTACTCCGTGTTAGAGTATTTTCAAAATACAGGCCCAAAACATGCTGAAAATCGATATTTTAGATGCCCAAAGTCAATATGTGCATGTATCTTCTGTACCCGTTTATATCTCAAATTCAGGCTCAAAACACCCGAAAATTCGATATAATGGGGTCCCAGAAGCGATCTGTACATGCCTACTCCGTGTTAGAGTATTTTCAAAATACAGGCCCAAAACATGCTCAAAATCGATGTTTTAGGTGCCCAAAAGTCGATATGTGCATGCATCTTCATTACCCATTTATATCTCAAATTCAGGCTCAAAACACACGAAAATTCGATATTTTGGGGTTCCAGAAGCGATCTGTACATGCCTACTCAGTGCTAGAATTTTTTCAAAATATAGGCTCAAAACATGCTCAAAATCGATATTTTAGGTGCCCAAAAGTCGATATGTGCATGCATCCCCTCTACTCGTTTATACCTCAAATTCAGGCTAAAAACACCCGATAATTCGATATTTTGGGGTCCCAGAAGCGATCTGTACATGCCTACTCAGTGCTAGAATATTTTCAAAATATAGGCTTAAAAAATGCTAAAAATCAATATTTTAGGTGCCAAAAAGTCGATATCTCAAATTAAGGCCCGAAACACCCGAAAATTCGATATTTAGGGGTCCCAGAAGCGATCTGTACATGCCTACTCCGTGTTAGAGTATTTTCAAAATACAGGCCAGAAACATACTGAAAATCGATCTTTTATGTGCCCAAAAGTCGATATGTGCATGCATCTTCTGTACCCGTTTATATCTCAAATTCTGGCCCTAAACACCCGAAAATTCGATATTTTTGGGTCCCAGAAGCGATCTGTACATGCCTTCTCCGTGTTAGAGTATTTTCAAAATACAGGCCCAAAACATGCTAAAAATCGATATTTTAGATGCCTAAAGTCAATATGTGCATGTATCTTCTGTACGTTTTTATATCTCAAATTCAGGCTCAAAACACCCGAAAATTCAATATTTTGGGGTCCCAGAAGCGATCTGTACATGCCTACTCAGTGCTAGAATGTTTTCAAAATATAGGCTCAAAACATGCTCAAAATCGATATTTTAGGTGCCCAAAAGTCGATATGTGCATGCATCTTCTTTACTCGTTTGTATCTCAAATTCCGGCTCAAAACACCCGAAAATTCGATATTTTTTAGGTCCCAGAAGCGATCTGTACATGCCTACTCTGTGTTAGAGTATTTTCAAATTACAGGCCCAAAACATGCTGAAAATCGATATTTTAGATGCCTAAAGTCAATATGTGCTTTTATCTTCTGTACCCGTTTATATCTCAAATTCAGGCTCAAAACACCCGAAAATTCGATATTTTGGGGTCCCAGAAGCGATCTGTACATGCCTACTCCGTGTTAGAGTATTTTTAAAATACAGGCCCAAAACATGCTAAAAATCGATATTTTAGGTGCCAAAAAGTAGATATCTCAAATTAAGGCCGAAAATACCCGAAAATTCGATATTTAGGGGTCCCAGAAGCGATCTATACATGCCTACTCCGTGCTAGAGTTATTTCAAAATACAGGCCAAAAACATACTGAAAATCAATCTTTTAGGTGCCCAAAAGTCGATATGTGCATGCATCTTCTGTACCCGTTTATATCGCAAATTCTGGCCCTAAACACCCGAAAATTCGATATTTTTGGGTCCCAGAAGCGATCTGTACATGCCTACTCAGTGCGAGAATGTTTTCAAAATATAGGCTCAAAACATGCTCAAAATCGATATTTTAGGTGCCCAAAAGTCGATATGTGAATGCATCTTCTGTACTCGTTTATATCTCAAATTCAGGCTCAAAACACCCGAAAATTCGATATTTTGGGGTCCCAGAAGCGATCTGTACATGCCTACTCAGTGCTAGAATATTTTCAAAATATAGGCTTAAAAAAATGCTAAAAATCGATATTTTAGGTGCCAAAAAGTCGATATCTCAAATTAAGGCCCGAAACACCCGAAAATTCGATATTAAGGGGTCCCAGAAGCGATCCGTTCATGCCTACTCCGTGTTAGAGTATTTTCAAAATACAGGCCAAAAACATACTGAAAATCGATATTTTAGGTGCCCAAAAGTCGATATGTGTATGCATCTTCTTTACCCGTTTATATCTCAAATTCTGGCCCTAAACACCCGAAAATTCGATATTTTTGGGTCCCAGAAGCGATCTGTATATGCCTACTCAGTGCTAGAATGTTTTCAAAATATAGGCTCAAAACATGCTAAAAATCGATATTTTAGGTGCCAAAAAGTCGATATCTCAAATTAAGGCCCGAAACACCCGAAAATTCGATATTTAGGGGTCCCAGAAGCGATCTGTACATGCCTACTCCGTGTTAGAGTATTTTCAAAATACAGGCCAAAAACATGCTAAAAATCGATATTTTAGGTGCCTAAAAGTCGATATGTGCATGAATCTTCTGTACCCACTTATATCTCAAATTCTGGCCCTAAACACCCGAAAATTCGATATTTTGGGGTCCCAGGAGCGATCTGTACATGCCTACTCAGTGCTAGAATTATTTCAAAATATAGGCTCAAAACATGCTCAAAATCGATATTTTAGGTGCCCAAAAGTCGATATGTGCATGCATCTTCTGTACTCGTTTATATCTCAAATTCAGGCTCAAAACACCCGAAAATTCGATATTTTGGGGTCCCAGAAGCGATCTGTACATGCCTATTTCGTGTTAGAGTATTTTCAAAATACAGGCCTAAAACATGCTGAAAATCGATATTTTAGATGCCCAAAGTCAATATGTGCATGTATCTTCTGTACCGGTTTATATCTCAAATTCAGGCTCAAAACACCCGAAAATTCAATATTTCTGGGTCCCAGAAGCAATCTGTACATGCCTACTCATTGCTAGAATACTTTCAAAATATAGGCTAAAAACATGCTCAAAATCAATATTTTAGGTGCCAAAAAGTCGATATCTCAAATTAAGGCCCAAAATACCCGAAAATTCGATATATATGGGTCCCAGAAGCGATCTGTACATGCTTACTCCATGTTAGAGTCTTTTCAAAATACAGGCCAAAAACATACTGAAAATCGATCTTTTATGTGCCCAAAAGTCGATATGTGCATGCATCTTCTGTACGAGTTTATATCTCAAATTCTGTCCTTAAACACCCGAAAATTCGATATTTTGGGGTCCCAGAAGCGATCGGTACATGCCTACTCTGTGTTAGAGTATTTTCAAAATACAGGCCTAAAACATGCTGAAAATCGATATTTTAGATGCCCAAAGTCAATATGTGCATGTATCTTCTGTACCCGTTTAAATCTCAAATTCAGGTCCAAAACACCCGAAAATTCGATATAATGGGGTCCCAGAAGCGATCTGTACATGCCTACTCCGTGCTAGAGTATTTTCAAAATACAGGCCCAAAACATGCTCAAAATCGATGTTTTAGGTGCCCAAAAGTCGATATGTGCATGCATCTTCAGTACCCATTTATATCTCAAATTCAGGCTCAAAACACACGAAAATTCGATATTTTGGGGTTCCAGAAGCGATCTGTACATGCCTACTCCGTGTTAGAATTTTTCAAAATACAGGCCCAAAACATGCTGAAAATCGATGTTTTAGATGCCCAAAGTCAATATGTGCATGTATCTTCTGTACCCGTTTATATCTCAAATTCAGGCTCAAAACACCCGAAAATTCAATATTTCTGGGTCCCAGAAGCAATCTGTACATGCCTACTCATTGCTAGAATACTTTCAAAATATAGGCTAAAAACATGCTCAAAATCAATATTTTAGGTGCCAAAAAGGCAATATCTTAAATTAAGGCCCGAAACACCCGAAAATTCGATATTTAGGGGTCCCAGAAGCGATCTGTACATGCCTACTCCATGTTAGAGTATTTTCAAAATACAGGCCAAAAACATACTGAAAATCGATCTTTTAGGTGCCCAAATGTCGATATGTGCATGCATCTTCTGTACGCGTTTATATCTCAAATTCTGTCCCTTAACACCCGAAAATTCGATGTTTTTGTGTCCCAGAAGCGATCTGTACATGCCTACTCAGTGCTAGAATTTTTTCAAAATATAGGCTCAAAACATGCTCAAAATCGATATTTTAGGTGCCCAAAAGTCGATATGTGCATGCATCCCCTCTACTCGTTTATATCTCAAATTCAGGCTAAAAACACCCGATAATTCGATATTTTGGGGTCCCAGAAGCGATCTGTACATGCCTACTCAGTGCTAGAATATTTTCAAAATATAGGCTTAAAAAATGCTAAAAATCGATATTTTAGGTGCCAAAAAGTCGATATCTCAAATTAAGGCCCGAAACACCCGAAAATTCGATATTTAGGGGTCCCAGAAGCGATCTGTACATGCCTACTCCGTGTTAGAGTATTTTCAAAATACAGGCCAGAAACATACTGAAAATCGATCTTTTATGTGCCCAAAAGTCGATATGTGCATGCATCTTCCGTACCCGTTTATATCTCAAATTCTGGCCCTAAAAACCCGAAAATTCGATATTTTTGTGTCCCAGAAGCGATCTGTATATGCCTACTCAGTGCTAGAATGTTTTCAAAATATAGGCTCAAAACATGCTAAAAATCGATATTTTAGGTGCCAAAAAGTCGATATCTCAAATTGAGGCCCGAAACACCCGAAAATTCGATATTTAGGGGTCCCAGAAGCGATCTGTACATGCCTACTCCGTGTTAGAGTATTTTCAAAATACAGGCCAAAAACATACTGAAAATCGATCTTTTAGGTGCCCAAAAGTCGATATGTGCATGCATCTTCTGTACCCGTTTATATCTCAAATTCTGGCCCTAAACACCCGAAAATTCGATATTTTTGGGTCCCAGAAGCGATCTGTACATGCCTTCTCCGAGTTAGAGTATTTTCAAAATACAGGCCCAAAACATGCTAAAAATCGATATTTTAGATGCCTAAAGTCAATATGTGCATGTATCTTCTGTACCTTTTTATATCTCAAATTCAGGCTCAAAACACCCGAAAATTCAATATTTTGGGGTCCCAGAAGCGATCTGTACATGCCTACTCCGTGCTAGAGTAATTTCAAAATACAGGCCAAAAACATACTGAAAATCGATCTTTTTGGTGCCCAAAAGTCGATATGTGCATGCATCTTCTGTACCCGTTTATATCTCAAATTCTGGCCCTAAACACCCAAAAATTCGATATTTTTGGGTCCCAGAAGCAATCTGTACATGCCTACTCCGTGCTAGAATGTTTTCAAAATATAGGCTCAAAACATGCTCAAAATCGATATTTTAGGTGCCCAAAAGTCGATATGAGCATGCATCTTCTGTACTCGTTTGTATCTCAAATTCAGGCTCAAAACACCCGAGAATTCGATATTTTGGTTTCCCAGAAGCGATCTGTACATGCCTACTCAGTGCTAGAATATTTTCAAAATATAGGCTTAAAAAATGCTAAAAATCGATATTTTAGGTGCAAAAAAGTCGATATATCAAATTAAGGCCCGAAACACCCGAAAATTCGATATTTAGGGGTCCCAGAAGCGATCTGTACATGCCTACTCCGTTTTAGAGTATTTTCAAAATACAGGCCAAAAACATACTGAAAATCGATTTTTTATGTGCCCAAAAGTCGATATGTGCATGCATCTTCTGTACCCGTTTATATATCAAATTCTGGCCCTAAACACCCGAAAATTCGATATTTTTGGGTCCCAGAAGCTATCTGTATATGCCTACTCAGTGCTTGAATGTTTTCAAAATATAGGCTCAAAACATGCTAAAAATCGATATTTTAGGTGCCAAAAAGTCGATATCTCAAATTAAGGCCCGAAACACCCGAAAATTCGATATTTAGGGGTCCCAGAAGCAATCTGTACATGCCTACTCCGTGTTAGAGTATTTTCAAAATACAGGCCAAAAACATACTGAAAATCGATCTTTTAGGTGTCCAAAAGTCGATATGTGCATGCATCTTCTGTACCCGTTTATATCTCAAATTCTGGCCCTAAACACCCGAAAATTCGATATTTTTGGGTCCCAGAAGCGATCTGTACATGCCTATTCAGTGCTAGAATTTTTTCAAAATATAGGCTCAAAACATGCTCAAAATCGATATTTTAGGTGCCCAAAAGTCGATATGTGCATGCATATTCAGTACCCGTTTATATCTCAAATTCAGGCTCAAAACACCCGAAAATTCGATATTTTGGGGTCCCAGAAGCGATCTGTACATGCCTACTCTGTGTTAGAGTATTTTCAAAATACAGGCCCAAAACATGCTGAAAATCGATATTTTAGATGCCTAAAGTCAATATGTGCATTTATCTTCTGTACTCGTTTATATCTCAAATTCACGCTCAAAACACCCGAAAATTCAATATTTTTGGGTCCCAGAAGCAATCTGTACTTGCCTACTCAGTGCTAGAATATTTTCTAAATATAGGCTAAAAACATGCTTAAAATCGATATTTTAGTTGCCAAAAAGTCGATATCTCAAATTAAGGCCCAAAACACCCGAAAATTCGATATTTAGGGGTTCCAGAAGCGATCTGTACGTGCCTTATCAGTGCTAAAATATTTTCAAAATAAAGGCTTAAAAAATGCTAAAAATCGATATTTTAGGTGCAAAAAAGTCGATATCTCAAATTAAGGCCCGAAACACCCGAAAATTCGATATTTAGGGGTCCCAGAAGCGATCTGTACATGCCTACTCCGTGTTAGAGTATTTTCAAAATACAGGCCAAAAACATACTGAAAATCGATCTTTTAGGTGCCCAAAAGTCGATATGTGCATGCATCTTCTGTACCCGTTTATATCTCAAATTCTGGCCCTAAACACCCGAAAATTCGATATTTTTGGGTCCCAGAAGCGATCTGTACATGCCTTCTCCGAGTTAGAGTATTTTCAAAATACAGGCCCAAAACATGCTAAAAATCGATATTTTAGATGCCTAAAGTCAATATGTGCATGTATCTTCTGTACCTTTTTATATCTCAAATTCAGGCTCAAAACACCCGAAAATTCAATATTTTGGGGTCCCAGAAGCGATCTGTACATGCCTACTCCGTGCTAGAGTAATTTCAAAATACAGGCCAAAAACATACTGAAAATCGATCTTTTTGGTGCCCAAAAGTCGATATGTGCATGCATCTTCTGTACCCGTTTATATCTCAAATTCTGGCCCTAAACACCCAAAAATTCGATATTTTTGGGTCCCAGAAGCAATCTGTACATGCCTACTCCGTGCTAGAATGTTTTCAAAATATAGGCTCAAAACATGCTCAAAATCGATATTTTAGGTGCCCAAAAGTCGATATGAGCATGCATCTTCTGTACTCGTTTGTATCTCAAATTCAGGCTCAAAACACCCGAGAATTCGATATTTTGGTTTCCCAGAAGCGATCTGTACATGCCTACTCAGTGCTAGAATATTTTCAAAATATAGGCTTAAAAAATGCTAAAAATCGATATTTTAGGTGCAAAAAAGTCGATATATCAAATTAAGGCCCGAAACACCCGAAAATTCGATATTTAGGGGTCCCAGAAGCGATCTGTACATGCCTACTCCGTTTTAGAGTATTTTCAAAATACAGGCCAAAAACATACTGAAAATCGATTTTTTATGTGCCCAAAAGTCGATATGTGCATGCATCTTCTGTACCCGTTTATATATCAAATTCTGGCCCTAAACACCCGAAAATTCGATATTTTTGGGTCCCAGAAGCTATCTGTATATGCCTACTCAGTGCTTGAATGTTTTCAAAATATAGGCTCAAAACATGCTAAAAATCGATATTTTAGGTGCCAAAAAGTCGATATCTCAAATTAAGGCCCGAAACACCCGAAAATTCGATATTTAGGGGTCCCTGAAGCGATCTGTACATGCCTACTCCGTGTTAGAGTATTTTCAAAATACAGGCCAAAAACATACTGAAAATCGATCTTTTAGGTGTCCAAAAGTCGATATGTGCATGCATCTTCTGTACCCGTTTATATCTCAAATTCTGTCCCTAAACACCCGAAAATTCGATATTTTTGGGTCCCAGAAGCGATCGGTACATGCCTACTCCGTGTTAGAGTATTTTCAAAATACAGGCCCAAAACATGCTGAAAATCGATATTTTAGATGCCCAAAGTCAATATGTGCATGTATCTTCTGTACCCGTTTATATCTCAAATTCAGGCTCAAAACACCCGAAAATTCGATATAATGGGGTCCCAGAAGCGATCTGTACATGCCTACTCCGTGTTAGAGTATTTTCAAAATACAGGCCCAAAACATGCTCAAAATCGATGTTTTAGGTGCCCAAAAGTCGATATGTGCATGCATCTTCAGTACCCATTTATATCTCAAATTAAGGCTCAAAACACCCGAAAATTCGATATTTTGGGGTTCCAGAAGCGATCTGTACATGCCTACTCCGTGTTAGAGTTTTTCAAAATACAGTCCCAAAACATGCTGAAAATCGATATTTTAGATGCCCAAAGTCAATATGTGCATGTATCTTCTGTACACGTTTTTATCGCAAATTCAGGCTCAAAACACCCTAAAATTCAATATTTCTGGGTCCCAGAAGCAATCTATACATGCCTACTCAGTGCTAGAATATTTTCAAAATATAGGCTAATAACATGCTCAAAATCAATATTTTAGGTGCCAAAAAGTCGATATCTCAAATTAAGGCCCGAAACACCCGAAAATTCGATATTTTGGGGTCCCAGAAGCGACCTGTACATGCCTACTCCATGTTAGAGTATTTTCAAAATACAGGCCAAAAACATACTGAAAATCGATCTTTTAGGTGCCCAAATGTCGATATGTGCATGCATCTTCTGTACGCGTTTATATCTCAAATTCTGGCCCTAAACATCCAAAAATTCGATATTTATGGGTCCCAGAAGCGATCTGTACATGCCTAGTCAGTGCTAGAATGTTTTCAAAATATAGGCTCAAAACATGCTCAAAATCGATATTTTAGGTGCCCAAAAGTCGATATGTGCATGCATCTTCTGTACTCGTTTATATCCCAAATTCAGGCTCAAAACACCCGAAAATTCGATATTTTGGGGTCCCAGAAGCGATCTGTACATGCCTACTCAGTGCTAGAATATTTTCAAAATATAGGCTTAAAAAATGCTAAAAATCGATATTTTAGGTGCCAAAAAGTCGATATCTCAAATTAAGACCCGAAACACCCGAAAATTCGATATTTAGGGGTCCCAGAAGCGATCTGTACATGCCTACTCCGTGTTAGAGTATTTTCAAAATACAGGCCAGAAACATACTGAAAATCGATCTTTTATGTGCCCAAAAGTCGATATGTGCATGCATCTTCTGTACCCGTTTATATCTCAAATTCTGGCGCTAAACACCCGGAAATTCGATATTTTTGGGTCCCAGAAGCGATCTGTATATGCCTAGTCAGTGTTAGAATGTTTTCAAAATATAGGCTCAAAACATGCTAAAAATCGATATTTAAGGTGCCTAAAGGCGATATCTCAAATTCAGGCCCAAAACACCCGAAAATTCGATATTTTGGGGTCCCAGAAGCGATCTGTACATGCCTACTACGTGTTAGAATATTTTCAAAATACAGGCCCAAAACATGCTCAAAATAGATGTTTTAGGTGCCAAAAAGTCGATATGTGCATGCATCTTCAGTACCCGTTTATATCTCCAATTCAGGCTCAAAACACCCGAAAATTCGATATTTTGGGGTCCCAGAAGCGATCTGTACATGCCTACTCCGTGTTAGAGTATTTTTAAAATACAGGCCCAAAACATGCTAAAAATCGATATTTTAGATCCCTAAAGTCAATATGTGCATGTATCTTCTGTACCCGTTTATATCTCAAATTCAGGCTCAAAACACCCGAAAATTCAATTTTTTGGGGTCCCAGAAGCAATCTGTACATGCCTACTCAGTGCTAGAATATTTTCAAAATATACGCTAAAAACATGCTAAAAATCGATATTTTAGGTGCCAAAAAGTCGATATCTCAAATTAAGGCCGAAAATACCCGAAAATTCGATATTTAGGGGTCCCAGAAGCGATCTGTACATGCCTACTCCGTGCTAGAGTTATTTCAAAATACAGGCCAAAAACATACTGAAAATCGATCTTTTAGGTGCCCAAAAGTCGATATGTGCATGCATCTTCTGTACTCGTTTATATCTCAAATTCAGGCTCAAAACACCCGAAAATTCGATATTTTGGGGTCCCAGAAGCGATCTGTACATGCCTACTCAGTGCTAGAATATTTTCAAAATATAGGCTTAAAAAAATGCTAAAAATCGATATTTTAGGTGCCAAAAAGTCGATATCTCAAATTAAGGCCCGAAACACCCGAAAATTAGATATTTAGGGGTCCCAGAAGCGATCCGTACATGCCTACTCCGTGTTAGAGTATTTTCAAAATACAGGCCAAAAACATACTGAAAATCGATGTTTTAGGTGCCCAAAAGTCGATATGTGTATGCATCTTCTGTACCCGTTTATATCTCAAATTCTGGCCCTAAACACCCGAAAAGTCAATTCTTTGGGGTCCCAGAAGCAATCTGTACATGCCTACTCAGTGCTAGAATATTTTCAAAATATACGCTAAAAACATGCTAAAAATCGATATTTTAGGTGCCAAAAAGTCGATATCTCAAATTAAGGCCGAAAATACCCGAAAATTCGATATTTAGGGGTCCCAGAAGCGATCTGTACATGCCTACTCCGTGCTAGAGTTATTTCAAAATACAGGCTCAAAACATGCTCAAAATCGATATTTTAGGTGCCCAAAAGTCGATATGTGCATGCATCTTCTGTACTCGTTTATATCTCAAATTCAGGCTCAAAACACCCGAAAATTCGATATTTTTTGGGTCCCAGAAGCGATCTGTACATGCCTACTCAGTGCTAGAATATTTTCAAAATATAGGCTTAAAAAAATGCTAAAAATCGATATTTTAGGTGCCAAAAAGTCGATATCTCAAATTAAGGCCCGAAACACCCGAAAATTAGATATTTAGGGGTCCCAGAAGCGATCCGTACATGCCTACTCCGTGTTAGAGTATTTTCAAAATACAGGCCAAAAACATGCTCAAAATCGATATTTTAGGTGCCCAAAAGTCGATATGTGCATGCATCTTCTGTACTCGTTTATATCTCAAATTCAGGCTCAAAACACCCGAAAATTCAATTCTTTGGGGTCCCAGAAGCAATCTGTACATGCCTACTCAGTGCTAGAATATTTTCAAAATATACGCTAAAAACATGCTAAAAATCGATATTTTAGGTGTCAAAAAGTCGATATCTCAAATTAAGGCCGAAAATACCCGAAAATTCGATATTTAGGGGTCCCAGAAGCGATCTGTACATGCCTACTCCGTGCTAGAGTTATTTCAAAATACAGGCCAAAAACATACTGAAAATCGATCTTTTAGGTGCCCAAAAGTCGATATGTGCATGCATCATCTGTACCCGTTTATATCTCAAATTCTGGCCCTAAACACCCAAAAATTCGATATTTTTGGGTCCCAGAAGCGATCTGTACATGCCTACTCAGTGCGAGAATGTTTTCAAAATATAGGCTCAAAACATGCTCAAAATCGATATTTTAGGTGCCCAAAAGTCGATATGTGCATGCACATTCTGTAGTCGTTTATATCTCAAATTCAGGCTCAAAACACCCGAAAATTCGATATTTTGGGGTCCCAGAAGCGATCTGTACATGCCTACTCAGTGCTAGAATATTTTCAAAATATAGGCTTAAAAAAATGCTAAAAATCGATATTTTAGGTGCCAAAAAGTCGATATCTCAAATTAAGGCCCGAAACACCCGAAAATTAGATATTTAGGGGTCCCAGAAGCGATCCGTACATGCCTACTCCGTGTTAGAGTATTTTCAAAATACAGGCCAAAAACATACTGAAAATCGATGTTTTAGGTGCCCAAAAGTCGATATGTGTATGCATCTTTTGTACCCGTTTATATCTCAAATTCTGGCCCTAAACACCCGAAAATTCGATATTTTTGGGTCCCAGAAACGATCTGTATATGCCTACTCAGTGCTAGAATGTTTTCAAAATATAGGCTCAAAACATGATAAAAATCGATATTTTAGGTGCCAAAAAGTCGATATCTCAAATTAAGGCCCGAAACACCCAAAAATTCGATATTTAGGGGTCCCAGAAGCGATCTGTACATGCCTACTCCGTGTTAGAGTATTTTCAAAATACAGGCCAAAAACATACTGAAAATCGATCTTTTAGGTGCCCAAAAGTCGATATGTGCATGCATCTTCTGTACGAGTTTATATCTCAAATTCTGTCCCTAAACACCCGAAAATTCGATAATTTTGGGTCCCAGAAGCGATCGGTACATGCCTACTCCGTGTTAGAGTATTTTCAAAATACAGGCCCAAAACATGCTGAAAATCGATATTTTAGATGCCCAAAGTCAATATGTGCATGTATCTTCTGTACCCGTTTATATCTCAAATTCAGGCTCAAAACACCCGAAAATTCGATATAATGGGGTCCCAGAAGCGATCTGTACATGCCTACTCCGTGTTAGAGTATTTTCAAAATACAGGCCCAAAACATGCTCAAAATCGATGTTTTAGGTGCCCAAAAGTCGATATGTGCATGCATCTTCAGTACCCATTTATATCTCAAATTAAGGCTCAAAACACCCGAAAATTCGATATTTTGGGGTTCCAGAAGCGATCTGTACATGCCTACTCCGTGTTAGAGTTTTTCAAAATACAGGCCCAAAACATGCTGAAAATCGATATTTTAGATGCCCAAAGTCAATATGTGCATGTATCTTCTGTACCCGTTTATATCTCAAATTCAGGCTCAAAACACTCTAAAATTCAATATTTCTGGGTCCCAGAAGCAATCTATACATGCCTACTCAGTGCTAGAATATTTTCAAAATATAGGCTAATAACATGCTCAAAATCAATATTTTAGGTGCCAAAAAGTCGATATCTCAAATTAAGGCCCGAAACACCCGAAAATTCGATATTTTGGGGTCCCAGAAGCGACCTGTACATGCCTACTCCATGTTAGAGTATTTTCAAAATACAGGCCAAAAACATACTGAAAATCGATCTTTTAGGTGCCCAAATGTCGATATATGCATGCATCTTCTGTACGCGTTTATATCTCAAATTCTGTCCCTTAACACCCGAAAATTCGATATTTTTGTGTCCCAGAAGCGATCTGTACATGCCTACTCAGTGCTAGAATTTTTTCAAAATATAGGCTCAAAACATGCTCAAAATCGATATTTTAGGTGCCCAAAAGTCGATATGTGCATGCATCCCCTCTACTCGTTTATATCTCAAATTCAGGCTCAAAAAACCCGATAATTCGATATTTTTGGGTCCCAGAAGCGATCTGTACATGCTTACTCAGTGCTAGAATATTTTCAAAATATAGGCTAAAAACATGCTAAAAATCGATATTTTAGGTGCCAAGAAGTCGATATCTCAAATTAAGGCCCACAACACCCGGAAATTCGATATTTAGGGGTCTCAGAAGCAATCTGTACATGCCTACTCCGTGTTAGAGTATTTTCAAAATACAGGCCCAAAACATGCTCAAAATCGATGTTTTAGGTGCCAAAAAGTCGATATGTGCATGCATCTTTAGTACCCGTTTATATCACAAATTCAGGCTCAAAACCCCTGAAAATTCGACATTTTGGGGTCCCAGAAGCGATCTGTACATGCCTTCTCCGTGTTAGAGTATTTACAAAATACAGGCCCAAAACATGATAAAAATCGATATTTTAGATGCCTAAAGTCAATATGTGCATGTATCTTCTGTACCTTTTTATATCTCAAATTCAGGCTCAAAACACCCGAAAATTCAATATTTTGGGGTCCCAGAAGCGATCTGTACATGCCTACTCAGTGCTAGAATATTTTCAAAATATAGGCTAAAAACATGCTAAAAATCGATATTTTAGGTGCCAAAAAGTCGATATCTCAAATTAAGGCCCAAAATACCCGAAAAATCGATATTTAGGGGTCCCAGAAGCGATCTGTACATGCCTACTCCGTGCTAGAGTAATTTCAAAATACAGGCCAAAAACATACTGAAAATCGATCTTTTTGGTGCCCAAAAGTCGATATGTGCATGCATCTTCTGTACCCGTTTATATCTCAAATTCTGGCCCTAAACACCCAAAAATTCGATATTTATGGGTCCCAGAAGCGATCTGTATATGCCTACTCAGTGCTAGAATGTTTTCAAAGTATAGGCTCAAAACATGCTCAAAATCGATATTTTAGGTGCCCAAAAGTCTATATGTGCATGCATCTTCTGTACTCGTTTATATCCCAAATTCAGGCTCAAAACACCCGAAAATTCGACATTTTGGGGTCCCAGAAGCGATCTGTACATGCCTACTCAGTGCTAGAATATTTTCAAAATATAGGCTTAAAAAATGCTAAAAATCGATATTTTAGGTGCCAAAAAGTCGATATCTCAAATTAAGACCCGAAACACCCGAAAATTCGATATTTAGGGGTCCCAGAAGCGATCTGTACATGCCTACTCCGTGTTAGAGTATTTTCAAAATACAGGCCAGAAACATACTGAAAATCGATCTTTTATGTGCCCAAAAGTCGATATGTGCATTCATCTTCTGTACCCGTTTATATCTCAAATTCTGGCCCTAAACACCCGGAAATTCGATATTTTTGGGTCCCAGAAGCGATCTGTATATGCCTACTCAGTGCTAGAATGTTTTCAAAATATAGGCTCAAAACATGCTAAAAATCGATATTTTAGGTGCCAAAAAGTCGATATCTCAAATTAAGGCCGAAACACCCGAAAATTCGATATTTAGGGGTCCCAGAAGCGATCTGTACATGCCTACTCCGTGTTAGAGTATTTTCAAAATACAGGCCCAAAACATGCTCAAAATCGATGTTTTAGGTGCCCAAAAGTCGATATGTGCATGCATCTTCAGTACCCATTTATATCTCAAATTAAGGCTCAAAACACCCGAAAATTCGATATTTTGGGGTTCCAGAAGCGATCTGTACATGCCTACTCCGTGTTAGAGTTTTTCAAAATACAGGCCCAAAACATGCTGAAAATCGATATTTTAGATGCCCAAAGTCAATATGTGCATGTATCTTCTGTACCCGTTTATATCTCAAATTCAGGCTCAAAACACTCTAAAATTCAATATTTCTGGGTCCCAGAAGCAATCTATACATGCCTACTCAGTGCTAGAATATTTTCAAAATATAGGCTAATAACATGCTCAAAATCAATATTTTAGGTGCCAAAAAGTCGATATCTCAAATTAAGGCCCGAAACACCCGAAAATTCGATATTTTGGGTTCCCAGAAGCGACCTGTACATGCCTACTCCATGTTAGAGTATTTTCAAAATACAGCCCAAAAACATACTGAAAATCGATCTTTTAGGTGCCCAAATGTCGATATATGCATGCATCTTCTGTACGCGTTTATATCTCAAATTCTGTCCCTTAACACCCGAAAATTCGATATTTTTGTGTCCCAGAAGCGATCTGTACATGCCTACTCAGTGCTAGAATTTTTTTCAAAATATAGGCTCAAAACATGCTCAAAATCGATATTTTAGGTGCCCAAAAGTCGATATGTGCATGCATCCCCTCTACTCGTTTATATCTCAAATTCAGGCTCAAAACACCCGATAATTCGATATTTTTGGGTCCCAGAAGCGATCTGTATATGCCTACTCAGTGCTAGAATGTTTTCAAAATATAGGCTAAAAACATGCTAAAAATCGATATTTTAGGTGCCAAGAAGTCGATATCTCAAATTAAGGCCCACAACACCCGGAAATTCGATATTTAGGGGTCTCAGAAGCAATCTGTACATGCCTACTCCGTGTTAGAGTATTTTCAAAATACAGGCCCAAAACATGCTCAAAATCGATGTTTTAGGTGCCAAAAAGTCGATATGTGCATGCATCTTTAGTACCCGTTTATATCACAAATTCAGGCTCAAAACCCCTGAAAATTCGACATTTTGGGGTCCCAGAAGCGATCTGTACATGCCTTCTCCGTGTTAGAGTATTTACAAAATACAGGCCCAAAACATGATAAAAATCGATATTTTAGATGCCTAAAGTCAATATGTGCATGTATCTTCTGTACCTTTTTATATCTCAAATTCAGGCTCAAAACACCCGAAAATTCAATATTTTGGGGTCCCAGAAGCGATCTGTACATGCCTACTCAGTGCTAGAATATTTTCAAAATATAGGCTAAAAACATGCTAAAAATCGATATTTTAGGTGCCAAAAAGTCGATATCTCAAATTAAGGCCCAAAATACCCGAAAAATCGATATTTAGGGGTCCCAGAAGCGATCTGTACATGCCTACTCCGTGCTAGAGTAATTTCAAAATACAGGCCAAAAACATACTGAAAATCGATCTTTTTGGTGCCCAAAAGTCGATATGTGCATGCATCTTCTGTACCCGTTTATATCTCAAATTCTGGCCCTAAACACCCAAAAATTCGATATTTATGGGTCCCAGAAGCGATCTGTACATGCCTAGTCAGTGCTAGAATGTTTTCAAAATATAGGCTCAAAACATGCTCAAAATCGATATTTTAGGTGCCCAAAAGTCGATATGTGCATGCATCTTCTGTACTCGTTTATATCCCAAATTCAGGCTCAAAACACCCGAAAATTCGATATTTTGGGGTCCCAGAAGCGATCTGTACATGCCTACTCAGTGCTAGAATATTTTCAAAATATAGGCTTAAAAAATGCTAAAAATCGATATTTTAGGTGCCAAAAAGTCGATATCTCAAATTAAGACCCGAAACACCCGAAAATTCGATATTTAGGGGTCCCAGAAGCGATCTGTACATGCCTACTCCGTGTTAGAGTATTTTCAAAATACAGGCCAGAAACATACTGAAAATCGATCTTTTATGTGCCCAAAAGTCGATATGTGCATTCATCTTCTGTACCCGTTTATATCTCAAATTCTGGCCCTAAACACCCGGAAATTCGATATTTTTGGGTCCCAGAAGCGATCTGTATATGCCTACTCAGTGCTAGAATGTTTTCAAAATATAGGCTCAAAACATGCTAAAAATCGATATTTTAGGTACCAAAAAGTCGATATCTCAAATTAAGGCCGAAACACCCGAAAATTCGATATTTAGGGGTCCCAGAAGCGATCTGTACATGCCTACTCCGTGTTAGAGTATTTTCAAAATACAGGCCCAAAACATGCTCAAAATCGATGTTTTAGGTGCCAAAAAGTCGATATGTGCATGCATCTTTAGTACCCGTTTATATCACAAATTCAGGCTCAAAACCCCTGAAAATTCGACATTTTGGGGTCCCAGAAGCGATCTGTACATGCCTTCTCCGTGTTAGAGTATTTACAAAATACAGGCCCAAAACATGATAAAAATCGATATTTTAGATGCCTAAAGTCAATATGTGCATGTATCTTCTGTACCTTTTTATATATCAAATTCAGGCTCAAAACACCCGAAAATTCAATATTTTGGGGTCCCAGAAGCGATCTGTACATGCCTACTCAGTGCTAGAATATTTTCAAAATATAGGCTAAAAACATGCTAAAAATCGATATTTTAGGTGCCAAAAAGTCGATATCTCAAATTAAGGCCCAAAATACCCGAAAAATCGATATTTAGGGGTCCCAGAAGCGATCTGTACATGCCTACTCCGTGCTAGAGTAATTTCAAAATACAGGCCAAAAACATACTGAAAATCGATCTTTTTGGTGCCCAAAAGTCGATATGTGCATGCATCTTCTGTACCCGTTTATATCTCAAATTCTGGCCCTAAACACCCAAAAATTCGATATTTATGGGTCCCAGAAGCGATCTGTACATGCCTAGTCAGTGCTAGAATGTTTTCAAAATATAGGCTCAAAACATGCTCAAAATCGATATTTTAGGTGCCCAAAAGTCGATATGTTCATGCATCTTCTGTACTCGTTTATATCCCAAATTCAGGCTCAAAACACCCGAAAATTCGATATTTTGGGGTCCCAGAAGCGATCTGTACATGCCTACTCAGTGCTAGAATATTTTCAAAATATAGGCTTAAAAAATGCTAAAAATCGATATTTTAGGTGCCAAAAAGTCGATATCTCAAATTAAGACCCGAAACACCCGAAAATTCGATATTTAGGGGTCCCAGAAGCGATCTGTACATGCCTACTCCGTGTTAGAGTATTTTCAAAATACAGGCCAGAAACATACTGAAAATCGATCTTTTATGTGCCCAAAAGTCGATATGTGCATTCATCTTCTGTACCCGTTTATATCTCAAATTCTGGCCCTAAACACCCGGAAATTCGATATTTTTGGGTCCCAGAAGCGATCTGTATATGCCTACTCAGTGCTAGAATGTTTTCAAAATATAGGCTCAAAACATGCTAAAAATCGATATTTTAGGTGCCAAAAAGTCGATATCTCAAATTAAGGCCGAAACACCCGAAAATTCGATATTTAGGGGTCCCAGAAGCGATCTGTACATGCCTACTCCGTGTTAGAGTATTTTCAAAATACAGGCCCAAAACATGCTCAAAATCGATGTTTTAGGTGCCCAAAAGTCGATATGTGCATGCATCTTCAGTACCCATTTATATCTCAAATTAAGGCTCAAAACACCCGAAAATTCGATATTTTGGGGTTCCAGAAGCGATCTGTACATGCCTACTCCGTGTTAGAGTTTTTCAAAATACAGGCCCAAAACATGCTGAAAATCGATATTTTAGATGCCCAAAGTCAATATGTGCATGTATCTTCTGTACCCGTTTATATCTCAAATTCAGGCTCAAAACACTCTAAAATTCAATATTTCTGGGTCCCAGAAGCAATCTATACATGCCTACTCAGTGCTAGAATATTTTCAAAATATAGGCTAATAACATGCTCAAAATCAATATTTTAGGTGCCAAAAAGTCGATATCTCAAATTAAGGCCCGAAACACCCGAAAATTCGATATTTTGGGGTCCCAGAAGCGACCTGTATATGCCTACTCCATGTTAGAGTATTTTCAAAATACAGGCCAAAAACATACTGAAAATCGATCTTTTAGGTGCCCAAATGTCGATATATGCATGCATCTTCTGTACGCGTTTATATCTCAAATTCTGTCCCTTAACACCCGAAAATTCGATATTTTTGTGTCCCAGAAGCGATCTGTACATGCCTACTCAGTGCTAGAATTTTTTCAAAATATAGGCTCAAAACATGCTCAAAATCGATATTTTAGGTGCCCAAAAGTCGATATGTGCATGCATCTTCTGTAATCGTTTATATCTCAAATTCAGGCTCAAAACATCCGAAAATTCGATATTTTGGGGTCCCACAAGCGATCTGTACATGCCTACTCAGTGCTAGAATATTTTCAAAATATAGGCTTAAAAAATGCTAAAAATCGATATTTTAGGTGCCAAAAAGTCGATATCTCAAATTCAGGCCCGAAACACCCGAAAATTCGATATTTAGGGGTCCCAGAAGCGATCTGTACATGCCTACTCCGTGTTAGAGTATTTTCAAAATACAGGCCAAAAGCATACTGAAAATCAATCTTTTATGTGCCCAAAAGTCGATATGTGCATGCATCTTCTGTACCCGTTTATATCTCGAATTCTGGCCCTAAACACCCGAAAATTCGATATTTTTGGGTCCCAGAAGCGATCTGTATATGCCTACTCAGTGCTAGAATGTTTTCAAAATATAGGCTAAAAACATGCTCAAAATCAATATTTTAGGTGCCAAAAAGTCGATATCTCAAATTAAGGCCCGAAACACCCGAAAATTCGATATTTAGGGGTCCCAGAAGCGACCTGTACATGCCTACTCCATGTTAGAGTATTTTCAAAATACAGGCCAAAAACATACTGAAAATCGATCTTTTAGGTGCCCAAATGTCGATATGTGCATGCATCTTCTGTACGCGTTTATATCTCAAATTCTGTCTCTTAACACCCGAAAATTCGATAATTTTGTGTCCCAGAAGCGATCTGTACATGTCTACTCAGTGCTAGAATTTTTTCAAAATATAGGCTCAAAACATGCTCAAAATCGATATTTTAGGTGCCCAAAAGTCGATATGTGCATGCATCCCCTCTACTCGTTTATATCTCAAATTCAGGCTCAAAACACCCGATAATTCGATATTTTTGGGTCCCAGAAGCGATCTGTACATGCTTACTCAGTGCTAGAATATTTTCAAAATATAGGCTAAAAACATGCTAAAAATCGATATTTTAGGTGCCAAGAAGTCGATATCTCAAATTAAGGCCCAAAACACCCGGAAATTCGATATTTAGGGGTCTCAGAAGCAATCTGTACATGCCTACTCCGTGTTAGAGTATTTTCAAAATACAGGCCCAAAACATGCTCAAAATCGATGTTTTAGGTGCCAAAAAGTCGATATGTGCATGCATCTTTAGTACCCGTTTATATCACAAATTCAGGCTCAAAACACCTGAAAATTCGATATTTTGGGGTCCCAGAAGCGATCTGTACATGCCTTCTCCGTGTTAGAGTATTTTCAAAATACAGGCCCAAAACATGCTAAAAATCGATATTTTAGATGCCTAAAGTCAATATGTGCATGTATCTTCTGTACCTTTTTATATCTCAAATTCAGGCTCAAAACACCCGAAAATTCAATATTTTGGGGTCCCAGAAGCGATCTGTACATGCCTACTCAGTGCTAGAATATTTTCAAAATATAGGCTAAAAACATGCTAAAAATCGATATTTTACGTGCCAAAAAGTCGATATCTCAAATTAAGGCCCAAAATACCCGAAAATTCGATATTTAGGGGTCCCAGAAGCGATCTGTACATGCCTACTCCGTGCTAGAGTAATTTCAAAATACAGGCCAAAAACATACTGAAAATCGATCTTTTTGGTGCCCAAAAGTCGATATGTGCATGCATCTTCTGTACCCGTTTATATCTCAAATTCTGGCCCTAAACACCCAAAAATTCGATATTTATGGGTCCCAGAAGCGATCTGTACATGCCTACTCAGTGCTTGAATGTTTTCAAAATATAGGCTCAAAACATGCTCAAAATCGATATTTTAGGTGCCCAAAAGTCGATATGTGCATGCATCTTCTGTACTCGTTTATATCCCAAATTCAGGCTCAAAACACCCGAAAAATCGATATTTTGGGGTCCCAGAAGCGATCTGTACATGCCTACTCAGTGCTAGAATATTTTCAAAATATAGGCTTAAAAAATGCTAAAAATCGATATTTTAGGTGCCAAAAAGTCGATATCTCAAATTAAGGCCCGAAACACCCGCAAATTCGATATTTAGGGGTCCCAGAAGCGATCTGTACATGCCTACTCCGTGTTAGAGTATTTTCAAAATACAGGCCAAAAACGTACATTAGGTGCCCAAAAGTTGATATGTGCATGCATCTTCTGTACCCGTTTATATCTCAAATTCTGGCCCTAAACACCCGAAAATTCGATATTTTTGGGTCCCAGAAGCTATCTGTACATGCCTTCTTTGTGTTAGAGTATTTTCAAAATACAGGCCCAAAACATGCTAAAAATCGATATTTTAGATGCCTAAAGTCAATATGTGCATGTATCTTCTGTACCTTTTTATATCTCAAATTCTGGCCCTAAACACCCGAAAATTCGATATTTTTGGGTCCCAGAAGCGATCTGTACATGCCTACTCAGTGCTAGAATTTTTTCAAAATATAGGCTCAAAACATGCTCAACATCGATATTTTAGGTGCACAAAAGACGATATGTGCATGCATATTCAGTACCCGTTTATATCTCAAATTCAGGCTCAAAACACCCGAAAATTCTATATTTTGGGGTCCCAGAAGCGATCTGTACATGCCTTCTCCGTGATAGAGTATTTTCAAAATACAGGCTCAAAACATGCTAAAAATCGATATTTTAGATGCCTAAAGTCAATATGTGCATGTATCTTCTGTACCTTTTTATATCTCAAATTCTGGCCCTAAACACCCGAAAATTCGATATTTTTGGGTCCCAGAAGCGATCTGTACATGCCTACTCAGTGCTAGAATTTTTTCAAAATATAGGCTCAAAACATGCTCAACATCGATATTTTAGGTGCCCAAAAGACGATATGTGCATGCATATTCAGTACCCGTTTATATCTCAAATTCAGGCTCAAAACACCCGAAAATTCGATATTTTGGGGTCCCAGAAGCGATCTGTACATGCCTTCTCCGTGTTAGAGTATTTTCAAAATACAGGCTCAAAACATGCTAAAAATCGATATTTTAGATGCCTGAAGTCAATATGTGCATGTATCTTCTGTACCTTTTTATATCTCAAATTAAGGCCCAAAACACCCGGAAATTCGATATTTAGGGGTCTCAGAAGCAATCTGTACATGCCTACTCCGTGTTAGAGTATTTTCAAAATACAGGCCCAAAACATGCTCAAAATCGATGTTTTAGGTGCCAAAAAGTCGATATGTGCATGCATCTTTAGTACCCGTTTATATCACAAATTCAGGCTCAAAACACCTGAAAATTCGATATTTTGGGGTCCCAGAAGCGATCTGTACATGCCTTATCCGTGTTGGAGTATTTTCAAAATACAGGCCCAAAACATGATAAAAATCGATATTTTAGATGCCTAAAGTCAATATGTGCATGTATCTTCTGTACCTTTTTATATCTCAAATTCAGGCTCAAAACACCCGAAAATTCAATATTTTGGGGTCCCAGAAGCGATCTGTACATGCCTACTCAGTGCTAGAATATTTTCAAAATATAGGCTAAAAACATGCTAAAAATCGATATTTTAGGTGCCAAAAAGTCGATATCTCAAATTAAGGCCCAAAATACCCGAAAATTCGATATTTAGGGGTCCCAGAAGCGATCTGTACATGCCTACTCCGTGCTAGAGTAATTTCAAAATACAGGCCAAAAACATACTGAAAATCGATCTTTTTGGTGCCCAAAAGTCGATATGTGCATGCATCTTCTGTACCCGTTTATATCTCA
Source organism: Petrolisthes cinctipes (assembly GCA_033782935.1). Taxonomy (NCBI): domain Eukaryota; kingdom Metazoa; phylum Arthropoda; class Malacostraca; order Decapoda; family Porcellanidae; genus Petrolisthes; species Petrolisthes cinctipes. The sequence continues at coordinate 6,053,683 of JAWQEG010000030.1, forward strand.
AATTCTGGCCCTAAACACCCAAAAATTCGATATTTATGGATCCCAGAAGCGATCTGTACATGCCTACTCAGTGCTAGAATGTTTTCAAAATATAGGCTCAAAACATGCTCAAAATCGATATTTTAGGTGCCCAAAAGTCGATATGTGCATGCATCTTCTGTACTCGTTTATATCCCAAATTCAGGCTCAAAACACAAGAAAATTCGATATTTTGGGGTCCCAGAAGCGATCTGTACATGCCTACTCAGTGCTAGAATATTTTCAAAATATAGGCTTAAAAAATGCTAAAAATCGATATTTTAGGTGCCAAAAAGTCGATATCTCAAATTAAGACCCGAAACACCCGAAAATTCGATATTTAGGGGTCCCAGAAGCGATCTGTACATGCCTACTCCGTGTTAGAGTATTTTCAAAATACAGGCCAGAAACATACTGAAAATCGATCTTTTATGTGCCCAAAAGTCGATATGTGCATTCATCTTCTGTACCCGTTTATATCTCAAATTCTGGCCCTAAACACCCGGAAATTCGATATTTTTGGGTCCCAGAAGCGATCTGTATATGCCTACTCAGTGCTAGAATGTTTTCAAAATATAGGCTCAAAACATGCTAAAAATCGATATTTTAGGTGCCAAAAAGTCGATATCTCAAATTAAGGCCGAAACACCCGAAAATTCGATATTTAGGGGTCCCAGAAGCGATCTGTACATGCCTACTCCGTGTTAGAGTATTTTCAAAATACAGGCCCAAAACATGCTCAAAATCGATGTTTTAGGTGCCCAAAAGTCGATATGTGCATGCATCTTCAGTACCCATTTATATCTCAAATTAAGGCTCAAAACACCCGAAAATTCGATATTTTGGGGTTCCAGAAGCGATCTGTACATGCCTACTCCGTGTTAGAGTTTTTCAAAATACAGGCCCAAAACATGCTGAAAATCGATATTTTAGATGCCCAAAGTCAATATGTGCATGTATCTTCTGTACCCGTTTATATCTCAAATTCAGGCTCAAAACACTCTAAAATTCAATATTTCTGGGTCCCAGAAGCAATCTATACATGCCTACTCAGTGCTAGAATATTTTCAAAATATAGGCTAATAACATGCTCAAAATCAATATTTTAGGTGCCAAAAAGTCGATATCTCAAATTAAGGCCCGAAACACCCGAAAATTCGATATTTTGGGTTCCCAGAAGCGACCTGTACATGCCTACTCCATGTTAGAGTATTTTCAAAATACAGGCCAAAAACATACTGAAAATCGATCTTTTAGGTGCCCAAATGTCGATATATGCATGCATCTTCTGTACGCGTTTATATCTCAAATTCTGTCCCTTAACACCCGAAAATTCGATATTTTTGTGTCCCAGAAGCGATCTGTACATGCCTACTCAGTGCTAGAATTTTTTTCAAAATATAGGCTCAAAACATGCTCAAAATCGATATTTTAGGTGCCCAAAAGTCGATATGTGCATGCATCCCCTCTACTCGTTTATATCTCAAATTCAGGCTCAAAACACCCGATAATTCGATATTTTTGGGTCCCAGAAGCGATCTGTATATGCCTACTCAGTGCTAGAATGTTTTCAAAATATAGGCTAAAAACATGCTAAAAATCGATATTTTAGGTGCCAAGAAGTCGATATCTCAAATTAAGGCCCACAACACCCGGAAATTCGATATTTAGGGGTCTCAGAAGCAATCTGTACATGCCTACTCCGTGTTAGAGTATTTTCAAAATACAGGCCCAAAACATGCTCAAAATCGATGTTTTAGGTGCCAAAAAGTCGATATGTGCATGCATCTTTAGTACCCGTTTATATCACAAATTCAGGCTCAAAACCCCTGAAAATTCGACATTTTGGGGTCCCAGAAGCGATCTGTACATGCCTTCTCCGTGTTAGAGTATTTACAAAATACAGGCCCAAAACATGATAAAAATCGATATTTTAGATGCCTAAAGTCAATATGTGCATGTATCTTCTGTACCTTTTTATATCTCAAATTCAGGCTCAAAACACCCGAAAATTCAATATTTTGGGGTCCCAGAAGCGATCTGTACATGCCTACTCAGTGCTAGAATATTTTCAAAATATAGGCTAAAAACATGCTAAAAATCGATATTTTAGGTGCCAAAAAGTCGATATCTCAAATTAAGGCCCAAAATACCCGAAAAATCGATATTTAGGGGTCCCAGAAGCGATCTGTACATGCCTACTCCGTGCTAGAGTAATTTCAAAATACAGGCCAAAAACATACTGAAAATCGATCTTTTTGGTGCCCAAAAGTCGATATGTGCATGCATCTTCTGTACCCGTTTATATCTCAAATTCTGGCCCTAAACACCCAAAAATTCGATATTTATGGGTCCCAGAAGCGATCTGTACATGCCTAGTCAGTGCTAGAATGTTTTCAAAATATAGGCTCAAAACATGCTCAAAATCGATATTTTAGGTGCCCAAAAGTCGATATGTGCATGCATCTTCTGTACTCGTTTATATCCCAAATTCAGGCTCAAAACACCCGAAAATTCGATATTTTGGGGTCCCAGAAGCGATCTGTACATGCCTACTCAGTGCTAGAATATTTTCAAAATATAGGCTTAAAAAATGCTAAAAATCGATATTTTAGGTGCCAAAAAGTCGATATCTCAAATTAAGACCCGAAACACCCGAAAATTCGATATTTAGGGGTCCCAGAAGCGATCTGTACATGCCTACTCCGTGTTAGAGTATTTTCAAAATACAGGCCAGAAACATACTGAAAATCGATCTTTTATGTGCCCAAAAGTCGATATGTGCATTCATCTTCTGTACCCGTTTATATCTCAAATTCTGGCCCTAAACACCCGGAAATTCGATATTTTTGGGTCCCAGAAGCGATCTGTATATGCCTACTCAGTGCTAGAATGTTTTCAAAATATAGGCTCAAAACATGCTAAAAATCGATATTTTAGGTGCCAAAAAGTCGATATCTCAAATTAAGGCCGAAACACCCGAAAATTCGATATTTTGGGGTCCCAGAAGCGATCTGTACATGCCTACTCCGTGTTAGAGTATTTTCAAAATACAGGCCCAAAACATGCTCAAAATCGATGTTTTAGGTGCCAAAAAGTCGATATGTGCATGCATCTTTAGTACCCGTTTATATCACAAATTCAGGCTCAAAACCCCTGAAAATTCGACATTTTGGGGTCCCAGAAGCGATCTGTACATGCCTTCTCCGTGTTAGAGTATTTACAAAATACAGGCCCAAAACATGATAAAAATCGATATTTTAGATGCCTAAAGTCAATATGTGCATGTATCTTCTGTACCTTTTTATATATCAAATTCAGGCTCAAAACACCCGAAAATTCAATATTTTGGGGTCCCAGAAGCGATCTGTACATGCCTACTCAGTGCTAGAATATTTTCAAAATATAGGCTAAAAACATGCTAAAAATCGATATTTTAGGTGCCAAAAAGTCGATATCTCAAATTAAGGCCCAAAATACCCGAAAAATCGATATTTAGGGGTCCCAGAAGCGATCTGTACATGCCTACTCCGTGCTAGAGTAATTTCAAAATACAGGCCAAAAACATACTGAAAATCGATCTTTTTGGTGCCCAAAAGTCGATATGTGCATGCATCTTCTGTACCCGTTTATATCTCAAATTCTGGCCCTAAACACCCAAAAATTCGATATTTATGGGTCCCAGAAGCGATCTGTACATGCCTAGTCAGTGCTAGAATGTTTTCAAAATATAGGCTCAAAACATGCTCAAAATCGATATTTTAGGTGCCCAAAAGTCGATATGTTCATGCATCTTCTGTACTCGTTTATATCCCAAATTCAGGCTCAAAACACCCGAAAATTCGATATTTTGGGGTCCCAGAAGCGATCTGTACATGCCTACTCAGTGCTAGAATATTTTCAAAATATAGGCTTAAAAAATGCTAAAAATCGATATTTTAGGTGCCAAAAAGTCGATATCTCAAATTAAGACCCGAAACACCCGAAAATTCGATATTTAGGGGTCCCAGAAGCGATCTGTACATGCCTACTCCGTGTTAGAGTATTTTCAAAATACAGGCCAGAAACATACTGAAAATCGATCTTTTATGTGCCCAAAAGTCGATATGTGCATTCATCTTCTGTACCCGTTTATATCTCAAATTCTGGCCCTAAACACCCGGAAATTCGATATTTTTGGGTCCCAGAAGCGATCTGTATATGCCTACTCAGTGCTAGAATGTTTTCAAAATATAGGCTCAAAACATGCTAAAAATCGATATTTTAGGTGCCAAAAAGTCGATATCTCAAATTAAGGCCGAAACACCCGAAAATTCGATATTTAGGGGTCCCAGAAGCGATCTGTACATGCCTACTCCGTGTTAGAGTATTTTCAAAATACAGGCCCAAAACATGCTCAAAATCGATGTTTTAGGTGCCCAAAAGTCGATATGTGCATGCATCTTCAGTACCCATTTATATCTCAAATTAAGGCTCAAAACACCCGAAAATTCGATATTTTGGGGTTCCAGAAGCGATCTGTACATGCCTACTCCGTGTTAGAGTTTTTCAAAATACAGGCCCAAAACATGCTGAAAATCGATATTTTAGATGCCCAAAGTCAATATGTGCATGTATCTTCTGTACCCGTTTATATCTCAAATTCAGGCTCAAAACACTCTAAAATTCAATATTTCTGGGTCCCAGAAGCAATCTATACATGCCTACTCAGTGCTAGAATATTTTCAAAATATAGGCTAATAACATGCTCAAAATCAATATTTTAGGTGCCAAAAAGTCGATATCTCAAATTAAGGCCCGAAACACCCGAAAATTCGATATTTTGGGGTCCCAGAAGCGACCTGTACATGCCTACTCCATGTTAGAGTATTTTCAAAATACAGGCCAAAAACATACTGAAAATCGATCTTTTAGGTGCCCAAATGTCGATATATGCATGCATCTTCTGTACGCGTTTATATCTCAAATTCTGTCCCTTAACACCCGAAAATTCGATATTTTTGTGTCCCAGAAGCGATCTGTACATGCCTACTCAGTGCTAGAATTTTTTCAAAATATAGGCTCAAAACATGCTCAAAATCGATATTTTAGGTGCCCAAAAGTCGATATGTGCATGCATCTTCTGTAATCGTTTATATCTCAAATTCAGGCTCAAAACATCCGAAAATTCGATATTTTGGGGTCCCACAAGCGATCTGTACATGCCTACTCAGTGCTAGAATATTTTCAAAATATAGGCTTAAAAAATGCTAAAAATCGATATTTTAGGTGCCAAAAAGTCGATATCTCAAATTCAGGCCCGAAACACCCGAAAATTCGATATTTAGGGGTCCCAGAAGCGATCTGTACATGCCTACTCCGTGTTAGAGTATTTTCAAAATACAGGCCAAAAGCATACTGAAAATCAATCTTTTATGTGCCCAAAAGTCGATATGTGCATGCATCTTCTGTACCCGTTTATATCTCGAATTCTGGCCCTAAACACCCGAAAATTCGATATTTTTGGGTCCCAGAAGCGATCTGTATATGCCTACTCAGTGCTAGAATGTTTTCAAAATATAGGCTAAAAACATGCTCAAAATCAATATTTTAGGTGCCAAAAAGTCGATATCTCAAATTAAGGCCCGAAACACCCGAAAATTCGATATTTAGGGGTCCCAGAAGCGACCTGTACATGCCTACTCCATGTTAGAGTATTTTCAAAATACAGGCCAAAAACATACTGAAAATCGATCTTTTAGGTGCCCAAATGTCGATATGTGCATGCATCTTCTGTACGCGTTTATATCTCAAATTCTGTCTCTTAACACCCGAAAATTCGATAATTTTGTGTCCCAGAAGCGATCTGTACATGTCTACTCAGTGCTAGAATTTTTTCAAAATATAGGCTCAAAACATGCTCAAAATCGATATTTTAGGTGCCCAAAAGTCGATATGTGCATGCATCCCCTCTACTCGTTTATATCTCAAATTCAGGCTCAAAACACCCGATAATTCGATATTTTTGGGTCCCAGAAGCGATCTGTACATGCTTACTCAGTGCTAGAATATTTTCAAAATATAGGCTAAAAACATGCTAAAAATCGATATTTTAGGTGCCAAGAAGTCGATATCTCAAATTAAGGCCCAAAACACCCGGAAATTCGATATTTAGGGGTCTCAGAAGCAATCTGTACATGCCTACTCCGTGTTAGAGTATTTTCAAAATACAGGCCCAAAACATGCTCAAAATCGATGTTTTAGGTGCCAAAAAGTCGATATGTGCATGCATCTTTAGTACCCGTTTATATCACAAATTCAGGCTCAAAACACCTGAAAATTCGATATTTTGGGGTCCCAGAAGCGATCTGTACATGCCTTCTCCGTGTTAGAGTATTTTCAAAATACAGGCCCAAAACATGCTAAAAATCGATATTTTAGATGCCTAAAGTCAATATGTGCATGTATCTTCTGTACCTTTTTATATCTCAAATTCAGGCTCAAAACACCCGAAAATTCAATATTTTGGGGTCCCAGAAGCGATCTGTACATGCCTACTCAGTGCTAGAATATTTTCAAAATATAGGCTAAAAACATGCTAAAAATCGATATTTTAGGTGCCAAAAAGTCGATATCTCAAATTAAGGCCCAAAATACCCGAAAATTCGATATTTAGGGGTCCCAGAAGCGATCTGTACATGCCTACTCCGTGCTAGAGTAATTTCAAAATACAGGCCAAAAACATACTGAAAATCGATCTTTTTGGTGCCCAAAAGTCGATATGTGCATGCATCTTCTGTACCCGTTTATATCTCAAATTCTGGCCCTAAACACCCAAAAATTCGATATTTATGGGTCCCAGAAGCGATCTGTACATGCCTACTCAGTGCTTGAATGTTTTCAAAATATAGGCTCAAAACATGCTCAAAATCGATATTTTAGGTGCCCAAAAGTCGATATGTGCATGCATCTTCTGTACTCGTTTATATCCCAAATTCAGGCTCAAAACACCCGAAAAATCGATATTTTGGGGTCCCAGAAGCGATCTGTACATGCCTACTCAGTGCTAGAATATTTTCAAAATATAGGCTTAAAAAATGCTAAAAATCGATATTTTAGGTGCCAAAAAGTCGATATCTCAAATTAAGGCCCGAAACACCCGCAAATTCGATATTTAGGGGTCCCAGAAGCGATCTGTACATGCCTACTCCGTGTTAGAGTATTTTCAAAATACAGGCCAAAAACGTACATTAGGTGCCCAAAAGTTGATATGTGCATGCATCTTCTGTACCCGTTTATATCTCAAATTCTGGCCCTAAACACCCGAAAATTCGATATTTTTGGGTCCCAGAAGCTATCTGTACATGCCTTCTTTGTGTTAGAGTATTTTCAAAATACAGGCCCAAAACATGCTAAAAATCGATATTTTAGATGCCTAAAGTCAATATGTGCATGTATCTTCTGTACCTTTTTATATCTCAAATTCTGGCCCTAAACACCCGAAAATTCGATATTTTTTTTGTCCCAGAAGCGATCTGTACATGCCTACTCAGTGCTAGAATTTTTTCAAAATATAGGCTCAAAACATGCTCAACATCGATATTTTAGGTGCACAAAAGACGATATGTGCATGCATATTCAGTACCCGTTTATATCTCAAATTCAGGCTCAAAACACCCGAAAATTCGATATTTTGGGGTCCCAGAAGCGATCTGTACATGCCTTCTCCTTGATAGAGTATTTTCAAAATACAGGCTCAAAACATGCTAAAAATCGATATTTTAGATGCCTAAAGTCAATATGTGCATGTATCTTCTGTACCTTTTTATATCTCAAATTCTGGCCCTAAACACCCGAGAATTCGATATTTTTGGGTCCCAGAAGCGATCTGTACATGCCTACTCAGTGCTAGAATTTTTTCAAAATATAGGCTCAAAACATGCTCAACATCGATATTTTAGGTGCCCAAAAGACGATATGTGCATGCATATTCAGTACCCGTTTATATCTCAAATTCAGGCTCAAAACACCCGAAAATTCGATATTTTGGGGTCCCAGAAGCGATCTGTACATGCCTTCTCCGTGTTAGAGTATTTTCAAAATACAGGCTCAAAACATGCTAAAAATCGATATTTTAGATGCCTAAAGTCAATATGTGCATGTATCTTCTGTACCTTTTTATATCTCAAATTAAGGCCCAAAACACCCGGAAATTCGATATTTAGGGGTCTCAGAAGCAATCTGTACATGCCTACTCCGTGTTAGAGTATTTTCAAAATACAGGCCCAAAACATGCTCAAAATCGATGTTTTAGGTGCCAAAAAGTCGATATGTGCATGCATCTTTAGTACCCGTTTATATCACAAATTCAGGCTCAAAACACCTGAAAATTCGATATTTTGGGGTCCCAGAAGCGATCTGTACATGCCTTATCCGTGTTGGAGTATTTTCAAAATACAGGCCCAAAACATGATAAAAATCGATATTTTAGATGCCTAAAGTCAATATGTGCATGTATCTTCTGTACCTTTTTATATCTCAAATTCAGGCTCAAAACACCCGAAAATTCAATATTTTGGGGTCCCAGAAGCGATCTGTACATGCCTACTCAGTGCTAGAATATTTTCAAAATATAGGCTAAAAACATGCTAAAAATCGATATTTTAGGTGCCAAAAAGTCGATATCTCAAATTAAGGCCCAAAATACCCGAAAATTCGATATTTAGGGGTCCCAGAAGCGATCTGTACATGCCTACTCCGTGCTAGAGTAATTTCAAAATACAGGCCAAAAACATACTGAAAATCGATCTTTTTGGTGCCCAAAAGTCGATATGTGCATGCATCTTCTGTACCCGTTTATATCTCAAATTCTGGCCCTAAACACCCAAAAATTCGATATTTATGGATCCCAGAAGCGATCTGTACATGCCTACTCAGTGCTAGAATGTTTTCAAAATATAGGCTCAAAACATGCTCAAAATCGATATTTTAGGTGCCCAAAAGTCGATATGTGCATGCATCTTCTGTACTCGTTTATATCCCAAATTCAGGCTCAAAACACAAGAAAATTCGATATTTTGGGGTCCCAGAAGCGATCTGTACATGCCTACTCAGTGCTAGAATATTTTCAAAATATAGGCTTAAAAAATGCTAAAAATCGATATTTTAGGTGCCAAAAAGTCGATATCTCAAATTAAGGCCCGAAACACCCGCAAATTCGATATTTAGGGGTCCCAGAAGCGATCTGTACATGCCTACTCCGTGTTAGAGTATTTTCAAAATACAGGCCAAAAACGTACATTAGGTGCCCAAAAGTTGATATGTGCATGCATCTTCTGTACCCGTTTATATCTCAAATTCTGGCCCTAAACACCCGAAAATTCGATATTTTTGGGTCCCAGAAGCTATCTGTACATGCCTTCTTTGTGTTAGAGTATTTTCAAAATACAGGCCCAAAACATGCTAAAAATCGATATTTTAGATGCCTAAACTCAATATGTGCATGTATCTTCTGTACCTTTTTATATCTCAAATTCTGGCCCTAAACACCCGAAAATTCGATATTTTTGGGTCCCAGAAGCGATCTGTACATGCCTACTCAGTGCTAGAATTTTTTCAAAATATAGGCTCAAAACATGCTCAACATCGATATTTTAGTTGCCCAAAAGACGATATGTGCATGCATATTCAGTACCCGTTTATATCTCAAATTCAGGCTCAAAACACCCGAAAATTCGATATTTTGGGGTCCCAGAAGCGATCTGTACATGCCTTCTCCGTGTTAGAGTATTTTCAAAATACAGGCTCAAAACATGCTAAAAATCGATATTTTAGATGCCTAAAGTCAATATGTGCATGTATCTTCTGTACCTTTTTATATCTCAAATTCAGGCTCAAAACACCCGAAAATTCAATATTTTGGGGTCCCAGAAGCGATCTGTACATGCCTACTCAGTGCTAGAATATTTTCAAAATATAGGCTAAAAACATGCTAAAAATCGATATTTTAGGTGCCAAAAAGTCGATATCTCAAATTAAGGCCCAAAATACCCGAAAATTCGATATTTAGGGGTCCCAGAAGCGATCTGTACATGCCTACTCCGTGCTTTAGTAATTTCAAAATACAGGCCAAAAACATACTGAAAATCGATCTTTTTGGTGCCCAAAAGTCGATATGTGCATGCATCTTCTGTACCCGTTTATATCTCAAATTCTGGCACTAAACACCCGAAAATTCGATATTTTTGGGTCCCAGAAGCGATCTGTATATGCCTACTCAGTGCTAGAATTTTTTCAAAATATAGGCTCAAAACATGCTCAAAATCGATATTTTAGGTGCCCAAAAGTCGATATGTGCATTCATATTCAGTACCCGTTTATATCTCAAATTCAGGCTCAAAACACCCGAAAATTCGATATTTTGGGGTCCCAGAAGCGATCTGTACATGCCTACTCTGTGTTAGAGTATTTTCAAAATACAGGCCCAAAACATGCTGAAAATCGATATTTTAGATGCCTAAAGTCAATATGTGCATTTATCTTCTGTACTCGTTTATATCTTAAATTCAGGCTCAAAACACCCGAAAATTCAATATTTTTGGGTCCCAGAAGCAATCTGTACATGCCTACTCAGTGCTAGAATATTTTCAAAATATAGGCTAAAAACATGCTAAAAATCGATATTTTAGTTGCCAGAAAGTCGATATCTCAAATTAAGGCCCAAAACACCCGAAAATTCGATATTTAGGGGTCCCAGAAGCGATCTGTACATGCCTACTCCGTGTTAGAGTAATTTCATAATACAGGAGAAAAACATACTGAAAATCGATCGTTTTGGTGCCCAAAAGTCGATATGTGCATGCATCTTCTGTACCCGTTTATATCTCAAATTCTGGCCCTAAACACCCAAAAATTCGATATTTTTGGGTCCCAGAAGCGATCTGTATATGCCTACTCAATGCTAGAATGTTTTCAAAATATAGGCTCAAAACATGCTCAAAATCGATATTTTAGGTGTCCAAAACTCGATATGTGCATGCATCTTCTGTACTCGTTTGTATCTCAAATTCAGGCTCAGAACACCCGAAAATTCAATATTTTGGGGTCCCAGAAGCGATCTGTACATGCCTACTCAGTGCTAGAATATTTTCAAAATATAGGCTTAAAAAATGCTAAAAATCGATATTTTAGGTGCAAAAAATCGATATCTCAAATTAGGGCCCGAAACACCCGAAAATTCGATATTTAGGGGTCCCACAAGCGATCTGTACATGCCTACTCCGTGTTAGAGTATTTTCAAAATATAGGCCAAAAACATACTGAAAATCGATCTTTTATGTGCCCAAAAGTCGATATGTGCATGCATCTTCTGTAACCGTTTATATCTCAAAATCTGGCCCTAAACACCCGAAAATTCGATATTTTTGGGTCCCAGAAGCGATCTCTATATGCCTACTCAGTGCTAGAATGTTTTCAAAATATAGGCTCAAAACATGCTAAAAATCGATATTTTAGGTGCCAAAAAGTCGATATCTCAAATTAAGGCCCGAAACACCCGAAAATTCGATATTTAGGGGTCCCAGAAGCGATCTGTACATGCCTACTAAGTGTTAGAGTATTTTCAAAATACAGGCCAAAAACATACTGAAAATCGATCTTTTAGGTGTCCAAAAGTCGATATGTGCATGCATCTTCTGTACCCGTTTATATCTCAAATTCTGGCCCTAAACACCCGAAAATTCGATATTTTTGGGTCCCAGAAGCGATCTGTACATGCCTACTCAGTGCTAGAATTTTTTCAAAATATAGGCTCAAAACATGCTCAAAATCGATATTGTAGGTGCCCAAAAGTCGATATGTGCATGCATATTCAGTACCCGTTTATATCTCAAATTCAGGCTCAAAACACCCGAAAATTCGATATTTTGGGGTCCCAGAAGCGATCTGTACATGCCTACTCTGTGTTAGAGTATTTTCAAAATACAGGCCCAAAACATGCTGAAAATCGATATTTTAGATGCCTAAAGTCAATATGTGCATTTATCTTCTGTACCCGTTTATATCACAAATTCAAGCTCAAAACACCCGAAAATTCAATATTTTTGTGTCCCAGAAGCAATCTGTACATGCCTACTCAGTGCTAGAATATTTTCAAAATATAGGCTAAAAACATGCTAAAAATAGATATTTTAGTTGCCAAAAAGTCGATATCTCAAATTAAGGCCCAAAACACCCGAAAATTCGATATTTAGGGGTCCCAGAAGCGATCTGTACATGCCTACTCCTTGTTAGAGTAATTTCAAAATACAGGCCAAAAACATACTGAAAATCGATCGTTTTGTTGCCCAAAAGTCGATATGTGCATGCATCTTCTGTACCCGTTTATATCTCATATTCTGGCCCTAAACACCCAAAAATTCGATATTTTTGGGTCCCAGAAGCGATCTGTACATGCCTACTCAGTGCTAGAATGTTTTCAAAATATAGGTTTAAAACATGCTCAAAATCGATATTTTAGGTGCCCAAAAGTCGATATGTGCATGCATCTTCTGTACTCGTTTGTATCTCAAATTCAGGCTCAAAACACCCGAAAATTCGATACTTTGGGGTCCCAGAAGCGATCTGTACATGCCTACTCAGTGCTAGAATATTTTCAAAATATAGGCTTAAAAAATGCTAAAAATCGATATTTTAGGTGCAAAAAAGTCGATATCTCAAATTAAGGCCCGAAACACCCGAAAATTCGATATTTAGGGGTCCCAGAAGCGATCTGTACATGCCTACTCCGTGTTAGAGTATTTTCAAAATACAGGCCCAAAACAAGCTGAAAATCGATATTTTAGATGCCCAAAGTCAATATGTGCATGTATCTTCTGTACCCGTTTATATCTCAAATTCTGGCCCTAAATACCCGAAAATTCGATATTTTTGGGTCCCAGAAGCGATCTGTATATGCCTACTCAGTGCTAGAATGTTTTCAAAATATAGGCTCAAAACATGCTAAAAATCGATATTTTAGGTGCCAAAAAGTCGATATCTCAAATTAAGGCCCGAAACACCCGAAAATTCGATATTTAGGGGTCCCAGAAGCGATCTGTACATGCCTACTCCGTGTTAGAGTATATTCAAAATACAGGCCAAAAACATACTGAAAATCGATCTTTTAGGTGTCCAAAAGTCGATATGTGCATGCATATTCAGTACCCGTTTATATCTCAAATTCAGGCTCAAAACACCCGAAAATTCGATATTTTGGGGTCCCAGAAGCGATCTGTACATGCCTACTCTGTGTTAGAGTATTTTCAAAATACAGGCCCAAAACATGCTGAAAATCGATATTTTAGATGCCTAAAGTCAATATGTGCATTTATCTTCTGTACCTGTTTATATCACAAATTCACGCTCAAAACACCCGAAAATTCAATATTTTTGGGTCCCAGAAGCAATCTGTACATGCCTACTCAGTGCTAGAATATTTTCAAAATATAGGCTAAAAACATGCTAAAAATCGATATTTTAGTTGCCAAAAAGTCGATATCTCAAATTAAGGCCCAAAACACCCGAAAATTCGATATTTAGGGGTCCCAGAAGCGATCTGTACATGCCTACTCCGTGTTAGAGTAATTTCAAAATACAGGCCAAAAACATACTGAAAATCGATCGTTTTGTTGCCCAAAAGTCGATATGTGCATGCATCTTCTGTACCCGTTTATATCTCAAATTCTGGCCCTAAACACCCAAAAATTCGATATTTTTGGGTCCCAGAAGCGATCTGTACATGCCTACTCAGTGCTAGAATGTTTTCAAAATATAGGCTCAAAACATGCTCAAAATCGATATTTTAGGTGCCCAAAAGTCGATATGTGCATGCATCTTCTGTACTCGTTTGTATCTCAAATTCAGGCTCAAAACACCCGAAAATTCGATACTTTGGGGTCCCAGAAGCGATCTGTACATGCCTACTCAGTGCTAGAATATTTTCAAAATATATGCTTAAAAAATGCTAAAAATCGATATTTTAGGTGCAAAAAAGTCGATATCTCAAATTAAGGCCCAATACACCCGAAAATTCGATATTTAGGGGTCCCAGAAGCGATCTGTACATGCCTACTCCGTGTTAGAGTAATTTCAAAATACAGGCCAAAAACATACTGAAAATCGATCGTTTTGTTGCTCAAAAGTCGATATGTGCATGCATCTTCTGTACCCGTTTATATCTCAAATTCTGGCCCTAAACACCCAAAAATTCGATATTTTTGGGTCCCAGAAGCGATCTGTATATCCCTACTCAGTGCTAGAATGTTTTCAAAATATAGGCTCAAAACATGCTCAAAATCGATATTTTAGGTGTCCAAAACTCGATATGTGCATGCATCTTCTGTACTCGTTTGTATCTCAAATTCAGGCTCAAAACACCCGAAAATTCGATATTTTGGGGTCCCAGAAGCGATCTGTACATGCCTACTCAGTGCTAGAATATTTTCAAAATATAGGCTTAAAAAATGCTAAAAATCGATATTTTAGGTGCAAAAAAGTCGATATCTCAAATTAAGGCCCGAAACACCCGAAAATTCGATATTTAGGGGTCCCACAAGCGATCTGTTCATGCCTACTCCGTGTTAGAGTATTTTCAAAATACAGGCCAAAAACATACTGAAAATCGATCTTTTATGTGCCCAAAAGTTGATATGTGCATGCATCTTCTGTTCCCGTTTATATCTCAAATTCTGGCCCTAAACACCCGAAAATTCGATATTTTTGGGTCCCAGAAGCGATCTGTATATGCCTACTCAGTGCTAGAATGTTTTCAAAATATAGGCTCAAAACATGCTAAAAATCGATATTTTAGGTGCCAAAAAGTCGATATCTCAAATTAAGGCCCGAAACACCCGAAAATTCGATATTTAGGGGTCCCAGAAGCGATCTGTACATGCCTACTCCGTGTTAGAGTATTTTCAAAATACAGGCCAAAAACATACTGAAAATCGATCTTTTAGGTGTCCAAAAGTCGATATGTGCATGCATCTTCTGTACCCGTTTATATCTCAAATTCTGGCCCTAAACACCCGAAAATTCGATATTTTCGGGTCCCAGAAGCGATCTGTACATGCCTACTCAGTGCTAGAATTTTTTCAAAATATAGGCTCAAAACATGCTCAAAATCGATATTGTAGGTGCCCAAAAGTCGATATGTGCATGCATATTCAGTACCCGTTTATATCCCAAATTCAGGCTCAAAACACCCGAAAAATCGATATTTTGGGGTCCCAGAAGCGATCTGTACATGCCTACTCAGTGCTCGAATATTTTCAAAATATAGGCTTAAAAAATGCTAAAAATCGATATTTTAGGTGCCAAAAAGTCGATATCTCAAATTAAGGCCCGAAACACCCGCAAATTCGATATTTAGGGGTCCCAGAAGCGATCTGTACATGCCTACTCCGTGTTAGAGTATTTTCAAAATACAGGCCAAAAACGTACATTAGGTGCCCAAAAGTTGATATGTGCATGCATCTTCTGTACCCGTTTATATCTCAAATTCTGGCCCTAAACACCCGAAAATTCGATATTTTTGGGTCCCAGAAGCTATCTGTACATGCCTTCTTTGTGTTAGAGTATTTTCAAAATACAGGCCCAAAACATGCTAAAAATCGATATTTTAGATGCCTAAAGTCAATATGTGCATGTATCTTCTGTACCTTTTTATATCTCAAATTCTGGCCCTAAACACCCGAAAATTCGATATTTTTTTTGTCCCAGAAGCGATCTGTACATGCCTACTCAGTGCTAGAATTTTTTCAAAATATAGGCTCAAAACATGCTCAACATCGATATTTTAGGTGCACAAAAGACGATATGTGCATGCATATTCAGTACCCGTTTATATCTCAAATTCAGGCTCAAAACACCCGAAAATTCGATATTTTGGGGTCCCAGAAGCGATCTGTACATGCCTTCTCCTTGATAGAGTATTTTCAAAATACAGGCTCAAAACATGCTAAAAATCGATATTTTAGATGCCTAAAGTCAATATGTGCATGTATCTTCTGTACCTTTTTATATCTCAAATTCTGGCCCTAAACACCCGAGAATTCGATATTTTTGGGTCCCAGAAGCGATCTGTACATGCCTACTCAGTGCTAGAATTTTTTCAAAATATAGGCTCAAAACATGCTCAACATCGATATTTTAGGTGCCCAAAAGACGATATGTGCATGCATATTCAGTACCCGTTTATATCTCAAATTCAGGCTCAAAACACCCGAAAATTCGATATTTTGGGGTCCCAGAAGCGATCTGTACATGCCTTCTCCGTGTTAGAGTATTTTCAAAATACAGGCTCAAAACATGCTAAAAATCGATATTTTAGATGCCTAAAGTCAATATGTGCATGTATCTTCTGTACCTTTTTATATCTCAAATTAAGGCCCAAAACACCCGGAAATTCGATATTTAGGGGTCTCAGAAGCAATCTGTACATGCCTACTCCGTGTTAGAGTATTTTCAAAATACAGGCCCAAAACATGCTCAAAATCGATGTTTTAGGTGCCAAAAAGTCGATATGTGCATGCATCTTTAGTACCCGTTTATATCACAAATTCAGGCTCAAAACACCTGAAAATTCGATATTTTGGGGTCCCAGAAGCGATCTGTACATGCCTTATCCGTGTTGGAGTATTTTCAAAATACAGGCCCAAAACATGATAAAAATCGATATTTTAGATGCCTAAAGTCAATATGTGCATGTATCTTCTGTACCTTTTTATATCTCAAATTCAGGCTCAAAACACCCGAAAATTCAATATTTTGGGGTCCCAGAAGCGATCTGTACATGCCTACTCAGTGCTAGAATATTTTCAAAATATAGGCTAAAAACATGCTAAAAATCGATATTTTAGGTGCCAAAAAGTCGATATCTCAAATTAAGGCCCAAAATACCCGAAAATTCGATATTTAGGGGTCCCAGAAGCGATCTGTACATGCCTACTCCGTGCTAGAGTAATTTCAAAATACAGGCCAAAAACATACTGAAAATCGATCTTTTTGGTGCCCAAAAGTCGATATGTGCATGCATCTTCTGTACCCGTTTATATCTCAAATTCTGGCCCTAAACACCCAAAAATTCGATATTTATGGATCCCAGAAGCGATCTGTACATGCCTACTCAGTGCTAGAATGTTTTCAAAATATAGGCTCAAAACATGCTCAAAATCGATATTTTAGGTGCCCAAAAGTCGATATGTGCATGCATCTTCTGTACTCGTTTATATCCCAAATTCAGGCTCAAAACACAAGAAAATTCGATATTTTGGGGTCCCAGAAGCGATCTGTACATGCCTACTCAGTGCTAGAATATTTTCAAAATATAGGCTTAAAAAATGCTAAAAATCGATATTTTAGGTGCCAAAAAGTCGATATCTCAAATTAAGGCCCGAAACACCCGCAAATTCGATATTTAGGGGTCCCAGAAGCGATCTGTACATGCCTACTCCGTGTTAGAGTATTTTCAAAATACAGGCCAAAAACGTACATTAGGTGCCCAAAAGTTGATATGTGCATGCATCTTCTGTACCCGTTTATATCTCAAATTCTGGCCCTAAACACCCGAAAATTCGATATTTTTGGGTCCCAGAAGCTATCTGTACATGCCTTCTTTGTGTTAGAGTATTTTCAAAATACAGGCCCAAAACATGCTAAAAATCGATATTTTAGATGCCTAAACTCAATATGTGCATGTATCTTCTGTACCTTTTTATATCTCAAATTCTGGCCCTAAACACCCGAAAATTCGATATTTTTGGGTCCCAGAAGCGATCTGTACATGCCTACTCAGTGCTAGAATTTTTTCAAAATATAGGCTCAAAACATGCTCAACATCGATATTTTAGTTGCCCAAAAGACGATATGTGCATGCATATTCAGTACCCGTTTATATCTCAAATTCAGGCTCAAAACACCCGAAAATTCGATATTTTGGGGTCCCAGAAGCGATCTGTACATGCCTTCTCCGTGTTAGAGTATTTTCAAAATACAGGCTCAAAACATGCTAAAAATCGATATTTTAGATGCCTAAAGTCAATATGTGCATGTATCTTCTGTACCTTTTTATATCTCAAATTCAGGCTCAAAACACCCGAAAATTCAATATTTTGGGGTCCCAGAAGCGATCTGTACATGCCTACTCAGTGCTAGAATATTTTCAAAATATAGGCTAAAAACATGCTAAAAATCGATATTTTAGGTGCCAAAAAGTCGATATCTCAAATTAAGGCCCAAAATACCCGAAAATTCGATATTTAGGGGTCCCAGAAGCGATCTGTACATGCCTACTCCGTGCTTTAGTAATTTCAAAATACAGGCCAAAAACATACTGAAAATCGATCTTTTTGGTGCCCAAAAGTCGATATGTGCATGCATCTTCTGTACCCGTTTATATCTCAAATTCTGGCACTAAACACCCGAAAATTCGATATTTTTGGGTCCCAGAAGCGATCTGTATATGCCTACTCAGTGCTAGAATTTTTTCAAAATATAGGCTCAAAACATGCTCAAAATCGATATTTTAGGTGCCCAAAAGTCGATATGTGCATTCATATTCAGTACCCGTTTATATCTCAAATTCAGGCTCAAAACACCCGAAAATTCGATATTTTGGGGTCCCAGAAGCGATCTGTACATGCCTACTCTGTGTTAGAGTATTTTCAAAATACAGGCCCAAAACATGCTGAAAATCGATATTTTAGATGCCTAAAGTCAATATGTGCATTTATCTTCTGTACTCGTTTATATCTTAAATTCAGGCTCAAAACACCCGAAAATTCAATATTTTTGGGTCCCAGAAGCAATCTGTACATGCCTACTCAGTGCTAGAATATTTTCAAAATATAGGCTAAAAACATGCTAAAAATCGATATTTTAGTTGCCAGAAAGTCGATATCTCAAATTAAGGCCCAAAACACCCGAAAATTCGATATTTAGGGGTCCCAGAAGCGATCTGTACATGCCTACTCCGTGTTAGAGTAATTTCATAATACAGGAGAAAAACATACTGAAAATCGATCGTTTTGGTGCCCAAAAGTCGATATGTGCATGCATCTTCTGTACCCGTTTATATCTCAAATTCTGGCCCTAAACACCCAAAAATTCGATATTTTTGGGTCCCAGAAGCGATCTGTATATGCCTACTCAATGCTAGAATGTTTTCAAAATATAGGCTCAAAACATGCTCAAAATCGATATTTTAGGTGTCCAAAACTCGATATGTGCATGCATCTTCTGTACTCGTTTGTATCTCAAATTCAGGCTCAGAACACCCGAAAATTCAATATTTTGGGGTCCCAGAAGCGATCTGTACATGCCTACTCAGTGCTAGAATATTTTCAAAATATAGGCTTAAAAAATGCTAAAAATCGATATTTTAGGTGCAAAAAATCGATATCTCAAATTAGGGCCCGAAACACCCGAAAATTCGATATTTAGGGGTCCCACAAGCGATCTGTACATGCCTACTCCGTGTTAGAGTATTTTCAAAATATAGGCCAAAAACATACTGAAAATCGATCTTTTATGTGCCCAAAAGTCGATATGTGCATGCATCTTCTGTAACCGTTTATATCTCAAAATCTGGCCCTAAACACCCGAAAATTCGATATTTTTGGGTCCCAGAAGCGATCTCTATATGCCTACTCAGTGCTAGAATGTTTTCAAAATATAGGCTCAAAACATGCTAAAAATCGATATTTTAGGTGCCAAAAAGTCGATATCTCAAATTAAGGCCCGAAACACCCGAAAATTCGATATTTAGGGGTCCCAGAAGCGATCTGTACATGCCTACTAAGTGTTAGAGTATTTTCAAAATACAGGCCAAAAACATACTGAAAATCGATCTTTTAGGTGTCCAAAAGTCGATATGTGCATGCATCTTCTGTACCCGTTTATATCTCAAATTCTGGCCCTAAACACCCGAAAATTCGATATTTTTGGGTCCCAGAAGCGATCTGTACATGCCTACTCAGTGCTAGAATTTTTTCAAAATATAGGCTCAAAACATGCTCAAAATCGATATTGTAGGTGCCCAAAAGTCGATATGTGCATGCATATTCAGTACCCGTTTATATCTCAAATTCAGGCTCAAAACACCCGAAAATTCGATATTTTGGGGTCCCAGAAGCGATCTGTACATGCCTACTCTGTGTTAGAGTATTTTCAAAATACAGGCCCAAAACATGCTGAAAATCGATATTTTAGATGCCTAAAGTCAATATGTGCATTTATCTTCTGTACCCGTTTATATCACAAATTCAAGCTCAAAACACCCGAAAATTCAATATTTTTGTGTCCCAGAAGCAATCTGTACATGCCTACTCAGTGCTAGAATATTTTCAAAATATAGGCTAAAAACATGCTAAAAATAGATATTTTAGTTGCCAAAAAGTCGATATCTCAAATTAAGGCCCAAAACACCCGAAAATTCGATATTTAGGGGTCCCAGAAGCGATCTGTACATGCCTACTCCTTGTTAGAGTAATTTCAAAATACAGGCCAAAAACATACTGAAAATCGATCGTTTTGTTGCCCAAAAGTCGATATGTGCATGCATCTTCTGTACCCGTTTATATCTCATATTCTGGCCCTAAACACCCAAAAATTCGATATTTTTGGGTCCCAGAAGCGATCTGTACATGCCTACTCAGTGCTAGAATGTTTTCAAAATATAGGTTTAAAACATGCTCAAAATCGATATTTTAGGTGCCCAAAAGTCGATATGTGCATGCATCTTCTGTACTCGTTTGTATCTCAAATTCAGGCTCAAAACACCCGAAAATTCGATACTTTGGGGTCCCAGAAGCGATCTGTACATGCCTACTCAGTGCTAGAATATTTTCAAAATATAGGCTTAAAAAATGCTAAAAATCGATATTTTAGGTGCAAAAAAGTCGATATCTCAAATTAAGGCCCGAAACACCCGAAAATTCGATATTTAGGGGTCCCAGAAGCGATCTGTACATGCCTACTCCGTGTTAGAGTATTTTCAAAATACAGGCCCAAAACAAGCTGAAAATCGATATTTTAGATGCCCAAAGTCAATATGTGCATGTATCTTCTGTACCCGTTTATATCTCAAATTCTGGCCCTAAATACCCGAAAATTCGATATTTTTGGGTCCCAGAAGCGATCTGTATATGCCTACTCAGTGCTAGAATGTTTTCAAAATATAGGCTCAAAACATGCTAAAAATCGATATTTTAGGTGCCAAAAAGTCGATATCTCAAATTAAGGCCCGAAACACCCGAAAATTCTATATTTAGGGGTCCCAGAAGCGATCTGTACATGCCTACTCCGTGTTAGAGTATATTCAAAATACAGGCCAAAAACATACTGAAAATCGATCTTTTAGGTGTCCAAAAGTCGATATGTGCATGCATATTCAGTACCCGTTTATATCTCAAATTCAGGCTCAAAACACCCGAAAATTCGATATTTTGGGGTCCCAGAAGCGATCTGTACATGCCTACTCTGTGTTAGAGTATTTTCAAAATACAGGCCCAAAACATGCTGAAAATCGATATTTTAGATGCCTAAAGTCAATATGTGCATTTATCTTCTGTACCTGTTTATATCACAAATTCACGCTCAAAACACCCGAAAATTCAATATTTTTGGGTCCCAGAAGCAATCTGTACATGCCTACTCAGTGCTAGAATATTTTCAAAATATAGGCTAAAAACATGCTAAAAATCGATATTTTAGTTGCCAAAAAGTCGATATCTCAAATTAAGGCCCAAAACACCCGAAAATTCGATATTTAGGGGTCCCAGAAGCGATCTGTACATGCCTACTCCGTGTTAGAGTAATTTCAAAATACAGGCCAAAAACATACTGAAAATCGATCGTTTTGTTGCCCAAAAGTCGATATGTGCATGCATCTTCTGTACCCGTTTATATCTCAAATTCTGGCCCTAAACACCCAAAAATTCGATATTTTTGGGTCCCAGAAGCGATCTGTACATGCCTACTCAGTGCTAGAATGTTTTCAAAATATAGGCTCAAAACATGCTCAAAATCGATATTTTAGGTGCCCAAAAGTCGATATGTGCATGCATCTTCTGTACTCGTTTGTATCTCAAATTCAGGCTCAAAACACCCGAAAATTCGATACTTTGGGGTCCCAGAAGCGATCTGTACATGCCTACTCAGTGCTAGAATATTTTCAAAATATATGCTTAAAAAATGCTAAAAATCGATATTTTAGGTGCAAAAAAGTCGATATCTCAAATTAAGGCCCAATACACCCGAAAATTCGATATTTAGGGGTCCCAGAAGCGATCTGTACATGCCTACTCCGTGTTAGAGTAATTTCAAAATACAGGCCAAAAACATACTGAAAATCGATCGTTTTGTTGCTCAAAAGTCGATATGTGCATGCATCTTCTGTACCCGTTTATATCTCAAATTCTGGCCCTAAACACCCAAAAATTCGATATTTTTGGGTCCCAGAAGCGATCTGTATATCCCTACTCAGTGCTAGAATGTTTTCAAAATATAGGCTCAAAACATGCTCAAAATCGATATTTTAGGTGTCCAAAACTCGATATGTGCATGCATCTTCTGTACTCGTTTGTATCTCAAATTCAGGCTCAAAACACCCGAAAATTCGATATTTTGGGGTCCCAGAAGCGATCTGTACATGCCTACTCAGTGCTAGAATATTTTCAAAATATAGGCTTAAAAAATGCTAAAAATCGATATTTTAGGTGCAAAAAAGTCGATATCTCAAATTAAGGCCCGAAACACCCGAAAATTCGATATTTAGGGGTCCCACAAGCGATCTGTTCATGCCTACTCCGTGTTAGAGTATTTTCAAAATACAGGCCAAAAACATACTGAAAATCGATCTTTTATGTGCCCAAAAGTTGATATGTGCATGCATCTTCTGTTCCCGTTTATATCTCAAATTCTGGCCCTAAACACCCGAAAATTCGATATTTTTGGGTCCCAGAAGCGATCTGTATATGCCTACTCAGTGCTAGAATGTTTTCAAAATATAGGCTCAAAACATGCTAAAAATCGATATTTTAGGTGCCAAAAAGTCGATATCTCAAATTAAGGCCCGAAACACCCGAAAATTCGATATTTAGGGGTCCCAGAAGCGATCTGTACATGCCTACTCCGTGTTAGAGTATTTTCAAAATACAGGCCAAAAACATACTGAAAATCGATCTTTTAGGTGTCCAAAAGTCGATATGTGCATGCATCTTCTGTACCCGTTTATATCTCAAATTCTGGCCCTAAACACCCGAAAATTCGATATTTTCGGGTCCCAGAAGCGATCTGTACATGCCTACTCAGTGCTAGAATTTTTTCAAAATATAGGCTCAAAACATGCTCAAAATCGATATTGTAGGTGCCCAAAAGTCGATATGTGCATGCATATTCAGTACCCGTTTATATCTCAAATTCAGGCTCAAAACACCCGAAAATTCGATATTTTGGGGTCCCAGAAGCGATCTGTACATGCCTACTCTGTGTTAGAGTATTTTCAAAATACAGGCCCAAAACATGCTGAAAATCGATATTTTAGATGCCTAAAGTCAATATGTGCATTTATCTTCTGTACCCTTTTATATCACAAATTCACGCTCAAAACACCCGAAAATTCAATATTTTTGGGTCCCAGAAGCAATCTGTACATGCCTACTCAGTGGTAGAATATTTTCAAAATATAGGCTAAAAACATGCTAAAAATAGATATTTTAGTTGCCAAAAAGTCGATATCTCAAATTAAGGCCCAAAACACCCGAAAATTCGATATTTAGGGGTCCCAGAAGCGATCTGTACATGCCTACTCCGTGTTAGAGTAATTTCAAAATACAGGCCAAAAACATACTGAAAATCGATCGTTTTGTTGCCCAAAAGTCGATATGTGCATGCATCTTCTGTACCCGTTTATATCTCATATTCTGGCCCTAAACACCCAAAAATTCGATATTTTTGGGTCCCAGAAGCGATCTGTACATGCCTACTCAGTGCTAGAATGTTTTCAAAATATAGGCTCAAAACATGCTCAAAATCGATATTTTAGGTGCCCAAAAGTCGATATGTGCATGCATCTTCTGTACTCGTTTGTATCTCAAATTCAGGCTCAAAACACCCGAAAATTCGATACTTTGGGGTCCCAGAAGCGATCTGTACATGCCTACTCAGTGCTAGAATATTTTCAAAATATAGGCTTAAAAAATGCTAAAAATCGATATTTTAGGTGCAAAAAAGTCGATATCTCAAATTAAGGCCCGAAACACCCGAAAATTTGATATTTAGGGGTCCCAGAAGCGATCTGTACATGCCTACTCCGTGTTAGAGTATTTTCAAAATACAGGCCCAAAACAAGCTGAAAATCGATATTTTAGATGCCCAAAGTCAATATGTGCATGTATCTTCTGTACCCGTTTATATCTCAAATTCTGGCCCTAAATACCCGAAAATTCGATATTTTTGGGTCCCAGAAGCGATCTGTATATGCCTACTCAGTGCTAGAATGTTTTCAAAATATAGGCTCAAAACATGCTAAAAATCGATATTTTAGGTGCCAAAAAGTCGATATCTCAAATTAAGGCCCGAAACTCCCGAAAATTCGATATTTAGGGGTCCCAGAAGCGATCTGTACATGCCTACTCAGTGCTAGAATTTTTTCAAAATATAGGCTCAAAACATGCTCAAAATCGATATTGTAGGTGCCCAAAAGTCGATATGTGCATGCATATTCAGTACCCGTTTATATCTCAAATTCAGGCTCAAAACACCCGAAAATTCGATATTTTGGGGTCCCAGAAGCGATCTGTACATGCCTACTCTGTGTTAGAGTATTTTCAAAATACAGGCCCAAAACATGCTGAAAATCGATATTTTAGATGCCTAAAGTCAATATGTGCATTTATCTTCTGTACCCTTTTATATCACAAATTCACGCTCAAAACACCCGAAAATTCAATATTTTTGGGTCCCAGAAGCAATCTGTACATGCCTACTCAGTGGTAGAATATTTTCAAAATATAGGCTAAAAACATGCTAAAAATAGATATTTTAGTTGCCAAAAAGTCGATATCTCAAATTAAGGCCCAAAACACCCGAAAATTCGATATTTAGGGGTCCCAGAAGCGATCTGTACATGCCTACTCCGTGTTAGAGTAATTTCAAAATACAGGCCAAAAACATACTGAAAATCGATCGTTTTGTTGCCCAAAAGTCGATATGTGCATGCATCTTCTGTACCCGTTTATATCTCATATTCTGGCCCTAAACACCCAAAAATTCGATATTTTTGGGTCCCAGAAGCGATCTGTACATGCCTACTCAGTGCTAGAATGTTTTCAAAATATAGGCTCAAAACATGCTCAAAATCGATATTTTAGGTGCCCAAAAGTCGATATGTGCATGCATCTTCTGTACTCGTTTGTATCTCAAATTCAGGCTCAAAACACCCGAAAATTCGATACTTTGGGGTCCCAGAAGCGATCTGTACATGCCTACTCAGTGCTAGAATATTTTCAAAATATAGGCTTAAAAAATGCTAAAAATCGATATTTTAGGTGCAAAAAAGTCGATATCTCAAATTAAGGCCCGAAACACCCGAAAATTTGATATTTAGGGGTCCCAGAAGCGATCTGTACATGCCTACTCCGTGTTAGAGTATTTTCAAAATACAGGCCCAAAACAAGCTGAAAATCGATATTTTAGATGCCCAAAGTCAATATGTGCATGTATCTTCTGTACCCGTTTATATCTCAAATTCTGGCCCTAAATACCCGAAAATTCGATATTTTTGGGTCCCAGAAGCGATCTGTATATGCCTACTCAGTGCTAGAATGTTTTCAAAATATAGGCTCAAAACATGCTAAAAATCGATATTTTAGGTGCCAAAAAGTCGATATCTCAAATTAAGGCCCGAAACTCCCGAAAATTCGATATTTAGGGGTTCCAGAAGCGATCTGTACATGCCTACTCCGTGTTAGAGTATATTCAAAATACAGGCCAAAAACATACTGAAAATCGATCTTTTAGGTGTCCAAAAGTCGATATGTGCATGCATCTTCTGTACCCGTTTATATCTCAAATTCAGGCTCAAAAACACCCGAAAATTCGATATTTTGGGGTCCCAGAAGCGATCTGTACATGCCTACTCTGTGTTAGAGTATTTTCAAAATACAGGCCCAAAACATGCTGAAAATCGATATTTTAGATGCCTAAAGTCAATATGTGCATTTATCTTCTGTACCCGTTTATATCACAAATTCACGCTCAAAACACCCGAAAATTCAATATTTTTGGGTCCCAGAAGCAATCTGTACATGCCTACTCAGTGCTAGAATATTTTCAAAATATAGGCTAAAAACATGCTAAAAATCGATATTTTAGTTGCCAAAAAGTCGATATCTCAAATTAAGGCCCAAAACACCCGAAAATTCGATATTTAGGGGTCCCAGAAGCGATCTGTACATGCCTACTCCGTGTTAGAGTAATTTCAAAATACAGGCCAAAAACATACTGAAAATCGATCGTTTTGTTGCCCAAAAGTCGATATGTGCATGCATCTTCTGTACCCGTTTATATCTCAAATTCTGGCCCTAAACACCCAAAAATTCGATATTTTTGGGTCCCAGAAGCGATCTGTACATGCCTACTCAGTGCTAGAATGTTTTCAAAATATAGGCTCAAAACATGCTCAAAATCGATATTTTAGGTGCCCAAAAGTCGATATGTGCATGCATCTTCTGTACTCGTTTGTATCTCAAATTCAGGCTCAAAACACCCGAAAATTCGATACTTTGGGGTCCCAGAAGCGATCTGTACATGCCTACTCAGTGCTAGAATATTTTCAAAATATAGGCTTAAAAAATGTTAAAAATCGATATTTTAGGTGCAAAAAAGTCGATATCTCAAATTAAGGCCCGAAACACCCGAAAATTCGATATTTAGGGGTCCCAGAAGCGATCTGTACATGCCTACTCCGTGTTAGAGTATTTTCAAAATACAGGCCAAAAACAAGCTGAAAATCGATATTTTAGATGCCCAAAGTCAATATGTGCATGTATCTTCTGTACCCGTTTATATCTCAAATTCTGGCCTTAAAAACCCGAAAATTCGATATTTTTGGGTCCCAGAAGCGATCTGTATATGCCTACTCAGTGCTAGAATGTTTTCAAAATATAGGCTCAAAACATGCTAAAAATCGATATTTTAGGTGCCAAAAAGTCGATATCTCAAATTAAGGCCCGAAACACCCGAAAATTCGATATTTAGGGGTCCCAGAAGCGATCTGTACATGCCTACTCCGTGTTAGAGTATATTCAAAATACAGGCCAAAAACATACTGAAAATCGATCTTTTAGGTGTCCAAAAGTCGATATGTGCATGCATCTTCTGTACCCGTTTACATCTCAAATTCTGGCCCTAAACACCCGAAAATTCGATATTTTTGGGTCCCAGAAGCGATCTGTACATGCCTACTCTGTGTTAGAGTATTTTCAAAATACAGGCCCAAAACATGCTGAAAATAGATATTTTAGATGCCTAAAGTCAATATGTGCATTTATCTTCTGTACCCGTTTATATCTCAAATTCACGCTCAAAACACCCGAAAATTCAATATTTTTGGGTCCCAGAAGCAATCTGTACATGCCTACTCAGTGCTAGAATATTTTCAAAATATAGGCTAAAAACATGCTAAAAATCGATATTTTAGTTGCCAAAAAGTCGATATCTCAAATTAAGGCCCAAAACACCCGAAAATTCGATATTTAGGGGTCCCAGAAGCGATCTGTACATGCCTACTCCGTGTTAGAGTATATTCAAAATACTGGCCAAAAACATACTGAAAATCGATCTTTTAGGTGTCCAAAAGTCGATATGTGCATGCATCTTCAGTACCCGTTTATATCTCAAATTCAGGCTCAAAAACACCCGAAAATTCGATATTTTGGGGTCCCAGAAGCGATCTGTACATGCCTACTCTGTGTTAGAGTATTTTCAAAATACAGGCCCAAAACATGCTGAAAATCGATATTTTAGATGCCTAAAGTCAATATGTGCATTTATCTTCTGTACCCGTTTATATCACAAATTCACGCTCAAAACACCCGAAAATTCAATATTTTTGGGTCCCAGAAGCAATCTGTACATGCCTACTCAGTGCTAGAATATTTTCAAAATATTGGCTAAAAACATGCTAAAAATCGATATTTTAGTTGCCAAAAAGTCGATATCTCAAATTAAGGCCCAAAACACCCGAAAATTCGATATTTAGGGGTCCCAGAAGCGATCTGTACATGCCTACTCCGTGTTAGAGTAATTTCAAAATACAGGCCAAAAACATACTGAAAATCGATCGTTTTGTTGCCCAAAAGTCGATATGTGCATGCATCTTCTGTACCCGTTTATATCTCAAATTCTGGCCCTAAACACCCAAAAATTCGATATTTTTGAGTCCCAGAAGCGATCTGTACATGCCTACTCAGTGCTAGAATGTTTTCAAAATATAGGCTCAAAACATGCTCAAAATCGATATTTTAGGTGCCCAAAAGTCGATATGTGCATGCATCTTCTGTACTCGTTTGTATCTCAAATTCAGGCTCAAAACACCCGAAAATTCGATACTTTGGGGTCCCAGAAGCGATCTGTACATGCCTACTCAGTGCTAGAATATTTTCAAAATATAGGCTTAAAAAATGCTAAAAATCGATATTTTAGGTGCAAAAAAGTCGATATCTCAAATTAAGGCCCGAAACACCCGAAAATTCGATATTTAGGGGTCCCAGAAGCGATCTGTACATTCCTACTCCGTGTTAGAGTATTTTCAAAATACAGGCCCAAAACAAGCTGAAAATCGATATTTTAGATGCCCAAAGTCAATATGTGCATGTATCTTCTGTACCCGTTTATATCTCAAATTCTGGCCCTAAATACCCGAAAATTCGATATTTTTGGGTCCCAGAAGCGATCTGTATATGCCTACTCAGTGCTAGAATGTTTTCAAAATATAGGCTCAAAACATGCTAAAAATCGATATTTTAGGTGCCAAAAAGTCGATATCTCAAATTAAGGCCCTAAACACCCGAAAATTCGATATTTAGGGGTCCCAGAAGCGATCTGTACATGCCTACTCCGTGTTAGAGTATATTCAAAATACAGGCCAAAAACATACTGAAAATCGATCTTTTAGGTGTCCAAAAGTCGATATGTGCATGCATCTTCTGTACCCGTTTACATCTCAAATTCTGGCCCTAAACACCCGAAAATTCGATATTTTTGGGTCCCAGAAGCGATCTGTACATGCCTACTCAGTGCTAGAATTTTTTTCAAAATATAGGCTAAAAACATGCTCAAAATCGATATTTTAGGTGCCAAAAAGTCGATATCTCAAATTAAGGCCCAAAACACCCGAAAATTCGATATTTAGTGGTCGCAGAAGCCATCTGTACATGCCTACTCCGTGTTAGAGTATTTTTAAAATACAGGCCAAAAACATACTGAAAATCGATCTTTTAGGTGCCCTAAAGTCGATATGTGCATGCATCTTCTGTACCCGTTTATATCTCAAATTCTGTCCCTAAACACCCGAAAATTCGATATTTTTGTGTCCCACAAGCGATCTCTACATGCCTACTTAGTGCAAGAATGTTTTCAAAATATAGGTTAAAAACATGCTCAAAATCGATATTTTAGGTGCCCAAAAGTCGATATGTGCATGCATCTTCTGTACTCGTTTATATCTCAAATTCTGGCTCAAAACACCCGAAAATTCGATATTTTGGGGTCCCAGAAGCGATCGGTACATGCCTACTCAGTGCTAGAATATTTTCAAAATATAGGCTAAAAAAAGGCTAAAAATCGATATTTTAGGTGCCAAAAAGTCGATATCTCAAATTAAGGCCCAAAACACCCGAAAATTCGATATTTAGGGGTACCAGAAGCAATCTGTACATGCCTACTCCGTGTTAGAGTATTTTCAAAATACAGGCCAAAAAGATACTGAAAATCGATCATTTAGGTGCCCAAAAGTCGATATGTGAATGCATCTTCTGTACCCGTTTATATCTCAAATTCTGGCCCTAAACACCCGAAAATTCGATATTTTTGGGTCCGAGAAGCGATCTGTACATGCCTACTCAGTGCTAGAATGTTTTCAAAATATAGGCTCAAAACATGCTCAAAATCGATATTTTAGGTGCCCAAAAGTCGATATGTGTATGCATCTTCTGTACTCGTTTATATCTCAAATTCAGGTTCAAAACACCCGAAAAATCGATATTTTGGGGTCCCAGAAGCGATCTGTACATGCTTACTCAGTTTTTGAATATTTTCAAAATATAGGCTAAAAACATGCTAAAAATCGATATTTTAGGTGCGTAAAGGCGATATCTCAAATTTTGTCCCAAAACACCCGAAAATTCGATATTTTTGTGTCCCAGAAGCGATCTGTACATGCCTACTTAGTGCTAGAATTTTTTCAAAATATAGGCAAAAAACATGCTCAAAATCGATATTTTAGGTGCCAAAAAGTCGATATGTGCATGCATCTTCTGTACCCGTTTATATCTCAAATTCTGTCCCTAAACACCCGAAAATTCGATATTTTTGTGTCCCAGAAGCTATCTCTACATGCCTAGTTAGTGCTAGAATGTTTTCAAAATATAGGCTCAAAACATGCTCAAAATCGATATTTTAGGTGCCCAAAAGTCGATATGTGCATGCATCTTCTGTACTCGTTTATATCTCAAATTCAGGCTCAAAACACCCGAAAATTCGATATATTTTGGGGTCCCAGAAGCGATCTGTACATGCCTACTCAGTGCTAGAATATTTTCAAAATATAGGCTAAAAAAAGGCTAAAAATCGATATTTTATGTGCCAAAAAGTCGATATCTCAAATTAATGCCCAAAACACCCGAAAATTTGATATTTAGGGGTCCCAGAAGCAATCTGTACATGCCTACTCCGTGTTAGAGTATTTTCAAAATACAGGCCAAAAACATACTGAAAATCGATCTTTTAGGTGCCCAAAAGTCGATATGTGTATGCATCTTCTGTACTCGTTTATATCTCAAATTCAGGCTCAAAACACCCGAAAATTCGATATTTTGGGGTCCAAGAAGCGATATGTACATGCTTACTCAGTGCTAGAATATTTTCAAAATATAGGCTCAAAACATGCTAAAAATTGATATTTTAGGTGCGTAAAGGCGATATCTCAAATTCTGTCCCAAAACACCAGAAAATTCGATATTTTTGTGTCCCAGAAGCGATCTGTACATGCCTACTTAGTGCTAGAATTTTTTCAAAATATAGGTTAAAAACATGCTCAAAATCGATATTTTAGGTGCCCAAAAGTCGATATGTGAATGCATCTTCTGTACTCGTTTATATCTCAAATTCAGGCTCAAAACACCCGAAAATTCGATATTTTGGGGTCCCAGAAGCGATCTGTACATGCTTACTCAGTGCTAGAATATTTTCAAAATATAGGCTCAAAACATGCTAAAAATCGATATTTTAGGTGCGTAAAGGCGATATCTCAAATTCTGTCCCAAAACACCCGAAAATTCGATATTTTTGTGTCCCAGAAGCGATCTGTACATGCCTACTTAGTGCTAGAATTTTTTCAAAATATAGGCTAAAAACATGCTCAAAATCGATATTTTAGGTGCCCAAAAGTCGATATGTGCATGCATCTTCTGTACTCGTTTATATCTCAAATTCAGGCTCAAAACACCCGAAAATTCGATATTTTGGGGTCCCAGAAGCGATCTGTACATTCTTACTCAGTGCTTGAATATTTTCAAAATGTAGGCTCAAAACATGCTAGAAATCGATATTTTAGGTGTTTAAAGGCGATATCTCAAATTCTGTCCCAAAACACCCGAAAATTCGATATTTTTGTGTCCCAGAAGCGATCTGTACATGCCTACTTAGTGCTAGAATTTTTTCAAAATATAGGCTAAAAACATGCTCAAAATCGATATTTTAGGTGCCCAAAAGTCGATATGTGCATGCATCTTCTGTACTCGTTTATATCTCAATTTCAGGCTCAAAACACCCAAAAATTCGATATTTTGGAGTCCCAGAAGCGATCTGTACATGCTTACTCAGTGTTTGAATATTTTCAAAATATAGGCTCAAAACATGCTATAAATCGATATTTTAGGTGCCGAAAGGCGATATCTCAAATTAAGGCCCAAAACACCCGAAAATTCGATATTTAGGGGTCCCAGAAGCGATCTGTACATGCCTACTCCGTGTTAGAGTATTTTTAAAATACAAGCCCAAAACATGCTTAAAATCGATGTTGTAGGTGCCAAAAAGTCGATATGTGCATTCATCTTCAGTACCCGTTTATATCTCAAATTCTGTCCCTAAATACCCGCAAATTCGATATTTTTGTGTCCCAGAAGCGATCTCTACATGCCTACTTAGTGCTAGAATGTTTTCAAAATATAGGCTCAAAACATGTTCAAAATCGATATTTTAGGTGCCCAAAAGTCGATATGTGCATGCATCTTCTGTACTCGTTTATATCTCAAATTCAGGCTCAAAACACCCGAAAATTCGATATTTTGGGGTCCCAGAAGCGATCTGTACATGCCTACTCAGTGCTAGAATATTTTCAAAATATAGGCTAAAAAAAGGCTAAAAATCGATATTTTAGGTGCCAAAAAGTCGATATCTCAAATTAAGGCCTAAAACACCCGAAAATTCGATATTTAGGGGTCCCAGAAGCAATCTGTAGATGCCTACTCCGTGTTAGAGGATTTTCAAAATACAGGCCAAAAACATACTGAAAATCGATCTTTTAGGTGCCCAAAAGTCGATATGTGAATGCATATTCTGTACCCGTTTATATCTCAAATTCTGGCCCTAAACACCCGAAAATTCGATATTTTTGGGTCCGAGAAGCGATCTGTACATGCCTTATCAGTGCTAGAATGTTTTCAAAATATAGGCTCAAAACATGCTCAAAATCGATAATTTAGGTGCCCAAAAGTCGATATGTGTATGCATCTTCTGTTCTCGTTTATATCTCAAATTCAGGCTCAGAACACCCGAAAATTCGATATTTTGGGGTCCCAGAAGCGATCTGTACATGCTTACTCAGTGCTAGAATATTTTCAAAATATAGGCTCAAAACATGCTAAAAATCGATATTTTAGGTGCGTAAAGGCGATATCTCAAATTCTGTCCCAAAACACCCGAAAATTCGATATTTTTGTGTCCCAGAAGCGATCTGTATATGCCTACTCAGTGCTAGAATTTTTTCAAAATATAGGCTAAAAACATGCTCAAAATCGATATTTTAGGAGCCCAAAAGTCGATATGTGCATGCATTTTCTGTACTCGTTTATATCTCAAATTCAGGCTGAAAACACCCGAAATTTCGATATTTTGGGGTCCCAGAAACGATCTGTACATGCTTACTCAGTGCTTGAATATTTTCAAAATATAGGCTCAAAACATGCTAAAAATCGATATTTTATGTGCCGAAAGTCGATATCTCAAATTAAGGCCCGAAACACCCGAAAATTCGATATTTAGGGGTCCCAGAAGCGATCTGTACATGCCTACCCCGTGTTAGAGTATTTTCAAAATACAGGCCCAAAACATGCTCAAAATCGATGTTTTATGTGCCCAAAAGTCGATATGTGCATGCATCTTCTGTACCCGTTTATATCTCAAATTCAGGTTCAAAACACCCGAAAAATCGATATTTTGGGGTCCCAGAAGCGATCTGTACATGCTTACTCAGTGCTTGAATATTTTCAAAATATAGGCTCAAAACATGCTAAAAATCGATATTTTAGGTGCGTAAAGGCGATATCTCAAATTCTGTCCCAAAACACCCGAAAATTCGATATTTTTGTGTCCCAGAAGCGATCTGTACATGCCTACTTAGTGCTAGAATTTTTTCAAAAAATAGGCAAAAAACATGCTCAAAATCGATATTTTAGGTGCCAAAAAGTCGATATGTGCATGCATCTTCTGTACCCGTTTATATCTCAAATTCTGTCCCTAAACACCCGAAAATTCGATATTTTTGTGTCCCAGAAGCTATCTCTACATGCCTACTTAGTGCTAGAATGTTTTCAAAATATAGGCTCAAAACATGCTCCAAATCGATATTTTAGGTGCCCAAAAGTCGATATGTGCATGCATCTTTTGTACTCGTTTATATCTCAAATTCAGGCTCAAAACACCCGAAAATTCGATATTTTGGGGTCCCAGAAGCGATCTGTACATGCCTAATCAGTGCTAGAATATTTTCAAAATATAGGCTAAAAAAAGGCTAAAAATCGATATTTTATGTGCCAAAAAGTCGATATCTCAAATTCAGGCTGAAAACACCCGAAATTTCGATATTTTGGGGTCCCAGAAGCGATCTGTACATGCTTTCTCAGTGCTTGAATATTTTCAAAATATAGGCTCAAAACATGCTAAAAATCGATATTTTAGGTGCCGAAAGGCGATATCTCAAATTCAGGCCCAACACACCCGAAAATTCGATATTTTGGGGTCCCAGAAGCGATCTGTACATGCCTACTCCGTGTTAGAGTATTTTCAAAATGCAAGCCTAAAACATGCTTAAAATCGATGTTTTAGGTGCCAAAAAGTCGATATGTGCATTCATCTTCAGTACCCGTTTATATCTCAAATTCAGGTTCAAAACACCCGAAAATTCGATATTTTGGGGTCCCAGAAGCGATCTGTACATGCCTACTCCGTGTTAGATTATTTTCGAAATACAGGCCCAAAACATGCTGAAAATCGATATTTTAGGTGCCAAGAAGTCGATATCTCAAATTAAGGCCCGAAACACCCGAAAATTCGATATTTAGGGGTCCCAGAAGCGATCTGTACATGCCTACCCCGTGTTAGAGTATTTTCAAAACAAAGGCTAAAAACATACAGAAAATCGATCTTTTAGGTGCCCAAAAGTCGATATGTGCATGCATCTTCTGTACCCGTTTATATCTCAAATTCTGGCCCTAAACACCCGAAAATTCGATATTTTTGGGTCCCAGAAGCGATCTGTACATGCATACTTAGTGCTAGAATTTTTTCAAAATATAGGCTCAAAACATGCTCAAAATCTATATTTTAGGTGCCCAAAAGTCGATATGTGCATGCATCTTCTGTACTCGTTTATATCTCAAATTCAGGATCAAAACACCCGATAATTCGATATTTTGAGGACCCAGAAGCGATCTGTACATGCTTACTCAGTGCTAGAATATTTTCAAAATATAGGCTCAAAACATGCTAAATATCGATAATTTAGGTGCGTAATGGCAATATCTCAAATTCAGGCCCAAAACACCCGATAAATCGATATTTTGGGGTCCCAGAAGCTATCTGTACATGCCTACTCCGTGTTAGAGTATTTTCAAAATACAGGCCCAAAACATGCTCAAAATCGATGTTTTAGGTGCCCAAAAGTCGATATGTGCATGCATCTTCTGTACCCGTTTATATCTCAAATTCAGGCTCAAATCACCCGAAAATTCAATATTTTGGGGTCCCAGAAGCAATCTGTACATGCCTACTCAGTGCTAGAATATTTTCAAAATATAGGCTAAAAACATGCTCAAAATCAATATTTTAGGTGCCAAAAAGTCGATATCTCAAATTAAGGCCCGACACACCCGAAAATTCGATATTAAGGGGTCCCAGAAGCGATCTGTACATGCCTACTCCATGTAAGAGTATTTTTAAAATACAGGCCAAAAACATACTGCAAATCGATTTTTTAGGTGCCCAAAAGTCGATATGTGCATGCATCTTCTGTACCCGTTTATATCTCAAATTCTGTCCCTAAGCACCCGAAAATTCGATATTTTTGAGTCCCAGAAGCGATCTGTACATGCCTACTCAGTGCTAGAATTTTTTCAAAATATAGGCTAAAAACATGCTCAAAATCGATATTTTAGGTGCCCTAAAGTCGATATGTGCATCCATCTTCTGTACTCGTTTATATCTCAAATTCAGGCTCAAAACACCCGAAAATTCGATATTTTGGGATCCCAGAAGCGATCTGTACATGCTTACACAGTGCTTGAATTTTTTCAAAATATAGGCTCAAAACATGCTAAAAATCGATATTTTAGGTGCCGAAAGGCGATATCTCAAATTCAGGCCCAAAACACCCGAAAATTCAATATTTTGGGGTCCCAGAAGCGATCTGTACATGCCTACTCCGTGTTAGAGTATATTCAAAAGACAGGCCCAAAGTATGCTGAAAACCGATATTTTAGATGCCCAAAGTCAATATGTGCATGTATCTTCTGTACCCGTTTATATCTCAAATTCAGGCTCAAAACACCCGAAAATTCAATATTTTGGGGTCCCAGAAGCAATCTGTACATGCCTAGTCAGTGCTAGAATATTTTCAAAATATAGGCTCAAAACATGCTAAAAATCGATATTTTAGGTGCCAAATAGTCGATATCTCAAATTAAGGCCCAAAACACCCGAAAATTCGATATTTATGGGTCGCAGAAGCGATCTGTACATGCCTACTTCGAGTTAGAGTATTTTTAAAATACAGGCCAAAAACATACTGAAAATCGATCTTTTAGGTGCCCAAAAGTCGATATGTGCATGTATCTTTTGTACCCGTTTATATCTCAAATTCTGTCCCTAAGCACCCGAAAATTCGATATTTTTGAGTCCCAGAAGCGATCTGTACATGCCTACTCAGTGCTAGAATTTTTTCAAAATATAGGCTAAAAACATGCTCAAAATCGATATTTTAGGTGCCCTAAAGTCGATATGTGCATCCATCTTCTGTACTCGTTTATATCTCAAATTCATTCTCAAAACACCCGAAAATTCGATATTTTGGGATCCCAGAAGCGACCTGTACATGCTTACACAGTGCTTAAATATTTTCAAAATATAGGCTCAAAACATGCTAAAAATCGATATTTTAGGTGCCGAAAGGCGATATCTCAAATTCAGGCCCAAAACACCCGAAAATTCGATATTTTGGGGTCCCAGAAGCGATCTGTACATGCCTACTCCGTGTTTGAGTATTTTTAAAATACAGGCTAAAATCATACTGAAAATCGATCTTTTAGGTGCCCAAAAGTCGATATGTGCATGCATCTTCTGTACCCGTTTATATCTCAAATTCTGGCCCTAAACACTCGAAAATTCGATATTTTTGTGTACCAGAAGCGACCTGTGCATGCTTACTCAGTGCTTGAATATTTTCAGAATATAGGCTCAAAACATGCTAAAAATCGATATTTTAGGTGCCGAAAGGCGATATCTCAAATTCAGGCCCAAAACACCCGAAAATTCGATATTTTGGGGTCCCAGATGCGATCTGTACATGCCTACTCCGTGTTAGAGTATTTTCAAACGACAGGCCCAAAACATGCTGAAATTCGATATTTTAGATGCCCAAAGTCAATATGGGCATGTATCTTCTGTACCCGTTTATATCTCAAATTCAGGCTTAAAACACCCGAAATTCAATATTTTGGGAACCCAGAAGCAATCTGTACATGCCTACTCAGTGCTAGAATATTTTCAAAATATAGGCTAATAACATGCTCAAAATCGATATTTTAGGTGCCAAAAAGTAGATATCTCAAATTTAGGCCCAAAACACCCGAAAATTCGATATTTAGGGGTCGCAGAAGTATTCTCAACATGCCTACTCCGTGTTAGAGTATTTTTAAAATACAGGCTAAAAACATACTGAAAATCGATCTTTTAGGTGCCCAAAAGACGATATGTGCTTGCATCTTCTGTAGCCGTTTATATCTCAAATTCTGTCCCTAAACACTCGAAAATTCGATATTTTTGTGTACCAGAAGCGATCTGTACATGCCTACTCAGTGCTAAAATGTTTTCAAAATATAGGCTCAAAACATGCTCAAAATCGATATTTTAGGTGCCCAAAAGTCGATATGTGCATGGATCTTCTGTACTCGTTTATATCTCAAATTCAGGCTCAAAACACCCGAAAATTCGATATTTTGGGGTCCCAGAAGCGATCTGTACATGCTTACTCAGTGCTAGAATATTTTCAAAATATATGCTCAAAACATGCTAAAAATCGATATTTTAGGTGCGTAAAGGCGATATCTCAAATTCAGGCCCAAAACACCCGAAAATTCGATATTTTGGGGTCCCAAAAGCGATCTGTACATGCCTACTCCGTTTTAGAGTATTTTCAAAATACAGCCCCAAAACATGCTCCAAAACGATGTTTTAGGTGCCAAAAAGTCGATATGTGTATGCATCTTCAGTACCCATTTATATCTCAAATTCAGGCTCAAAACACCCGAAAGTTCGATATTTTGGGGTCCCAGAAGCGATCTGTACATGCCAACTCCGTGTTAGAGTATTTTCAAAATACAGGCCCAAAACATGCTGAAAATCGATATTTTAGATGCCTAAAGTCAATATGTGCATGTATCTTCTGTACCCGTTTATATCTCAAACTCAGGCTCAAAACACCCGAAAATTCAATGTTTTGGGGTCCCAGAAGCAATCTGTACATGCCTACTCAGTGCTATAATATTTTCAAAATATATGCTCAAAACATGCTCAAAATCGATATTTTAGGTGCCAAAAAGTCGATATCTCAAATTAAAGCCGAAAATACCCGAAAATTCGATATTTAGGGGTCCCAGAAGCGATCTGTACATGCCTACTCCGTGCTAGAGTAATTTCAAAATACAGGCCAAAAACATATTGAAAATCGATCTTTTAGGTGCCCAAAAGTCGATATGTGCATGCATCTTCTGTACCCGTTTATATCTCAAATTCTGGCCCTAAACATCCAAAAATTCGATATTTTTGGGTCCCAGAAGCGATCTGTACATGCCTACTCAGTGCTAGAATGTTTTCAAAATATAGGCTCAAAACATGCTCAAAATCGATATTTTAGGTGCCTAAAAGTCGATATGTGCATGAATCTTCTGTACTCGTTTATATCTGAAATTCAGGCTCAAAACACCCGAAAATTCAATATTTGGGGGTTCCAGAAGCGATCTGTACATGCATACTCAGTGCTAGAATATTTTCAAAATATAGGCTCAAAACATGCTAAAAATCGATATTTTAGGTGCCTAAAGGCGATATCTCAAATTCAGGCCCAAAACACCCGAAAATTCGATATTTTGGGGTCCCAGAAGCGATCTGTACATGCCTATTCCGTGTTAGAGTATTTTCAAAAGACAGGCCCAAAACATGCTGAAAATCGATATTTAGATGCCCAAAGTCAATATGTGCATGTATCTTCTGTACCCGTTTATATCTCAAATTCAGGCACAAAACACCCGAAATTCAATATTTTGGGGACCCAGAAGCAATCTGTACATGCCTACTCAGTGCTAGAATATTTTCAAAATATAGGCTAAAAACATGCTCAAAATCGATATTTTAGGTGCGAAAAAGTCGATATCTCAAATTAAGGCCCAAAACACCCGAAAATTCGATATTTAGGGGTCGCAGAAGCGATCTGAACATGCCTACTCCGTGTTAGAGTATTTTTAAAATACAGGCTAAAAACATACTGAAAATCGATCTTTTAGGTGCCCAAAAGTCGATATGTGCACGCATCTTCTGTACCCGTTTATATCTCAAATTCTGTCCCTAAACACTCGAAAATTCGATATTTTTGTGTACCAGAAGCGATCTGTACATGCCTACTCAGTGCTAGAATGTTTTGAAAATATAGGCTCAAAACATGCTCAAAATCGATATTTTAGGTGCCCAAAAGTAGATATGTGCATGCATCTTCTGTACTCGTTTATATCTCAAATTCAGGCTCAAAACACCCGAAAATTCGATATTTTGGGGTCCCAGAAGCGATCTGTACATGCTTACTAAGTGCTAGAATATTTTCAAAATATACGCTCAAAACATGCTAAAAATCGATATTTTAGGTGCGTAAAGGCGATATCTCAAATTCAGGCCCAAAACACCCGAAAATTTGATATTTTGGGGTCCCAGAAGCGATCTGTACATGCCTACTCCGTGTTAGAGTATTTTCAAAATACAGGCCCAAAACATGCTCAAAATCGATGTTTTAGGTGCCCAAAAGTCGATATGTGCATGAATCTTCAGTACCCATTTATATCTCAAATTCAGGCTCAAAACACCCGAAAATTCGATATTTTGGGGTCCCAGAAGCGTTCTGTACATGCCTACTGAGTGCTAGAATTTTTTCAAAATATAGGCTCAAAACATGCTCAAAATCGATCTTTTAGGTGCCCAAAAGTCGATATGTGCATGCATCTTCTGTACCCGTTTATATCTCAAATTCTGGCCCTAAACACCCGAAATTCAATATTTTTGGGTCCCAGAAGCGATCTGTACATGCCTACTCCGTGTTAGATTATTTTCAAAATACAGGCCCAAAACATGCTGAAAATCGATGTTTTAGATGCCTAAAGGCAATATGTGCATGTATCTGCTGTACCCGTTTATATCTCAAATTCAGGCTCAAAACACCCGAAAATTCAATATTTTGGGGTCGCAGAAGCAATCTGTACATGCCTACTCAGTGCTTGAATATTTTCAAAATATAGGCTAAAAACATTCTGAAAATCGATATTTTAGGTGCCAAAAAGTCGATATCTCAAATTAAAGCCCAAAACACCCGAAAATTCGATATTTAGGGGTCCCAAAAGCGATCTGTACATGCCTACTCCGTGTTAGAGTAATTTCAAAATACAGGCCAAAAACATACTGAAAATCGATCTTTTAGGTGCTCAAAAGTCGATATGTGCATGCATCTTCTGTACCCGTTTATATCTCAAATTCTGGTTCTAAACACCCGAAAATTCGATATTTTTGGGTCCCAGAAGCGATCTGTACATGCCTACTCAGTGCTAGAATGTTTTGAAAATATAGGCTCAAAACATGCTCAAAATCGATATTTTAGGTGCCCAAAAGTAGATATGTACATGCATCTTCTGTACTCGTTTATATCTCAAATTCAGGCTCAAAACACCCGAAAATTCGATATTTTAGGGTCCCAGAAGCGATCTGTACATGCTTACTCAGTGCTAGAATATTTTCAAAATATACGCTCAAAACATGCTAAAAATCGATATTTTAGGTGCGTAAAGGCGATATCTCAAATTCAGGCCCAAAACACCCGAAAATTTGATATTTTGGGGTCCCAGAAGCGATCTGTACATGCCTACTCCGTGTTAGAGTATTTTCAAAATACAGGCCCAAAACATGCTCAAAATCGATGTTTTAGGTGCCCAAAAGTCGATATGTGCATGAATCTTCAGTACCCATTTATATCTCAAATTCAGGCTCAAAACACCCGAAAATTCGATATTTTGGGGTCCCAGAAGCGTTCTGTACATGCCTACTGAGTGCTAGAATTTTTTCAAAATATAGGCTCAAAACATGCTCAAAATCGATCTTTTAGGTGCCCAAAAGTCGATATGTGCATGCATCTTCTGTACCCGTTTATATCTCAAATTCTGGCCCTAAACACCCGAAATTCAATATTTTTGGGTCCCAGAAGCGATCTGTACATGCCTACTCCGTGTTAGATTATTTTCAAAATACAGGCCCAAAACATGCTGAAAATCGATGTTTTAGATGCCTAAAGGCAATATGTGCATGTATCTGCTGTACCCGTTTATATCTCAAATTCAGGCTCAGAACACCCGAAAATTCAATATTTTGGGGTCGCAGAAGCAATCTGTACATGCCTACTCAGTGCTTGAATATTTTCAAAATATAGGCTAAAAACATTCTGAAAATCGATATTTTAGGTGCCAAAAAGTCGATATATCAAATTAAAGCCCAAAACACCCGAAAATTCGATATTTAGGGGTCCCAAAAGCGATCTGTACATGCCTACTACGTGTTAGAGTAATTTCAAAATACAGGCCAAAAACATACTGAAAATCGATCTTTTAGGTGCTCAAAAGTCGATATGTGCATGCATCTTCTGTACCCGTTTATATCTCAAATTCTGGTTCTAAACACCCGAAAATTCGATATTTTTGGGTCCCAGAAGCGATCTGTACATGCCTACTCAGTGCTAGAATTTTTTCAAAATATAGGCTCAAAACATGCTCAAAATCGATCTTTTAGGTGCCCAAAAGTCGATATGTGCATGCATCATCTGTACTCGTTTATATCTCAAATTCAGGCTCAAAACACCCGAAAATTCGATATTTTGGGGTCGCAGAAGCGATCTGTACATGCTTACTCAGTGCTAGAATATTTTCAAAATATAGGCTCAAAACATGCTAAAATCGATATTTGAGGTGCGTAAAGGCGATATCTCAAATTCAGGCCCAAAACACCCGAAAATTCGATATTTTGGGGTCCCAGAAGCGATCTGTACATGCCTACTCCGTGTTAAAGTATTTTCAAAATACAAGCCGAAAACATGCTCAAAATCGATGTTTTAGATGCCAAAAAGTCGATATGTGCATGCATCTTCAGTACCCATTTATATCTCAAATTCAGGCTCAAAACACCCGAAAATTCGATATTTTGGGGTCCCAGAAGCGATTTGTACATGCCTACACCGTGTTAGAGTATTTTCAAAATACAGGACCAAAACATGCTGAAAATCAATATTTTAGATGCCCAAAGTCAATATGTGCATGTATCTTCTGTACCCGTTTATATCTCAAATTCAGACTCAAAACACCCGAAAATTCAATATTTTGGGGTTCCAGAAGCGATCTGTACATGCTTACTCAGTGCTAGAATATTTTCAAAATATAGGCTCAAAACATGCTAAAAATCGATGTTTTAGGTGCCTAAAGGTGATATCTCAAATTAAGGCCCAAAACACCCGAAAATTCGATATTTTGGGGTCCCAGAAGCGATCTGAACATGCCTACTCAGTGTTAGAGTATTTTCAAAATACAGGCCCAAAACATGCTCAAAATCGATGTTTTAGGTGCCAAAAAGTCGATATCTGCATGCATCTTCAGTACCCGTTTATATCTCAAATTCAGGCTCAAAACACCCGTAAATTCGATATTTTGGGGTCCCAGAAGCGATCTGTACATGCCTACTCCGTGTTAGATTATTTTCAAAATACAGGCCCAAAACATGCTGAAAATCGATGTTTTAGATGCCTAAAGTCAATATGTGCATGTATCTTCTGTACCCGTTTATATCTCAAATTCAGGCTCAAAACACACGAAAATTCAATATTTTGGGGTTCCAGAAGCGATCTGTACATGCCTACTCAGTGCTAGAATATTTTCAAAATATAGGCTAAAAACATGCTAAAAATCGATATTTTAGGTGCCAAAATTCGATATCTCAAATTAAGGCCCAAAACACCCGAAAATTCGAAATTTTTGGGTCCCAGAAGCAATCTGTACATGAATACTCAGTGCTAGAATTTTTTCAAAATATAGGCTCAAAACATGCTCAAAATCGATATTTTAGGTGCCCAAAAGTCGATATGTGCATGCATCATCTGTACTCGTTTATATCTCAAATTCAGGCTCAAAACACCCGAAAATTCGATATTTTGGGGTTCCAGAAGCGATCTGTACATGCTTACTCAGTGCTAGAATATTTTCAAAATATAGGCTCTAAACATGCTAAAATCGATGTTTGAGGTGCGTAAAGGCGATATCTCAAATTCAGGCCCAAAAAACCTAAAAAATTCGATATTTTTCGGTCCCAGAAGCGATCTGTACATGCCTACTCCGTGTTAGAGTATTTTCTAAATACAAGCCCAAAACATGCTCAAAATCGATGTTTTAGGTGCCAAAAAGTCGATATGTACATGCATCTTCAGTACCCATTTATATCTCAAATTCAGGCTCAAAACACCCGAAAATTCGAT
Source organism: Petrolisthes cinctipes (assembly GCA_033782935.1). Lineage (NCBI taxonomy): Eukaryota > Metazoa > Arthropoda > Malacostraca > Decapoda > Porcellanidae > Petrolisthes > Petrolisthes cinctipes. The sequence continues at coordinate 6,097,535 of JAWQEG010000030.1, forward strand.
ATTTTGGGGTCCCAGAAGTGATCTGTACATGCCTACTCCGTGTTAGAGTATTTTCAAAATACAGGCCCAAAACATGCTGAAAATCGATATTTTAGATGCCCAAAGTCAATATGTGCATGTATCTTCTGTTCCCGTTTATATCTCAAATGCAGGCTCAAAACACCCGAAAATTCAATATTTTGGGGTTCCAGAAGCGATCTGTACATGCTTATTCAAGGCTAGAATATTTTCAAAATATAGGCTCAAAACATGCTAAAAATCGATATTTTAGGTGCCTAAAGGCGATATCTCAAATTCAGGCCCAAAACACCCGAAAATTCGATATTTTGGGGTCCCAGAAGCGATCTGTACATGCCTACTCCGTGTTAGAGTATTTTCAAAATACAGGCCCAAAACATGCACAAAATCGATGTTTTAGGTGCCGAAAAGTCGATATGTGCATGCATCTTCAGTACCCGTTTATATCTCAAATTCAGGCTCAAAACACCAGAAAATTCGATATTTTGGGGTCCCAGAAGCGATCTGTACATGCCTACACCGTGTTAGATTATTTTCAAAATAAAGGCCAAAAACATGCTGAAATTGGTGTTTTAGATGCCTAAAGTCAATATGTGCATGTATCTTCTGTACCCGTTTATATCTCAAATTCAGGCTCAAAACACCCGAAAATTCAATATTTCTGGGTCCCAGATGCGATCTGTACATGCCTACTCAGTGCTAGAATATTTTCAAAATATAGGCTAAAAACATGCTAAAAATCGATATTTTAGGTGCCAAAAAGTCGATATCTCAAATTCAGGCCCAAAACACCCGAAAATTCGATATTTAGGGGTCCCAAAAGCGATCTGTACATGCCTACTCCGTGTTAGAGTAATTTCAAAATACAGGCCAAAAACATACTGAAAATCAATCTTTTAGGTGCCCAAAAGTTGATATGTGCATGCATCTTCTGTACCCGTTTATATCTCAAATTCAGGCTCAAAACACCCGAAAATTCAATATTTTGGGGTCCCTGAAGCAATCTGTACATGCTTACTCAGTGCTAGAATATTTTCAAAATATAGGCTCAAAACATGCTCAAAATCGATATTTAAGGTGCCAAAAAGTCGATATCTAAAAATCAGGCCCAAAACACCCGAAAATTCGATATTTAGGGGTCCCAGAAGCGATCTGTACATGCCTACTCCGTGTTAGAGTATTTTCAAAATACAGGCCTAAAACATGCTCAAAATCGATGTTTTAGGTGCCAAAAAGTCGATATGTGCATGCATCTTCAGTACCCGTTTATATCTCAAATTCAGGCTCAAAACACTCGAAAATTCGATATTTTGGGGTCCCAGAAGCGATCTGTACATGCTTACTCAGTGCTAGAATATTTTCAAAATATAGGCTAAAAACATGCTCAAAATCGATATTTTAGGTGCCAAAAAGTCGATATCTAAAATTCAGGCTCAAAACACCCGAAAATTCGATATTTTGGGGTCCCAGAAGCGATCTTTCCATGCCTACTCAGTGCTAGAATGTTTTCAAAATATAGGCTCAAAACATGCTCAAAATCGATATTTTAGGTGCCCAAAAGTCGATATGTGCATGCATCATCTGTACTCGTTTATATCTCAAATTCAGGCTCAAAACACCCGAAAATTCGATATTTTGGGGACCCAGAAGCGATCTGTACATGCTTACTCAGTGCTAGAATATTTTCAAAATATAGGCTCAAAACATGCTAAAATCGATATTTGAGGTGCGTAAAGGCGATATCTCAAATTCAAGCCCAAAACACCCAAAAAATTCGATATTTTGGGGTCTCAGAAGCGATCTGTACATGCCTACTCCGTGTTAGAGTATTTTCAAAATACAAGCCCAAAACATGTTCAAAATCGATGTTTTAGGTGCCAAAAATTCGATATGTGCATGCATCTTCAGTACCCGTTTATATCTCAAATTCAGGCTCAAAACACCCGAAAATTCGATATTTTGGGGTCCCAGAAGCGATCTGTACATGCCTACTCCGTGTTAGATTATTTTCAAAATAAAGGCCAAAAACATGCTGAAAATCGATGTTTTAGATGCCTAATGTCAATATGTGCATGTATCTTCTGTACCCGTTTATATCTCAAATTCAGGCTCAAAACACCCGAAAATTCAATATTTTGGTGTCCCAGAAGCGATCTGTACATGCCTACTCAGTGCTAGAATATTTTCAAAATATAGGCTAAAAACATGCTAAAAATCGATATTTTAGAAGCCAAAAAGTCGATATCTCAAATTAAGGCCCAAAACACCCGAAAATTCGATATTTAGGGGTTCCAAAAGCGATCTGTACATGCCTACTCCGTGTTAGAGTATTTTAAAAATACAGGCCCAAAACATGCTGAAAATCGATATTTTAGATGCCCAAAGTCAATATGTTCATGTTTCTTCTGTACCCGTTTATATCTCAAATTCAGACTCAAAACTCCCGAAAATTCAATATTTTGGGGTTCCAGAAGCGATCTGTACATGCTTACTCAGTGCTAGAATATTTTCAAAATATAGGCTCAAAACATGCTAAAAATCGATGTTTTAGGTGCCTAAAGGCGATATCTCAAATTCAGGCCCAAAACACCCGAAAATTCGATATTTTGGGGTCCCACAAGCGATCTGTACATGCCTACTCCGTGTTAGAGTATTTTCAAAATACAGGCCCAAAACATGCTCAAAATCGATGTTTTAGGTGCCAAAAAGTCGATATGTGCATGCATCTTCTGTACCCGTTTATATCTCAAATTCAGGCTCAAAACACCCTAAAATTCAATATTTTGGGGTTCGAGAAGCAATCTGTACATGCCTACTCAGTGCTAGAATATTTTCAAAATATAGGCTAAAAACATGCTAAAAATCGATATTTTAGGTGCCAAAAAGTCGATATCTCAAATTAAGGCCCAAAACACCCGAAAATTCGATATTTTTGGGTCCCAGAAGCGATCTGTACATGCCTACTCAGTGCTAGAATGTTTTCAAAATATAGGCTCAAAACATGCTCAAAATCGATATTTTAGGTGCCAAAAAGTCGATATCTCAAATTAAGCCCCAAAACACCCGAAAATTCGATATTTTTGGGTCCCAGAAGCGATCTGTACATGCCTACTCAGTGCTAGAATTTTTTCAAAATATAGGCTCAAAACATGCTCAAAATCGATATTTTAGGTGCCCAAAAGTCGATATGTGCATGCATCATCTGTACTCGTTTATATCTCAAATTCAGGCTCAAAACACCCGAAAATTCGATATTTTGGGGTCCCAGAAGCGATCTGTACATGCTTACTCAGTGCTAGAATATTTTCAAAATATAGGCTCAAAACATGCTAAAATCGATATTTGAGGTGCGTAAAGGCGATATCTCAAATTCAGGCCCAAAACACCCAAAAAATTCGATATTTTGGGGTCCCAGAAGCGATCTGTACATGCCTACTCCGTGTTAGAGTATTTTCAAAATACAAGCCCAAAACATGCTCAAAATCGATGTTTTAGGTGCCAAAAAGTCGATATGTGCATGCATCTTCAGTACCCATTTATATCTCAAATTCAGGCTCAAAACACCCGAAAATTCGATATTTTGGGGTCCCAGAAGTGATCTGTACATGCCTACTCCGTGTTAGAGTATTTTCAAAATACAGGCCCAAAACATGCTGAAAATCGATATTTTAGATGCCCAAAGTCAATATGTGCATGTATATTCTATTCCCGTTTATATCTCAAATGCAGGCTCAAAACACCCGAAAATTCAATATTTTGGGGTTCCAGAAGCGATCTGTACATGCTTACTCAAGGCTAGAATATTTTCAAAATATAGGCTCAAAACATGCTAAAAATCGATATTTTAGGTGTCTAAAGGCGATATCTCAAATTCAGGCCCAAAACACCCGAAAATTCGATATTTTGGGGTCCCAGAAGCGATCTGTACATGCCAACTCCGTGTTAGAGTATTTTCAAAATACAGGCCCAAAACATGCTCAAAATCGATGTTTTAGGTGCCAAAAAGTCGGTATGTGCATGCATCTTCAGTACCCGTTTATATCTCAAATTCAGGCTCAAAACACCAGAAAATTCGATATTTTGGGGTCTCAGAAGCGATCTGTACATGCCTACTCCGTGTTAGATTATTTTCAAAATAAAGGCCAAAAACATGCTGAAAATCGATGTTTTAGATGCCTAAAGTCAATATGTGCATGCATCTTCTGTACCCGTTTATATCTCAAATTCAGGCTCAAAACACCCGAAAATTCAATATTTTGGGGTCCCTGAAGCAATCTGTACATGCTTACTCAGTGCTAGAATATTTTCAAAATATAGGCTCAAAACATGCTCAAAATCGATATTTTAGGTGCCAAAAAGTCGATATATAAAATTCAGGCCCATAACACCCAAAAATTCGATATTTTGGGGTCCCAGAAGCGATCTGTACATGCCTACTCCGTGTTAGAGTATTTTCAAAATACAGGCCCAAAACATGCTCAAAATCGATGTTTTAGGTGCCAAAAAGTCGATATGTGCATGCATCTTCAGTACCTGTTTATATCTCAAATTCAGGCTCAAAACACCCGAAAATTCGATATTTTGGAGTCCCCGAAGCGATCTGTACATGCTTACTCAGTGCTAGAATATTTTCAAAATATAGGCTAAAAACATGCTCAAAATCGATATTTTAGGTGCCAAAAAGTCGATATCTAAAATTCAGGCCCAAAACACCCGAAAATTCCATATTTTGGGGTCCCAGAAGTGATCAGTACATGCCTACTCCGTGTTAGAGTATTTTCAAAAAAAAGGCCCAAAACATGCTCAAAATCGATGTTTTAGGTGCCAAAAAGTCGATATGTGCATGTATCTTCAGTACCCGTTTATATCTCAAATTCAGGATCAAAACCCCCGAAAATTCGATATTTTGGGGTCCCAGAAGCGATCTGTACATGCCTACTCCGTGTTAGATTATTTTCAAAATACAGGCCCAAAACATGCTGAAAATCGATGTTTTAGATGCCTAAAGTCAATATGTGCATGTATCTTCTGTACCCGTTTATATCTCAAATTCAGGCTCAAAACACCCGAAAATTCAATATTTTGGGGTCCCAGAAGCAATCTGTACATGCCTACTCAGTGCTAGAATATTTTCAAAATATAGGCTAAAAACATGCTAAAAATCGATATTTTAGGTGCCAAAAAGTCGATATCTCAAATTAAGGCCCAAAACACCCGAAAATTCGATATTTTTGGGACCCAGAAGCGATCTTTACATGCCTACTCAGTGCTAGAATGTATTTAAAATATAGGCTCAAAACATGCTCAAAATCGATATTATAGGTGCCCAAAAGTCGATATGTGCATGCATCATCTGTACTCGTTTATATCTCAATTTCAGGCTCAAAACACCCGAAAATTCGATATTTTGGGGTCCTAGAAGCGATCTGTACATGCTTACTCAGTGCTAGAATATTTTCAAAATATAGGCTCAAAACATGCTAAAATCGATATTTGAGGTGCGTAAAGGCGATATCTCAAATTCAGGCCCAAAACACCCAAAAAATTCGATATTTTGGGGTCCCAGAAGCGATCTGTACATGCCTACTCCGTGTTAGAGTATTTTCAAAATACAAGCCCAAAACATGCTCAAAATCGATGTTTTAGGTGCCAAAAAGTCGATATGTGCATGCATCTTCAGTACCCATTTATATCTGAAATTCAGGCTCAAAACACCCGAAAATTCGATATTTTGGGGTCCCAGAAGTGATCTGTACATGCCTACTCCGTGTTAGAGTATTTTCAAAATACAGGCCCAAAACATGCTGAAAATCGATATTTTAGATGCCCAATGTCAATATGTGCATGTATATTCTATTCCCGTTTATATCTCAAATGCAGGCTCAAAACACCCGAAAATTCAATATTTTGGGGTTCCAGAAGCGATCTGTACATGCTTACTCAAGGCTAGAATATTTTCAAAATATAGGCTCAAAACATGCTAAAAATCGATATTTTAGGTGCCTAAAGGCGATATCTCAAATTCAGGCCCAAAACACCCGAAAATTCGATATTTTGGGGTCCCAGAAGCGATCTGTACATGCCAACTCCGTGTTAGAGTATTTTCAAAATACAGGCCCAAAACATGCTCAAAATCGATGTTTTAGGTGCCAAAAAGTCGATATGTGCATGCATCTTCAGTACCCGTTTATATCTCAAATTCAGGCTCAAAACACCAGAAAATTCGATATTTTGGAGTCCCCGAAGCGATCTGTACATGCTTACTCAGTGCTAGAATATTTTCAAAATATAGGCTAAAAACATGCTCAAAATCGATATTTTAGGTGCCAAAAAGTCGATATCTAAAATTCAGGCCCAAAACACCCGAAAATTCGATATTTTGGGGTCCCAGAAGCGATCAGTACATGCCTACTCCGTGTTAGAGTATTTTCAAAATACACCCCCAAAACATGCTCAAAATCGATGTTTTAGATGCCTAAAGTCAATATGTGCATGTATCTTCTGTACCCGTTTATATCTCAAATTCAGGCTCAAAACACCCGAAAATTCAATATTTTGGGGTCCCAGAAGCAATCTGTACATGCCTACTCAGTGCTAGAATATTTTCAAAATATAGGCTAAAAACATGCTAAAAATCGATATTTTAGGTGCCAAAAAGTCGATATCTCAAATTAAGGCCCAAAACACCCGAAAATTCGATATTTTTGGGACCCAGAAGCGATCTTTACATGCCTACTCAGTGCTAGAATGTTTTCAAAATATAGGCTCAAAACATGCTCAAAATCGATATTTTAGGTGCCCAAAAGTCGATATGTGCATGCATCATCTGTACTCGTTTATATCTCAAATTCAGGCTCAAAACACCCGAAAATTCGATATTTTGGGGTCCCAGAAGCGATCTGTACATGCTTACTCAGTGCTAGAATATTTTCAAAATATAGGCTCAAAACATGCTAAAATCGATATTTGAGGTGCGTAAAGGCGATATCTCAAATTCAAGCCCAAAATACCCAAAAAATTCGATATTTTGGGGTCCCAGAAGCGATCTGTACATGCCTACTCCGTGTTAGAGTATTTTCAAAATTCAAGCCCAAAACATGCTCAAAATCGATGTTTTAGGTGCCAAAAAGTCGATATGTGCATGCATCTTCAGTACCCATTTATATCTCAAATTCAGGCTCAAAACTCCCGAAAATTCAATATTTTGGGGTTCCAGAAGCGATCTGTACATGCTTACTCAAGGCTAGAATATTTTCAAAATATAGGCTCAAAACATGCTAAAAATCGATATTTTAGGTGCCGAAAGGCGATATCTCAAATTCAGGCCCAAAACACCCGAAAATTTGATATTTCGGGGTCCCAGAAGCGATCTGTACATGCCTACTCCGTGTTAGAGTATTTTCAAAATACAGGCCCAAAACATGCTCAAAATCGATGTTTTAGGTGCCAAAAAGTCGATATGTGCATGCATCTTCAGTACCCGTTTATATCTCAAATTCAGGCTCAAAACACCAGAAAATTCGATATTTTGGGGTCCCAGAAGCGATCTGTACATGCCTACTCCGTGTTAGATTATTTTCAAAATAAAGGCCAAAAACATGCTGAAAATCGATGTTTTAGATGCCTAAAGTCAATATGTGCATGTATCTTCTGTACCCGTTTATATCTCAAATTCAGGCTCAAAACACCCGAAAATTCAATATTTTGGGGTCCCAGAAGCAATCTGTACATGCCTACTCAGTGCTAGAATATTTTCAAAATATAGGCTAAAAACATGCTAAAAATCGATATTTTAGGTGCCAAAAAGTCGATATCTAAAAATAAGGCCCAAAACACCCGAAAATTCGATATTTAGGGGTCCCAAAAGCGATCTGTACATGCCTACTCCGTGTTAGAGTAATTTCAAAATACAGGCCAAAAACATACTGAAAATCAATCTTTTAGGTGCCCAAAAGTCGATATGTGCATGCATCTTCTGTACCCGTTTATATCTCAAATTCAGGCTCAAAACACCCGAAAATTCAATATTTTGGGGTCCCAGAAGCAATCTGTACATGCTTACTCAGTGCTAGAATATTTTCAAAATATAGGCTAAAAACATGCTCAAAATCGATATTTTAGGTGCTAAAAAGTCGATATCTAAAATTAAGGCCCAAAACACCCGAAAATTCGATATTTTTGGGTCCCAGAAGCGATCTGTACATGCCTACTTCGTGTTAGAGTATTTTCAAAATACAGGCCCAAAACATGCTCAAAATTGATGTTTTAGGTGCCAAAAAGTCGATATGTGCATGCATCTTCAGTACCCGTTTATATCTCAAATTCAGGCTCAAAACACCCGAAAATTCGATATTTTGGGATCCCAGAAGCGATCTGTACATGCCTACTCCGTGTTAGATTATTTTCGAAATACAGGCCCAAAACATGCTGAAAATCGATGTTTTAGATGCCTAAAGTCAATATGTGCATGTATCTTCTGTACCCGTTTATATCTCAAATTCAGGCTCAAAACACCCGAAAATTCAATATTTTGGGGTCCCAGAAGCAATCTGTACATGCCTACTCAGTGCTAGAATATTTTCAAAATATAGGCTAAAAACATGCTAAAATTGATATTTTAGGTGCCAAAAAGTTGATTTCTCAAATTTAGGCCCAAAACACCCGAAAATTCGATATTTTTGGGTCCCAGAAGCGATCTGTACATGCCTACTCAGTGCTAGAATGTTTTCAAAATACAGGCCCAAAACATGCTCAAAATCGATATTTTAGGTGCCCAAAAGTCGATATGTGCATGCATCATCATCTGTACTCGTATATATCTCAAATTCAGGCTCAAAACACCCGAAAATTCGATATTTTGGGGTCCCAGAAGCGATCTGTACATGCCTACTCCGTGTTAGATTATTTTCAAAATATAGGCTCAAAACATGCTAAAATCGATATTTGAGGTGCCTAAAGTCAATATGTGCATGTATCTTCTGTACCCGTTTATATCTCAAATTCAGGCTCAAAACCCCCGAAAATTCAATATTTTGTGGTCCCAGAAGCAATCTGTACATGCCTACTCAGTGCTAGAATATTTTCAAAATATAGTCTAAAAACATGCTAAAAATCGATATATTAGGTGCCAAAAAGTCGATATCTCAAATTAAGGCCCAAAACACCCGAAAATTCGATACTTAGGGGTCCCAAAAGCGATCTGTACATGCCTACTCCGTGTTAGAGTAATTTCAAAATACAGGCCAAAAACATACTGAAAATCAATCATTTAGGTGCCCAAAAGTCGATATGTGCATGCATCTTCTGTACCCGTTTATATCTCAAATTCAGGCTCAAAACACCCGAAAATTCAATATTTTGGGGTCCCTGAAGCAATCTGTACATGCTTACTCAGTTCTAGAATATTTTCAAAATATAGGCTAAAAACATGCTCAAAATCGATATTTTAGGTGCCAAAAAGTGGAAATCTAAAATTAAGGCCCAAAACACCCGAAAATCCGATATTTTGGGGTCCCAGAAGCGATCTGTACATGCCTACTCCGTGTTAGAGTATTTTCAAAATACAGGCCCAAAACATGCTCAAAATCGATGTTTTAGGTGCCAAAAAGTCGATATGTGCATGCATCTTCAGTACCCGTTTATATCTCAAATTCAGGCACAAAACACCCGAAAATTCAATATTTTGGGGTCCCAGAAGCAATCTGTACATGCCTACTCAGTGCTAGAATATTTTCAAAATATAGGCTAAAAACATGCTAAAAATCGATATTTTAGGTGCCAAAAAGTCGATATCTAAAAATAAGGCCCAAAACACCCGAAAATTCGATATTTAGGGGTCCCAAAAGCGATCTGTACATGCCTACTCCGTGTTAGAGTAATTTCAAAATACAGGCCAAAAACATACTGAAAATCAATCTTTTAGGTGCCCAAAAGTCGATATGTGCATGCATCTTCTGTACCCGTTTATATCTCAAATTCAGGCTCAAAACACCCGAAAATTCAATATTTTGGGGTCCCAGAAGCAATCTGTACATGCTTACTCAGTGCTAGAATATTTTCAAAATATAGGCTAAAAGCATGCTCAAAATCGATATTTTAGGTGCTAAAAAGTCGATATCTAAAATTAAGGCCCAAAACACCCGAAAATTCGATATTTTGGGGTCCCAGAAGCGATCTGTACATGCCTACTTCGTGTTAGAGTATTTTCAAAATACAGGCCCAAAACATGCTCAAAATCGATGTTTTAGGTGCCAAAAAGTCGATATGTGCATGCATCTTCAGTACCCGTTTATATCTCAAATTCAGGCTCAAAACACCCGAAAATTCGATATTTTGGGGTCCCAGAAGCGATCTGTACATGCCTACTCCGTGTTAGATTATTTTCGAAATACAGGCCCAAAACATGCTGAAAATCGATGTTTTAGATGCATAAAGTCAATATGTGCATGTATCTTCTGTACCCGTTTATATCTCAAATTCAGGCTCAAAACACCCGAAAATTCAATATTTTGGGGTCCCAGAAGCAATCTGTACATGCCTACTCAGTGCTAGAATATTTTCAAAATATAGGCTAAAAACATGCTAAAAATTGATTTTTAAGTGCCAAAAAGTTGATTTCTCAAATTTAGGCCCAAAACACCCGAAAATTCGATATTTTTGGGTCCCAGAAGCGATCTGTACATGCCTACTCAGTGCTAGAATGTTTTCAAAATACAGGCCCAAAACATGCTCAAAATCGATATTTTAGGTGCCCAAAAGTCGATATGTGCATGCATCATCATCTGTACTCGTATATATCTCAAATTCAGGATCAAAACACCCGAAAATTCGATATTTTGGGGTCCTAGAAGCGATCTGTACATGCCTACTCCGTGTTAGATTATTTTCAAAATATAGGCTCAAAACATGCTAAAATCGATATTTGAGGTGCCTAAAGTCAATATGTGCATGTATCTTCTGTACCCGTTTATATCTCAAATTCAGGCTCAAAACCCCCGAAAATTCAATATTTTGTGGTCCCAGAAGCAATCTGTACATGCCTACTCAGTGCTAGAATATTTTCAAAATATAGTCTAAAAACATGCTAAAAATCGATATATTAGGTGCCAAAAAGTCGATATCTCAAATTAAGGCCCAAAACACCCGAAAATTCGATACTTAGGGGTCCCAAAAGCGATCTGTACATGCCTACTCCGTGTTAGAGTAATTTCAAAATACAGGTCAAAAACATACTGAAAATCAATCATTTAGGTGCCCAAAAGTCGATATGTGCATGCATCTTCTGTACCCGTTTATATCTCAAATTCAGGCTCAAAACACCCGAAAATTCAATATTTTGGGGTCCCTGAAGCAATCTGTACATGCTTACTCAGTTCTAGAATATTTTCAAAATATAGGCTAAAAACATGCTCAAAATCGATATTTTAGGTGCCAAAAAGTGGAAATCTAAAATTAAGGCCCAAAACACCCGAAAATCCGATATTTTGGGGTCCCAGAAGCGATCTGTACATGCCTACTCCGTGTTAGAGTATTTTCAAAATACAGGCCCAAAACATGCTCAAAATCGATGTTTTAGGTGCCAAAAAGTCGATATGTGCATGCATCTTCAGTACCCGTTTATATCTCAAATTCAGGCACAAAACACCCGAAAATTCGATATTTTGGAGTCCCAGAAGCGATCTGTACATGCCTACTCCGTGTTAGATTATTTTCAAAATACAGGCCCAAAACATGCTGAAAATCGATGTTTTAGATGCCTAAAGTCAATATGTGCATATATCTTCTGTACCCGTTTATATCTCAAATTCAGGCTCAAAACACCCGAAAATTCGATATTTTTGGGTCCCTGAAGCGATCTGTACATGCCTACTCAGTGCTAGAATGTTTTCAAAATATAGGCTCAAAACATGCTCAAAATCGATATTTTAGGTGCCCAAAAGTCGATATGTGCATGCATCATCTGTACTCGTTTATATCTCAAATTCAGGCTCAAAACACCCGATAATTCGATATTTTGGGGTCCCAGAAGCGATCTGTACATGCTTACTCAGTGCTAGAATATTTTCAAAATATAGGCTCAAAACATGCTAAAATTGATATTTGAGGTGCGTAAAGGCGATATCTCAAATTCAGGCCCAAAACACACAAAAAATTCGATATTTTGGGGTCCCAGAAGCGATCTGTACATGCCTACTCCGTGTTAGAGTATTTTCAAAATACAGGCCCAAAACATACTGAAAATCGATGTTTTAGATGCCCAAAGTCAATATGTGCATGTATCTTCTGTTCCCGTTTATATCTCAAATTCATTCTCAAAACACCCGAAAATTCAATATTTTGGGGTCCCAGAAGCAATCTGTACATGCCTACTCAGTGCTAGAATATTTTCAAAATATAGGCTAAAAACATGCTCAAAATCGATATTTTAGGTGCCAAAAAGTCGATACCTCAGATTAAGGCCCAAAACACCCGAAAATTCGATATTTAGGGGTCCCAAAAGCGATCTGTACATGCCTACTCCGTGTTAGACTAATTTCAAAATACAGGCCAAAAACATACTGAAAATCAATCTCTTAGGTGCCCAAAAGTCGATATGTGCATGCATCTTCTGTACCCGTTTATATCTCAAATTCAGGCTCAAAACACCCGAAAATTCAATATTTTGGGGTCCCTGAAGCAATCTGTACATGCTTACTCAGTGCTAGAATATTTTCAAAATATAGGCTAAAAACATGCTCAAAATCGATATTTTAGGTGCCAAAAAGTAGAAATCTAAAATTAAGTCCCAAAACACCCGAAAATTCGATATTTTGGGGTCCCAGAAGCGATCTGTACATGCCTACTCCGTGTTAGAGTATTTTCAAAATACAGGCCCAAAACATGCTCAAAATCGATGTTTTAGGTGCCAAAAAGTCGATATGTGCATGCATCTTCAGTACCCGTTTATATCTCAAATTCAGGCTCAAAACACCCGAAAATTCGATATTTTGGGGTCCCAGAAGCGATCTGTACATGCCTACTCCGTGTTAGATTATTTTCAAAATACAGGTCCAAAACATGCTGAAAATCGATGTTTTAGATGCCTAAAGTCAATATGTGCATATATCTTCTGTACCCGTTTATATCTCAAATTCAGGCTCAAAACACACGAAAATTCGATATTTAGGGGTCCCAGAAGCAATCTGTACATGCCTACTCAGTGCTAGAATATTTTCAAAATATAGGCTAAAAACATGCTAAAAATCGATATTTTAGGTGCCAAAAAGTCGATATCTCAAATTAAGGCCCAAAACTCCCGAAAATTCGATATTTTTGGGTCCCAGAAGCGATCTGTACATGCCTACTCAGTGCTAGAATGTTTTCGAAATATAGGCTCAAAACATGCTCAAAATCGATATTTTAGGTGCCCAAAAGTCGATATGTGCATGCATCATCTGTACTCGTTTATATCTCAAATTCAGGCTCAAAACACCTGATAATTCGATATTTTGGGGTCCCAGAAGCGATCTGTACATGCTTACTCAGTGCTAGAATATTTTCAAAATATAGGCTAAAAACATGCTCAAAATCGATATTTTAGGTGCCAAAAAGTCGATATCTAAAATTAAGGCCCAAAACACCCGAAAATTCGATATTTTGGGGTCGCAGAAGCGATCTGTACATGCCTACTCCGTGTTAGAGTATTTCTAAAATACAGGCCAAAAACATACTGAAAATCGATCTTTTAGGTGCTCAAAAGTCGATATGTGCATGCATCTTCTGTACCCGTTTATATCTCAAATTCTGGTTCTAAACACCCGAAAATTCGATATTTTTGGGTCCCAGAAGCGATCTGTACATGCCTACTCAGTGCTAGAATGTTTTCAAAATATAGGCTCAAAACATGCTCAAAATCGATATTTTAGGTGCCCAAAAGTCGATATGTGCATGCATCCAGATATCTGTACTCGTTTATATCTCAAATTCAGGCTCAAAACACCCGAAAATTCGATATTTTGGGGTCGCAGAAGCGATCTGTACATGCTTACTCAGTGCTAGAATATTTTCAAAATATAGGCTCAAAACATGCTAAAATCGATATTTGAGGTGCGTAAAGGCGATATCACAAATTCAGGCCCAAAACACCCGAAAATTCGATATTTTGGGGTCCCAGAAGCGATCTGTACATGCCTACTCCGTGTTAGAGTATTTTCAAAATACAAGCCCAAAACATGTTCAAAATCGATGTTTTAGGGGCCAAAAAGTCGATATGTGCATGCATCTTCAGTACCCATTTATATCTCAAATTCAGGCTCAAAACACCCGAAAATTCGATATTTTGGGGTCCCAGAAGCGATTTGTACATGCCTACTCCGTGTTAGAGTATTTTCAAAATACAGGCCCAAAACATGCTGAAAATCGATATTTTAGATGCCCAAAGTCAATATGTGCATGTATCTTCCGTACCAGTTTATATCTCAAATTCAGACTCAAAACACCCGAAAATACAATATTTTGGGGTTCCAGAAGCGATCTGTACATGCTTACTCAGTGCTAGAATATTTTAAAAATATAGGCTCAAAACATGCTAAAAATCGATATTTTAGGTGCCTAAAGGCGATATCTCAAATTCAGGCCCAAAACACCCGAAAATTCGATATGTACATGCGATCTGTACATGCCTACTCCTTGTTAGAGTATTTTCAAAATACAGGCCCAAAACATGCTCAAAATCGATGTTTTAAGTGCCAAAAAGTCGATATGTGCATGCATCTTCAGTACCCGTTTATATCTCAAATTCAGGCTAAAAACACCCGAAAATTCGATATTTTGGGGTCCCAGAAGCGATCTGTACATGCCTACTCCGTGTTAGATTATTTTCAAAATACAGGCCAAAAACATGCTGAAAATCGATGTTTTAGATGCCTAATGTGCATATATCTTCTGTACCCGTTTATATCTCAAATTCAGGCTCAAAACACCCGAAAATTCAATATTTTGGGGTCCCAGAAGCAATCTGTACATGCCTACTCAGTGCTAGAATATTTTCAAAATATAGGCTCAAAACATGCTAAAAATCGATATTTTAGGTGCGGAAAGGCGATATATCAAATTCAGGCCCAAAACACCCGAAAATTCGATATTTTGGGGTCCCAGAAGCGATCTGTACATGCCTACTCCGTGTTAGAGTATTTTAAAAATACAGGCCCAAAACATGCTCAAAATCGATGTTTTAGGTGCCAAAAAGTCAATATGTGCATGCATCTTCAGTACCCGTTTATATCTCAAATTCAGGCTTAAAACACCCGAAAATTCCATATTTTGGGGTCTCAGAAGCGATCTGTACATGCCTACTCCGTGTTAGATTATTTTCAAAATACAGGCCAAAAACATGCTGAAAATCGATGTTTTAGATGCCTAAACTCAATATGTGCATGTATCTTCTGTACCCGTTTATATCTCAAATTCAGGTTCAAAACACCCGAAAATTCAATATTTAGGGGTCCCAGAAGCAATCTGTACATGCCTACTCAGTGCTAGAATATTTTCAAAATATAGCCTAAAAACATGCTAAAAATCGATATCTTAGGTGCCAAAAAGTCGATATATCAAATTAAGGCCCAAAACACCCGAAAATTCGATATTTAGGGGTCCCAAAAGCGATCTGTACATGCCTACTCCGTGTTAGAGTAATTTCAAAATACAGGCCAAAAACATACTGAAAATCGATCTTTTAGGTGCCCAAAAGTCGATATGTGCATGCATCTTCAGTACCCGTTTATATCTCAAATTCAGGCTCAAAACACCCGAAAATTCGATGTTTTGGGGACCCAGAAGCAATCTGTACATGCCTACTCCGTGTTAGATTATTTTCAAAATACAGGCCAAAAACATGCTGAAAATCGATGTTTTAGATGCCTAAAGTCAATATGTGCATGTATCTTCTTTACCTGTTTATATCTCAAATTCAGGCTCAAAACACCCGAAAATTCAATATTTTGGGGTCCCAGAAGCAATCAGTACATGCCTACTCAGTGCTAGAATATTTTCAGAATATAGGCTAAAAACATGCTAAAAATCGATATTTTAGGTGCCAAAAAGTCGATATATCAAATTAAGGCCCAAAACACCCGAAAATTCGATATTTAGGGGTCCCAAAAGCGATCTGTACATGCCTACTCCGTGTTAAAGTAATTTCAAAATACAGGCCAAAAACATACTGAAAATCAATCGTTTAGGTGCCCAAAAGTCGATATGTGCATGCATCTTCTGTACCCGTTTATATCTCAAATTCAGGCTCAAAACACCCGAAAATTCAATATTTTGGGGTCCCAGAAGCAATCAGTACATGCCTACTCAGTGCTAGAATATTTTCAAAATATAGGCTCAAAACATGCTAAAAATCGATATTTTAGGTGCGCAAAGGCGATATCTCAAATTCAGGCCCAAAACACCCGAAAATTCGATATTTTTGTGTCCCAGAAGCGATCTGTACATGCCTACTGAGTGTTTGAATTTTTTCAAAATATAGGGTCAAAACATGCTCAAAATCGATCTTTTAGGTGCCCAAAAGTCGATATGTGCATGTATCTTCTGTACCCGTTTATATCTCAAATTCTGGCCCTAAACACCCGAAATTCGATATTTTGGGGTCCCAGAAGCGATCTGTAGAATGTTTTCAAAATATAGGCTCAAAACATGCTCAAAATCGATATTTTAGGTGCCCAAAAGTCGATATGTGCATGCATCATATGTACTCGTTTATATCTCAAATTCAGGCTCAAAAAACCCGAAAATTGGATATTTTGGGGTCCCAGAAGCGATCTGTACATGCTTACTCAGTGCTAGAATATTTTCAAAATATAGGCTCAAAACATGCTAAAATCGATATTTGAGGTGCGTAAAGGCGATATCTCAAATTCAAGCCCAAAATACCCAAAAAATTCGATATTTTGGGGTCCCAGAAGCGATCTGTACATGCCTACTCCGTGTTAGAGTATTTTCAAAATACAAGATCAAAACATGCTCAAAATCGATGTTTTAGGTTCCAAAAAGTCGATATGTGCATGCATCTTCAGTACCCATTTATATCTCAAATTCAGGCTCAAAACACCCGAAAATTCGATATTTTGGGGTCCCAGAAGCGATCTGTACATGCCTACTCCGTGTTAAGTTATTTTCAAAATAAAGGCCAAAAACATGCTGAAAATCGATGTTTTAGATGCCTAAAGTCAATATGTGCATGTATCTTCTGTACCCGTTTATATCTCAAATTCAGGCTCAAAACACCCGAAAATTCAATATTTTGGGGTCCCAGAAGCGATCTGTACATGCCTACTCAGTGCTGGAATATTTTCAAAATATAGGCTAAAAACATGCTAAAAATCGATATTTTACATGCCAAAAAGTCGATATCTCAAATTAAGGCCCAAAACACCCGAAAAATCGATATTTTGGGGTCCCAGAAGCAATCTGTACATGCCTACTCCGTGTTAGATTATTTTCAAAATACAGGCCAAAAACATGCTGAAAATCGATGTTTTAGATGCCTAAAGTCAATATGTGCATGTATCTTCTTTACCTGTTTATATCTCAAATTCAGTCTCAAAACACCCGAAAATTCAATATTTTGGGGTCCCAGAAGCAATTAGTACATGCCTACTCAGTGCTAGAATATTTTTAGAATATAGGCTAAAAACATGCTAAAAATCGATATTTTAGGTGCCAAAAAGTCGATATCTCAAATTAAGGCCCAAAACACCCGAAAATTCGATATTTAGGGGTCCCAAAAGCGATCTGTACATGCCTACTCCGTGTTAGAGTAATTTCAAAATACAGGCCAAAAACATACTGAAAATCAATCGTTTAGGTGCCCAAAAGTCGATATGTGCATGCATCTTCTGTACCCGTTTATATCTCAAATTCAGGCTCAAAACACCCGAAAATTCGATATTTTGGGGTCCCAGAAGCGATCTGTACATGCTTACTCAGTGCAAGAATATTTTCAAAATATAGGCTCAAAACATGCTAAAAATCGATATTTTAGGTGCGCAAAGGCGATATCTCAAATTCAGGCCCAAAACACCCGAAAATTCGATATTTTTGTGTCCCAGAAGCGATCTGTACATGCTTACTGAGTGTTTGAATTTTTTCAAAATATAGGGTCAAAACATGCTCAAAATCGATCTTTTAGGTGCCCAAAAGTCGATATGTGCATGTATCTTCTGTACCCGTTTATATCTCAAATTCTGGCCCTAAACACCCGAAATTCGATATTTTGGGGTCCCAGAAGCGATCTGTACATGCCTACTCAGTGCTAGAATGTTTTCAAAATATAGGCTCAAAACATGCTCAAAATCGATCTTTTAGGTGCCCAAAAGTCGATATGTGCATGTATCTTCTGTACCCGTTTATATCTCAAATTCTGGCCCTAAACACCCGAAAATTCGATATTTTGGGGTCCCAGAAGCGATCTGTACATGCCTACTCAGTGCTAGAATATTTTCAAAATATAGGCTCAAAACATGCTAAAAATCGATATTATAGGTGCGTAAAGGCGATATCTCAAATTCAGGCCCAAAACACCCGAAAATTCGATATTTTGGGGTCCCAGAAGCGATCTGTACATGCCTACTGCGTGTTAGAGTATTTTCAAAATACAGGCCCAAAACATGCTCAAAATCGATGTTTTAGGTGCCAAAAAGTCGATATGTGCATGCATCTTCAGTACCCGTTTATATCTCAAATTCGGGCTCAAAGCACCAGAAAATTCGATATTTTGGGGTCCCAGAAGCGATCTGTACATGCCTACTCCGTGTTAGATTATTTTCAAAATAAAGGCCAAAAACATGCTGAAAATCGATGTTTTAGATGCCTAAAGTCAATATGTGCATGTATCTTCTGTACCCGTTTATATCTCAAATTCAGGCTCAAAACACCCGAAAATTCAATATTTTGGGGTCCCAGAAGCAATCTGTACATGCCTACTCAGTGCTAGAATATTTTCAAAATATAGGCTAAAAACATGCTAAAAATCGATATTTTAGGTGCCAAAAAGTCGATATCTAAAAATAAGGCCCAAAACACCCGAAAATTCGATATTTAGGGGTCCCAAAAGCGATCTGTACATGCCTACTCCGTGTTAGAGTAATTTCAAAATACAGGCCAAAAACATACTGAAAATCAATCGTTTAGGTGCCCAAAAGTCGATATGTGCATGCATCTTCTGTACCCGTTTATATCTCAAATTCAGGCTCAAAACACCCGAAAATTCGATATTTTGGGGTCCCAGAAGCGATCTGTACATGCTTACTCAGTGCAAGAATATTTTCAAAATATAGGCTCAAAACATGCTAAAAATCGATATTTTAGGTGCGCAAAGGCGATATCTCAAATTCAGGCCCAAAACACCCGAAAATTCGATATTTTTGTGTCCCAGAAGCGATCTGTACATGCCTACTGAGTGTTTGAATTTTTTCAAAATATAGGGTCAAAACATGCTCAAAATCGATCTTTTAGGTGCCCAAAAGTCGATATGTGCATGTATCTTCTGTACCCGTTTATATCTCAAATTCTGGCCCTAAACACCCGAAATTCGATATTTTGGGGTCCCAGAAGCGATCTGTACATGCCTACTCAGTGCTAGAATGTTTTCAAAATATAGGCTCAAAACATGCTCAAAATCGATCTTTTAGGTGCCCAAAAGTCGATATGTGCATGTATCTTCTGTACCCGTTTATATCTCAAATTCTGGCCCTAAACACCCGAAAATTCGATATTTTGGGGTCCCAGAAGCGATCTGTACATGCCTACTCAGTGCTAGAATATTTTCAAAATATAGTCTCAAAACATGCTAAAAATCGATATTATAGGTGCGTAAATGCGATATCTCAAATTCAGGCCCAAAACACCCGAAAATTCGATATTTTGGGGTCCCAGAAGCGATCTGTACATGCCTACTCCGTGTTAGAGTATTTTCAAAATACAGGCCCAAAACATGCTCAAAATCGATGTTTTAGGTGCCAAAAAGTCGATATGTGCATGCATCTTCAGTACCCGTTTATATCTCAAATTCAGGCTCAAAGCACCAGAAAATTCGATATTTTGGGGTCCCAGAAGCGATCTGTACATGCCTATTCCGTGTTAGATTATTTTCAAAATAAAGGCCAAAAACATGCTGAAAATCGATGTTTTAGATGCCTAAAGTCAATATGTGCATGTATCTTCTGTACCCGTTTATATCTCAAATTCAGGCTCAAAACACCCGAAAATTTAATATTTTGGGGTCCCAGAAGCAATCTGTACATGCCTACTCAATGCTATAATATTTTCAAAATATAGGCTAAAAACATGCTAAAAATCGATATTTTAGGTGCCAAAAAGTCGATATCTAAAAATAAGGCCCAAAACACCCGAAAATTCGATATTTAGGGGTCCCAAAAGCGATCTGTACATGCCTACTCCGTGTTAGAGTAATTTCAAAATACAGGCCAAAAACATACTGAAAATCAATCTTTTAGGTGCCCAAAAGTCGATATGTGCATGCATCTTCTGTACCCGTTTATATCTCAAATTCAGGCTCAAAACACCCGAAAATTCGATATTTTGGGGTCCCAGAAGCGATCTGTACATGCTTACTCAGTGCTAGAATATTTTCAAAATATAGGCTCAAAACATGCTAAAATCGATATTTGAGGTGCGTAAAGGAGATATCTCAAATTCAGGCCCAAAACACCCAAAAAATTCGATATTTTGGGGTCCCAGAAGCGATCTGTACATGCCTACTCCGTGTTAGAGTATTTTCAAAATACAAGCCCAAAAAATGCTTAAAATCGATGTTTTAGGTGCCAAAAAGTCGATATGTGCATGCATCTTCAGTACCCATTTATATCTCAAATTCAGGCTCAAAACACCCGAAAATTCGATATTTTGGGGTCCCAGAAGTGATCTGTACATGCCTACTCCGTGTTAGAGTATTTTCAAAATAAAGGCCCAAAACATGCTGAAAATCGATATTTTAGATGCCCAAAGTCAATATGTGCATGTATCTTCTGTTCCCGATTATATCTCAAATGCAGGCTTAAAACACCCGAAAATTCAATATTTTGGGGTTCCAGAAGCGATCTGTACATGCTTACTCAAGGCTAGAATATTTTCAAAATATAGGCTCAAAACATGCTAAAAATCGATATTTTAGATGCCTAAAGGCGATATCTCAAATTCAGGCCCAAAACACCCGAAAATTCGATATTTTGGGGTCCCAGAAGCGATCTGTACATGCCTACTCCGTGTTAGAGTATTTTCAAAATACAGGCCCAAAACATGCTCAAAATCGATGTTTTAGGTGCCAAAAAGTCGATATGTGCATGCATCTTCAGTACCCGTTTATATCTCAAATTCAGGCTCAAAGCACCAGAAAATTCGATATTTTGGGGTCCCAGAAGCGATCTGTACATGCCTACTCCGTGTTAGATTATTTTCAAAATAAAGGCCAAAAACATGCTGAAAATCGATGTTTTAGATGCCTAAAGTCAATATGTGCATGTATCTTCTGTACCCGTTTATATCTCAAATTCAGGCTCAAAACACCCGAAAATTCAATATTTTGGGGTCCCAGAAGCAATCTGTACATGCCTACTCAGTGCTAGAATATTTTCAAAATATAGGCTCAAAACATGCTAAAAATCGATATTTTAGGTGCCAAAAAGTCGATATCTAAAAATAAGGCAAAAAACACCCGAAAATTCGATATTTAGGGGTCCCAAAAGCGATCTGTACATGCCTATTCCGTGTTAGAGTAATTTCAAAATACAGGCCAAAAACATACTGAAAATCAATCTTTTAGGTGCCCAAAAGTCGATATGTGCATGCATCTTCTGTACCCGTTTATATTTCAAATTCAGGCTCAAAACACCCGAAAATTCAATATTTTGGGGTCCCAGAAGCAATTTGTACATGCTGACTCAGTGCTAGAATATTTTCAAAATATAGGCTAAAAACATGCTCAAAATCGATATTTTAGGTGCCAAAAAGTCGATATCAAAAATTAAGGCCCAAAACACCCGAAAATTCGATATTTTGGGGTCCCAGAAGCGATCTGTACATGCCTACTCCGTGTTAGAGTATTTTCAAAATACAGGCCCAAAACATGCTCAAAATCGATGTTTTAGGTGCCAAAAAGTCGATATGTGCATGCATCTTCAGTACCCGTTTATATCTCAAATTCAGGCTCAAAACACCCGAAAATTCAATATTTTGGGGTCCCAGAAGCGATCTGTACATGCCTACTCCGTGTTAGATTATTTTCGAAATACAGGCCCAAAACATGCTGAAAATCGATGTTTTAGATGCCTAAAGTCAATATGTGCATGTATCTTCTGTACCCGTTTATATCTCAAATTCAGGCTCAAAACACCCGAAAATTCAATATTTTGGGGTCCCAGAAGCAATCTGTACATGCCTACTCAGTGCTAGAATATTTTCAAAATATAGGCTAAAAACATGCTAAAAATCGATATTTTAGGTGCCAAAAAGTCGATATCTCAAATTCAGGCCCAAAACACCCGAGAATTCGATATTTTTGGGTCCCAGAAGCGATCTGTACATGCCTACTCAGTGCTAGAATGTTTTCAAAATACAGGCCCAAAACATGCTCAAAATCGATATTTTAGGTGCCCAAAAGTCGATATGTGTATGCATCATCATCTGTACTCGTTTATATCTCAAATTCAGGCTCAAAACACCCGAAAATTCGATATTTTGGGGTCCCAGAAGCGATCTGTACATGCCTACTCCGTGTTAGATTATTTTCAAAATATAGGCTCAAAACATGCTAAAATCGATATTTGAGGTGCCTAAAGTCAATATGTGCATGTATCTTCTGTACTCGTTTATATCTCAAATTCAGGCTCAAAACACCCGAAAATTCAATATTTTAGGGTCCCAGAAGCAATCTGTACATGCCTACTCAGTGCTAGAATATTTTCAAAATATAGGCTAAAAACATGCTAAAAATCGATATATTAGGTGCCAAAAAGTCGATATCTCAAATTAAGGCCCAAAACACCCGAAAATTCGATATTTAGGGGTCCCAAAAGCGATCTGTACATGCCTACTCCGTGTTAGAGTAATTTCAAAATACAGGCCAAAAACATACTGAAAATCAATCGTTTAGGTGCCCAAAAGTCGATATGTGCATGCATCTTCTGTACCCGTTTATATCTCAAATTCAGGCTCAAAACACCCGAAAATTCAATATTTTGGGGTCCCTGAAGCAATCTGTACATGCTTACTCAGTGCTAGAATATTTTCAAAATATAGGCTAAGAACATGCTCAAAATCGATATTTTAGGTGCCAAAAAGTCGAAATCTAAAATTAAGGCCCAAAACACCCGAAAATTCGATATTTTGGGGTCCCAGAAGCGATCTGTACATGCCTACTCCGTGTTAGAGTATTTTCAAAATATAGGCCCAAAACATGCTCAAAATCGATGTTTTAGGTGCCAAAAAGTCGATATTTGCATGCATCTTCAGTACCCGTTTATATCTCAAATTCAGGCTCAAAACACCCGAAAATTCGATATTTTGGGGTCCCAGAAGCGATCTGTACATGCCTACTCCGTGTTAGATTATTTTCAAAATACAGGCCCAAAACAAGCTGAAAATCGATGTTTTAGATGCCTAAAGTCAATATGTGCATATATCTTCTGTACCCGTTTATATCTCAAATTCAGGCTCAAAACACCCGAAAATTTAATATTTTGGGGTCCCAGAAGCAATCTGTACATGCCTACTCAGTGCTAGAATATTTTCAAAATATAGGCTAAAAACATGCTAAAAATCGATATTTTAGGTGCCAAAAAGTTGATATCTCAAATTAAGGCCCAAAACACCCGAAAATTCGATATTTTTGGGTCCCAGAAGCGATCTGTACATGCCTACTCAGTGCTAGAATGTTTTCAAAATATAGGCTCAAAACATGCTTAAAATCGATATTTTAGGTGCCCAAAAGTCGATATGTGCATGCATCATCTGTACTCGTTTATATCTCAAATTCAGGCTCAAAACACCCGAAAATTCGATATTTTGGGGTCCCAGAAGCGATCTGTACATGCTTACTCAGTGCTAGAATATTTTCAAAATATAGGCTCAAAACATGCTATAATCGATATTTGAGGTGCGTAAAGGCGATATCTCAAATTCAGGCCCAAAACACCCAAAAAATTCGATATTTTGGGGTCCCAGAAGCGATCTGTACATGCCTACTCCGTGTTAGAGTATTTTAAAAATACAAGCCCAAAACATGCTCAAAATCGATGTTTTAGGTGCCAAAAAGTCGAAATGTGCATGCATCTTCAGTACCCATTTATATCTGAAATTCAGGCTCAAAACACCCGAAAATTCGATATTTTGGGGTCCCAGAAGTGATCTGTACATGCCTACTCCGTGTTAGAGTATTTCTAAAATACAGGCCAAAAACATACTGAAAATCGATCTTTTAGGTGCTCAAAAGTCGATATGTGCATGCATCTTCTGTACCCGTTTATATCTCAAATTCTGGTTATAAACCCCCGAAAATTCGATATTTTTGGTTCCCAGAAGCGATCTGTACATGCCTACTCAGTGCTAGAAAGTTTTCAAAATATAGGCTCAAAACATGCTCAAAATCGATATTTTAGGTGCCCAAAAGTCGATATGTGCATGCATCCAGATATCTGTACACTTTTATATCTCAAATTCAGGCTCAAAACACCCGAAAATTCGATATTTTGGGGTTGCAGAAGCGATCTGTATATGCTTACTCAGTGCTAGAATATTTTCAAAATATAGGCTCAAAACATGCTAAAATCGATATTTGAGGTGCGTAAAGGCGATATCTCAAATTCAGGCCCAAAACACCCGAAAATTCGATATTTTGGGGTCCCAGAAGCGATCTGTACATGCCTACTCCGGGTTAGAGTATTTTCAAAATACAAGCCCAAAACATGCTCAAAATCGATGTTTTAGGGGCCAAAAAGTCGATATGTGCATGCATCTTCAGTACCCATTTATATCTCAAATTCAGGCTCAAAACACCCGAAATTTCGATATTTTGGGGTCCCAGAAGCGATTTGTACATGCCTACTCCGTGTTAGAGTATTTTCAAAATACAGGCCCAAAACATGCTGAAAATCGATATTTTAGATGCCCAAAGTCAATATGTGCATGTATCTTCCGTACCCGTTTATATCTCAAATTCAGACTCAAAACACCCGAAAATTCAATATTTTGGGGTTCCAGAAGCGATCTGTACATGCTTACTCAGTGCTAGAATATTTTCAAAATATAGGCTCAAAACATGCTAAAAATCGATATTTTAGGTGCCTAAAGGCGATATCTCAAATTCAGGCCCAAAACACCCGAAAATTCGATATGTACATGCGATCTGTACATGCCTACTCCGTGTTAGAGTATTTTCAAAATACAGGCCCAAAACATGCTCAAAATCGATGTTTTAAGTGCCAAAAAGTCGATATGTGCATGCATCTTCAGTACCCGTTTATATCTCAAATTCAAGCTCAAAACACCCGAAAATTCGATATTTTGGGGTCCCAGAAGCGATCTGTACATGCCTACTCAGTGCTAGAATATTTTCAAAATATAGGCTAAAAACATGCTAAAAATCGATATTTTAGGTGCCCAAAAGTCGATATGTGCATGCATCATTTGTACTCGTTTATATCTCAAATTCAGGCTCAAAACACCCGAAAATTCGATATTTTGGGGTCCCAGAAGCGATCTGTACATGCTTAATCAGTGCTAGAATATTTTCAAAATATAGGCTCATAACATGCTAAAATCGATATTTGAGGTGCGTAAAGGCGATATCTCAAATTCAGGTCCAAAACACCCAAAAAATTCGATATTTTGGGGTCCCAGAAGCGATCTGTACATGCCTACACCGTGTTAGAGTATTTTCTAAATACAGGCCCAAAACATGCTGAAAATCGATATTTTAGATGCCCAAAGTCAATATGTGCATGTATCTTCTATTCCCGTTTATATCTCAAATGCAGGCTCAAAACACCCGAAAATTCAATATTTTGGGGTTCCACAAGCGATCTGTACATGCTTACTCAAGGCTAGAATATTTTCAAAATATAGGCTCAAAACATGCTAAAAATCGATATTTTAGGTGCCTAAAGGCGATATCTCAAATTCAGGCCCAAAACAACCGAAAATTCGATATTTTGGGGTCCCAGAAGCGATCTGTACATGCCTACTCCGTGTTAGAGTATTTTCAAAATACAGGCGCAAAACATGCTCAAAATCGATGTTTTAGATGCCAAAAAGTCGATATGTGCATGCATCTTCAGTACCCGTTTATATCTCAAATTCAGGCTCAAAACACCCGAAAATTCCATATTTTGGGGTCCCAGAAGCGATCTGTACATGCCTACTCCGTGTTAGATTATTTTCAAAATACAGGCCCAAAACATGCTGAAAATCGATGTTTTAGATGCCTAAAGTCAATATGTGCATGTATCTTCTGTACCCGTTTATATCTCAAATTCAGGCTCAAAACACCCGAAAATTCAATATTTTGGGGTCCCAGAAGCAATCTGTACATGCCTACTCAGTGCTATAATATTTTCAAAATATAGGCTAAAAACATGCTAAAAAGCGATATTTTAGGTGCCAAAAAGTCGATATCTCAAATTAAGGCCAAAAAACACCCGAAAATTCGATATTTAGGGGTCCCAAAAGCGATCTGTACATGCCTACTCCGTGTTAGAGTAATTTCAAAATACAGGCCAAAAACATACTGAAAATCAATCTTTTAGGTGCCCAAAAGTCGATATGTGCATGCATCTTCTGTACCCGTTTATATCTCAAATTCAGGCTCAAAACACCCGAAAATTCAATATTTTGGGGTCCCAGAAGCAATCTGTACATGCTTACTCAGTGCTAGAATATTTTCAAAATATAGGCTCAAAACATGCTAAAAATCGATATTTTAGGTGCGGAAAGGCGATATCTCAAATTCAGGCCCAAAACACCCGAAAATTCGATATTTTGGGGTCCCAGAAGCGATCTGTACATGCCTACTCCGTGTTAGAGTATTTTCAAAATACAGGCCCAAAACATGCTCAAAATCGATGTTTTAGGTGCCAAAAAGTCGATATGTGCATGCATCTTCAGTACCCGTTTATATCTCAAATTCAGGCTCAAAACACCCGAAAATTCGATATTTTGGGGTCCCAGAAACGATCTGTACATGCCTACTCCGTGTTAGATTATTTTCAAAATACAGGCCAAAAACATGCTGAAAATCGATGTTTTAGATGCCTAAAGTCAATATGTGCATGTATCTTCTGTACCCGTTTATATCTCAAATTCAGGCTCAAAACACCCGAAAATTCAATATTTTGGGGTCCCATAAGCAATCTGTACATGCCTACTCAGTGCTAGAATATTTTCAAAATATAGGCTAAAAACATGCTAAAAATCGATATTTTAGGTGCCAAAAAGTCGATATATCAAATTAAGGCCCAAAACACCCGAAAATTCGATATTTAGGGGTCCCAAAAGCGATCTGTACATGCCTACTCCGTGTTAGAGTAATTTCAAAATACAGGCCAAAAACATACTGAAAATCGATCTTTTAGGTGCCCAAAAGTCGATATGTGCATGCATCTTCAGTACCCGTTTATATCTCAAATTCAGGCTCAAAACACCCGAAAATTCGATATTTTGGGGTCCCAGAAGCAATCTGTACATGCCTACTCCGTGTTAGATTATTTTCAAAATACAGGCCAAAAACATGCTGAAAATCGATGTTTTAGATGCCTAAAGTCAATATGTGCATGTATCTTCTTTACCTGTTTATATCTCAAATTCAGGCTCAAAACACCCGAAAATTCAATATTTTGGGGTCCCAGAAGCAATCAGTACATGCCTACTCAGTGCTAGAATATTTTCAGAATATAGGCTAAAAACATGCAAAAAATCGATAATTTAGGTGCCAAAAAGTCGATATTTCAAATTAAGGCCCAAAACACACGAAAATTCGATATTTAGGGGTCCCAAAAGCGATCTGTACATGCCTACTCCGTGTTAAAGTAATTTCAAAATACAGGCCAAAAACATACTGAAAATCAATCGTTTAGATGCCCAAAAGTCGATATGTGCATGCATCTTCTGTACCCGTTTATATCTCAAATTCAGGCTCAAAACACCCGAAAATTCGATATTTTGGGGTCCCAGAAGCGATCTGTACATGCTTACTCAGTGCAAGAATATTTTCAAAATATAGGCTAAAAACATGCTAAAAATCTATATTTTAGGTGCGCAAAGGCGATATCTCAAATTCATTCCCAAAACACCCGAAAATTCGATATTTTTGTGTCCCAGAAGCGATCTGTACATGCCTACTGAGTGTTTGAATTTTTTCAAAATATAGGGTCAAAACATGCTCAAAATCGATCTTTTAGGTGCCCAAAAGTCGAAATGTGCATGTATCTTCTGTACCCGTTTATATCTCAAATTCTGGCCCTAAACACCCGAAATTCGATATTTTGGGGTCCCAGAAGCGATCTGTACATGCCTACTCAGTGCTAGAATGTTTTCAAAATATAGGCTCAAAACATGCTCAAAATCGATATTTTAGGTGCCCAAAAGTCGATATGTGCATGCATCTTCTGTACTCGTTTATATCTCAAATTCAGGCTCAAAACACCCGAAAATTCGATATTTTGGGGTCCCAGAAGCGATCTGTACATGCCTACTCAGTGTTAGAATATTTTCAAAATATAGGCTCAAAACATGCTAAAAATCGATATTATAGGTGCGTAAAGGCGATATCTCAAATTCAGGCCCAAAACACCCGAAAATTCGATATTTTGGGGTCCCAGAAGCGATCTGTACATGCCTACTCCGTGTTAGAGTATTTTCAAAATACAGGCCCAAGCATGCTCAAAATCGATGTTTTAGGTTCCAAAAAGTCGATATGTGCATGCATCTTCAGTACCCGTTTATATCTCAAATTCAGGCTCAAAACACCCGAAAATTCGATATTTTGGGGTCCCAGAAGCGATCTGTACATGCCTACTCCGTGTTAGATTATTTTCAAAATACAGGCCCAAAACATGCTGAAAATCGATGTTTTAGATGCCTAAAGTCAATATGTGCATGTATCTTCTGAACCCGTTTATATCTCAAATTCAGGCTCAAAACACCCGAAAATTTAATATTTTGGGGTTCCAGAAGCGATCTGTACATGCTTACTCAGTGCTAGAATATTTTCAAAATATAGGCTCAAAACATGCTAAAAATCGATATTTTAGGTGCCTAAAGGCGATATCTCAAATTCAGGCCCAAAACACCCGAAAATTCGATATGTACATGCGATCTGTACATGCCTACTCCGTGTTAGAGTATTTTCAAAATACAGGCCCAAAACATGCTCAAAATCGATGTTTTAAGTGCCAAAAAGTCGATATGTGCATGCATCTTCAGTACCCGTTTATATCTCAAATTCAAGCTCAAAACACCCGAAAATTCGATATTTTGGGGTCCCAGAAGCGATCTGTACATGCCTACTCAGTGCTAGAATATTTTCAAAATATAGGCTAAAAACATGCTAAAAATCGATATTTTAGGTGCCCAAAAGTCGATATGTGCATGCATCATTTGTACTCGTTTATATCTCAAATTCAGGCTCAAAACACCCGAAAATTCGATATTTTGGGGTCCCAGAAGCGATCTGTACATGCTTAATCAGTGCTAGAATATTTTCAAAATATAGGCTCATAACATGCTAAAATCGATATTTGAGGTGCGTAAAGGCGATATCTCAAATTCAGGTCCAAAACACCCAAAAAATTCGATATTTTGGGGTCCCAGAAGCGATCTGTACATGCCTACACCGTGTTAGAGTATTTTCTAAATACAGGCCCAAAACATGCTGAAAATCGATATTTTAGATGCCCAAAGTCAATATGTGCATGTATCTTCTATTCCCGTTTATATCTCAAATGCAGGCTCAAAACACCCGAAAATTCAATATTTTGGGGTTCCACAAGCGATCTGTACATGCTTACTCAAGGCTAGAATATTTTCAAAATATAGGCTCAAAACATGCTAAAAATCGATATTTTAGGTGCCTAAAGGCGATATCTCAAATTCAGGCCCAAAACAACCGAAAATTCGATATTTTGGGGTCCCAGAAGCGATCTGTACATGCCTACTCCGTGTTAGAGTATTTTCAAAATACAGGCGCAAAACATGCTCAAAATCGATGTTTTAGATGCCAAAAAGTCGATATGTGCATGCATCTTCAGTACCCGTTTATATCTCAAATTCAGGCTCAAAACACCCGAAAATTCCATATTTTGGGGTCCCAGAAGCGATCTGTACATGCCTACTCCGTGTTAGATTATTTTCAAAATACAGGCCCAAAACATGCTGAAAATCGATGTTTTAGATGCCTAAAGTCAATATGTGCATGTATCTTCTGTACCCGTTTATATCTCAAATTCAGGCTCAAAACACCCGAAAATTCAATATTTTGGGGTCCCAGAAGCAATCTGTACATGCCTACTCAGTGCTATAATATTTTCAAAATATAGGCTAAAAACATGCTAAAAAGCGATATTTTAGGTGCCAAAAAGTCGATATCTCAAATTAAGGCCAAAAAACACCCGAAAATTCGATATTTAGGGGTCCCAAAAGCGATCTGTACATGCCTACTCCGTGTTAGAGTAATTTCAAAATACAGGCCAAAAACATACTGAAAATCAATCTTTTAGGTGCCCAAAAGTCGATATGTGCATGCATCTTCTGTACCCGTTTATATCTCAAATTCAGGCTCAAAACACCCGAAAATTCAATATTTTGGGGTCCCAGAAGCGATCTGTACATGCTTACTCAGTGCTAGAATATTTTCAAAATATAGGCTCAAAACATGCTAAAAATCGATATTTTAGGTGCGGAAAGGCGATATCTCAAATTCAGGCCCAAAACACCCGAAAATTCGATATTTTGGGGTCCCAGAAGCGATCTGTACATGCCTACTCCGTGTTAGAGTATTTTCAAAATACAGGCCCAAAACATGCTCAAAATCGATGTTTTAGGTGCCAAAAAGTCGATATGTGCATGCATCTTCAGTACCCGTTTATATCTCAAATTCAGGCTCAAAACACCCGAAAATTCGATATTTTGGGGTCCCAGAAACGATCTGTACATGCCTACTCCGTGTTAGATTATTTTCAAAATACAGGCCAAAAACATGCTGAAAATCGATGTTTTAGATGCCTAAAGTCAATATGTGCATGTATCTTCTGTACCCGTTTATATCTCAAATTCAGGCTCAAAACACCCGAAAATTCAATATTTTGGGGTCCCATAAGCAATCTGTACATGCCTACTCAGTGCTAGAATATTTTCAAAATATAGGCTAAAAACATGCTAAAAATCGATATTTTAGGTGCCAAAAAGTCGATATATCAAATTAAGGCCCAAAACACCCGAAAATTCGATATTTAGGGGTCCCAAAAGCGATCTGTACATGCCTACTCCGTGTTAGAGTAATTTCAAAATACAGGCCAAAAACATACTGAAAATCGATCTTTTAGGTGCCCAAAAGTCGATATGTGCATGCATCTTCAGTACCCGTTTATATCTCTAATTCAGGCTCAAAACACCCGAAAATTCGATATTTTGGGGTCCCAGAAGCAATCTGTACATGCCTACTCCGTGTTAGATTATTTTCAAAATACAGGCCAAAAACATGCTGAAAATCGATGTTTTAGATGCCTAAAGTCAATATGTGCATGTATCTTCTTTACCTGTTTATATCTCAAATTCAGGCTCAAAACACCCGAAAATTCAATATTTTGGGGTCCCAGAAGCAATCAGTACATGCCTACTCAGTGCTAGAATATTTTCAGAATATAGGCTAAAAACATGCAAAAAATCGATAATTTAGGTGCCAAAAAGTCGATATTTCAAATTAAGGCCCAAAACACACGAAAATTCGATATTTAGGGGTCCCAAAAGCGATCTGTACATGCCTACTCCGTGTTAAAGTAATTTCAAAATACAGGCCAAAAACATACTGAAAATCAATCGTTTAGATGCCCAAAAGTCGATATGTGCATGCATCTTCTGTACCCGTTTATATCTCAAATTCAGGCTCAAAACACCCGAAAATTCGATATTTTGGGGTCCCAGAAGCGATCTGTACATGCTTACTCAGTGCAAGAATATTTTCAAAATATAGGCTAAAAACATGCTAAAAATCTATATTTTAGGTGCGCAAAGGCGATATCTCAAATTCATTCCCAAAACACCCGAAAATTCGATATTTTTGTGTCCCAGAAGCGATCTGTACATGCCTACTGAGTGTTTGAATTTTTTCAAAATATAGGGTCAAAACATGCTCAAAATCGATCTTTTAGGTGCCCAAAAGTCGAAATGTGCATGTATCTTCTGTACCCGTTTATATCTCAAATTCTGGCCCTAAACACCCGAAATTCGATATTTTGGGGTCCCAGAAGCGATCTGTACATGCCTACTCAGTGCTAGAATGTTTTCAAAATATAGGCTCAAAACATGCTCAAAATCGATATTTTAGGTGCCCAAAAGTCGATATGTGCATGCATCTTCTGTACTCGTTTATATCTCAAATTCAGGCTCAAAACACCCGAAAATTCGATATTTTGGGGTCCCAGAAGCGATCTGTACATGCCTACTCAGTGTTAGAATATTTTCAAAATATAGGCTCAAAACATGCTAAAAATCGATATTATAGGTGCGTAAAGGCGATATCTCAAATTCAGGCTCAAAACACCCGAAAATTCGATATTTTGGGGTCCCAGAAGCGATCTGTACATGCTTACTCAAGGCTAGAATATTTTCAAAATATAGGCTCAAAACATGCTAAAAATCGATATTTAAGGTGCCTAAAGGCGATATCTCAAATTCAGGCCCAAAACACCCGAAAATTCGATATTTTGGGGTCCCAGAAGCGATCTGTACATGCCTACTCCGTGTTAGAATATTTTCAAAATAGAGGCGCAAAACATGCTCAAAATCGATGTTTTAGGTGCCAAAAAGTCGATATGTGCATGCATCTTCAGTACCCGTTTATATCTCAAATTCAGGCTCAAAACACCCGAAAATTCGATATTTTGGGGTCCCAGAAACGATCTGTACATGCCTACTCCGTGTTAGATTATTTTCAAAATACAGGCCAAAAACATGCTGAAAATCGATGTTTTAGATGCCTAAAGTCAATATGTGCATGTATCTTCTGTACCCGTTTATATCTCAAATTCAGGCTCAAAACACCCGAAAATTCAATATTTTGGGGTCCCATAAGCAATCTGTACATGCCTACTCAGTGCTAGAATATTTTCAAAATATAGGCTAAAAACATGCTAAAAATCGATATTTTAGGTGCCAAAAAGTCGATATATCAAATTAAGGCCCAAAACACCCGAAAATTCGATATTTAGGGGTCCCAAAAGCTATCTGTACATGCCTACTCCGTGTTAGAGTAATTTCAAAATACAGGCCAAAAACATACTGAAAATCGATCTTTTAGGTGCCCAAAAGTCGATATGTGCATGCATCTTCAGTACCCGTTTATATCTCAAATTCAGGCTCAAAACACCCGAAAATTCGATATTTTGGGGTCCCAGAAGCAATCTGTACATGCCTACTCCGTGTTAGATTATTTTCAAAATACAGGCCAAAAACATGCTGAAAATCGATGTTTTAGATGCCTAAAGTCAATATGTGCATGTATCTTCTTTACCTGTTTATATCTCAAATTCAGGCTCAAAACACCCGAAAATTCAATATTTTGGGGTCCCAGAAGCAATCAGTACATGCCTACTCAGTGCTAGAATATTTTCAGAATATAGGCTAAAAACATGCAAAAAATCGATAATTTAGGTGCCAAAAAGTCGATATTTCAAATTAAGGCCCAAAACACACGAAAATTCGATATTTAGGGGTCCCAAAAGCGATCTGTACATGCCTACTCCGTGTTAAAGTAATTTCAAAATACAGGCCAAAAACATACTGAAAATCAATCGTTTAGATGCCCAAAAGTCGATATGTGCATGCATCTTCTGTACCCGTTTATATCTCAAATTCAGGCTCAAAACACCCGAAAATTCGATATTTTGGGGTCCCAGAAGCGATCTGTACATGCTTACTCAGTGCAAGAATATTTTCAAAATATAGGCTAAAAACATGCTAAAAATCTATATTTTAGGTGCGCAAAGGCGATATCTCAAATTCATTCCCAAAACACCCGAAAATTCGATATTTTTGTGTCCCAGAAGCGATCTGTACATGCCTACTGAGTGTTTGAATTTTTTCAAAATATAGGGTCAAAACATGCTCAAAATCGATCTTTTAGGTGCCCAAAAGTCGAAATGTGCATGTATCTTCTGTACCCGTTTATATCTCAAATTCTGGCCCTAAACACCCGAAATTCGATATTTTGGGGTCCCAGAAGCGATCTGTACATGCCTACTCAGTGCTAGAATGTTTTCAAAATATAGGCTCAAAACATGCTCAAAATCGATATTTTAGGTGCCCAAAAGTCGATATGTGCATGCATCTTCTGTACTCGTTTATATCTCAAATTCAGGCTCAAAACACCCGAAAATTCGATATTTTGGGGTCCCAGAAGCGATCTGTACATGCCTACTCAGTGTTAGAATATTTTCAAAATATAGGCTCAAAACATGCTAAAAATCGATATTATAGGTGCGTAAAGGCGATATCTCAAATTCAGGCCCAAAACACCCGAAAATTCGATATTTTGGGGTCCCAGAAGCGATCTGTACATGCCTACTCCGTGTTAGAGTATTTTCATAATACAGGCCCAAACATGCTCAAAATCGATGTTTTAGGTGCCAAAAAGTCGATATGTGCATGCATCTTCAGTACCCGTTTATATCTCAAATTCAGGCTCAAAACACCCGAAAATTCGATATTTTGGGGTCCCAGAAGCGATCTGTACATGCCTACTCCGTGTTAGATTATTTTCAAAATACAGGCCCAAAACATGCTGAAAATCGATGTTTTAGATGCCTAAAGTCAATATGTGCATGTATCTTCTGAACCCGTTTATATCTCAAATTCAGGCTCAAAACACCCGAAAATTTAATATTTTGGGGTCCCAGAAGCAATCTGTACATGCCTACTCAGTGCTAGAATATTTTCAAAATATAGGCTAAAAACATGCTAAAAATCGATATTTTAGGTGCCAAAAAGACGATATTTCAAATTAAGGCCCAAAACACACGAAAATTCGATATTTAGGGGTCCCAAAAGCGATCTGTACATGCCTACTCCGTGTTAGAGTAATTTTAAAATACAGGCCTAGAACATACTGAAAATCTATCTTTTAGGTGCCCAAAAGTCGATATGTGCATGCATTATCAGTACCCGTTTATATCTCAAATTCAGGCTCAAAACACCCGAAAATTCGATATTTTGGGGTCCCAGAAGCGATCTGTACATGCTTACTCAAGGCTAGAATATTTTCAAAATATAGGCTCAAAACATGCTAAAAATCGATATTTAAGGTGCCTAAAGGCGATATCTCAAATTCAGGCCCAAAACACCCGAAAATTCGATATTTTGGGGTCCCAGAAGCGATCTGTACATGCCTACTCCGTGTTAGAATATTTTCAAAATAGAGGCGCAAAACATGCTCAAAATCGATGTTTTAGGTGCCAAAAAGTCGATATGTGCATGCATCTTCAGTACCCGTTTATATCTCAAATTCAGGCTCAAAACACCCGAAAATTCGATATTTAAGAGGCCCAGAAGCGATCTGTACATGCCTACTCCGTGTTAGTGTATTTTCAAAATACAGGCCCAAAAAAATGCTGAAAATCGATATTTCAGATGCCCAAAGTCAATATCTGCATGTATCTTCTGTACCCGTTTATATCTCAAATTCAGGCTCGAAACACCCGAAAATTCAATATTTTGGGGTCCCAGAAGCGATCTGTACATGCTTACTCAGTGCTAGAATATTTTCAAAAAAAAAACTAAAAACATGCTAAAAATCGATATTTTAGGTGCCAAAAAGACGATATATCAAATTAAGGCCCAAAACACACGAAAATTCGATATTTAGGGGTCCCAAAAGCGATCTGTACATGCCTACTCCGTGTTAGAGTAATTTCAAAATACAGGCCAAAAACATACTGAAAATCGATTATTTAGGTGCCCAAAAGTCGATATGTGCATGCATTATCAGTACCCGTTTATATCTCAAATTCAGGCTCAAAACACCCGAAAATTCGATATTTTGGGGTCCCAGAAGCGATCTGTACATGCTTACTCAGTAATAGAATATTTTCAAAATATAGGCAGAAAACATGCTAAAAATCGATATTTTAGGTGCGTAAAGGCGATATCTCAAATTCAGGCCCAAAACACCCGAAAATTCGATATTTTTGTGTCCCAGAAGCGATCTGTACATGCCTACTGAGTACTTGAATTTTTTCAAAATATAGGGTCAAAACATGCTCAAAATCGATCTTTTAGGTGCCCAAAAGTCAATATGTGCTTGTATCTTCTGTACCCGTTTATATCTCAAATTCTGGCCCTAAACACCCGAAATTCGATATTTTGGGGTCCCAGAAGCGATCTGTACATGCCTACTCAGTGCTAGAATGTTTTCAAAATAAAGGCTCAAAACATGCTCAAAATCGATATTTTAGGTGCCCAAAAGTCGATATGTGCATGCATCTTCTGTACTCGTTTATATCTCAAATTCAGGCTCAAAACACCCGAAAATTCGATATTTTGGGGTCCCAGTAGCGATCTGTACATGCTTACTCAGTTCTAGAATATTTTCAAAATATAGGCTCAAAACATGCTAAAATCGATATTTGAGGTGCGTAAATGCGATATCTCAAATTCACGCCCAAAACACCCGAAAATTCGATATTTTGGAGTCCCAGAAGCGATCTGTGCATGCCTTCTCCGTGTTAGAGTATTTTCAAAGTACAGGCCCAAAACATGCTCAAAATCGATGTTTTAGGTGCCAAAAAGTCGAAATGTGCATGCATCTTCAGTACCCATTTATATCTCAAATTCAGGCTCAAAACACCCGAAAATTCGATATTTTGGGGTCCCAAAAGCGATCTGTACATGCCTACTCCGTGTTAGAGTATTTTCAAAATACAGGCCCAAAACATGCTGAAAATCGATATTTTAGATGCCCAAAGTCAATATGTGCATGTATCTTCTGTACACGTTTATATCTCAAATTCAGGCTCGAAACACCCGAAAATTCAATATTTAGGGGTTCCAGAAGCGATCTGTACATGCTTACTCAGTGCTAGAATATTTTCAAAATATAGGCTCAAAACATGCTAAAAATCGATATTTTAGGTGTCTAAAGGCGATATCTCAAATTCAGGCCCAAAACACCCGAAAATTCGATATTCTGCGGTCCCAGAAGCGATCTGTACATGCCTACTCCGTGTTAGAGTATTTTCAAAATACAGGCTAAAACCATACTGAAAATCGATGTTTTAGATGCCCAAAGTCAATATGTGCATGTATCTTCTGTTCCCGTTTATATCTCAAATTCATTCTCAAAACACCCGAAAATTCAATATTTTGGGGTCCCAGAAGCAATCTGTACATGCCTACTCAGTGCTAGAATATTTTCAAAATATAGGCTAAAAACATGCTAAAAATCGATATTTTAGGTGCCAAAAAGTCGATATCTAAAATTAAGGCCCAAAACACCCGAAAATTCGATATTTAGGGGTCCCAAAAGCGATCTGTACATGCCTACTCCGTGTTAGAGTAATTTCAAAATACAGGCCAAAAACATACTGAAAATCAATCTTTTAGGTGCCCAAAAGTCGATATGTGCATGCATCTTCTGTATCCGTTTATATCTCAAATTCAGGCTCAAAACACCTGAAAATTCAATATTTTGGGGTCCCAGAACCAATCTGTACATGCCTACTCAGTGCAAGAATATTTTCAAAATATAGGCTAAAAACATACTCAAAATCGATATTTTAGGTGCAAAAAAGTCAATATCTAAAATTAAGGCCCAAAACACCCGAAAATTCGATATTTTGGGGTCCCAGAAGCGATCTGTACATGCCTACTCCGTGTTAGATTATTTTCAAAATACAGGCCAAAAACATGCTGAAAATCGATGTTTTAGATGCCTAATGTGCATGTATCTTCTGTACCCGTTTATATCTCAAATTCAGGCTCAAAACACCCGAAAATTCAATATTTTGGGGTCCCAGAAGCAATCTGTACATGCCTACTCAGTGCTAGAATATTTTAAAAATATAGGCTAAAAACATGCTAAAAATCGATATTTTAGGTGCCCAAAAGTCGATATGTGCATGCATCATTTGTACTCGTTTATATCTCAAATTCAGGCTCAAAACACCCGAAAATTCGATATTTTGGGGTCCCAGAAGCGATCTGTACATGCTTAATCAGTGCTAGAATATTTTCAAAATATAGGGTCAAAACATGCTAAAATCGATATTTGAGGTGCTTAAAGGCGATATCTCAAATTCAGGCCCAAAACACCCAAAAAATTCGATATTTTGGGGTCCCAGAAGCGATCTGTACATGCCTACTCCGTGTTAGAGTATTTTCAAAATACAGGCCCAAAACATGCTGAAAATCGATATTTTAGATGCCCAAAGTCAATATGTGCATGTATCTTCTGTTCCCGTTTATATCTCAAATGCAGGCTCAAAACACCCGAAAATTCAATATTTTGGGGTTCCACAAGCGATCTGTACATGCTTACTCAAGGCTAGAATATTTTCAAAATATAGGCTCAAAACATGCTAAAAATCGATATTTTTGGTGCCTAAAGGCGATATCTCAAATTCAGGCCCAAAACACCCGAAAATTCGATATTTTGGGGTCCCAGAAGAGATCTGTACATGCCTACTCCGTGTTAGAGTATTTTCAAAATACAGGCGCAAAACAAGCTCAAAATCGATGTTTTAGGTGCCCAAAAGTCGATATGTGCATGCATCTTCAGTACCCGTTTATATCTCAAATTCAGGCTCAAAACACCCGAAAATTCGATATTTTGGGGTCCCAGAAGCGATCTGTACATGCCTACTCCGTGTTAGATTATTTTCAAAATACAGGCCCAAAACATGCTGAAAATCGATGTTTTAGATGCCTAAAGTCAATATGTGCATGTATCTTCTGTACCCGTTTATATCTCAAATTCAGGCTCAAAACACCGAAAATTTAATATTTTGGGGTCCCAGAAGCAATCTGTACATGCCTACTCAGTGCTAGAATATTTTCAAATTATAGGCTAAAAACATGCTAAAAATCGATATTTTAGGTGCCAAAAAGTCGATATCTCAAATTAAGGCCCAATACACCCGAAAATTCGATATTTAGGGTTCCCAAAAGCGATCTGTACATGCCTACTCCGTGTTAGAGTAATTTCAAAATACAGGCCAAAAACATACTGAAAATCAATCTTTTAGGTGCCTAAAAGTCGATATGTGCATGCATCTTCTGTACCCGTTTATATCTCAAATTCAGGCTCAAAACACCCGAAAATTCAATATTTTGGGGTCCCAGAAGCGATCTGTACATGCTTACTCAGTGCTAGAATATTTTCAAAATATAGGCTAAAAACATGCTAAAAATCGATATTTTAGGTGCCAAAAAGTCGATATATCAAATTAAGGCCCAAAACACCCGAAAATTCGATATTTAGGGGTCCCAAAAGCGATCTGTACATGCCTACTCCGTGTTAGAGTAATTTCAAAATACAGGCCAAAAACATACTGAAAATCGATCTTTTAGGTGCTAAAAGTCGATATGTGCATGCATCTTCAGTACCCGTTTATATCTCAAATTCAGGCTCAAAACACCCGAAAATTCGATATTTTGTGGTCCCAGAAGCAATCTGTACATGCCTACTCCGTGTTAGATTATTTTCAAAATACAGGCCAAAAACATGCTGAAAATCGATGTTTTAGATGCCTAAAGTCAATATGTGCATGTATCTTCTTTACCTGTTTATATCTCAAATTCAGGCTCAAAACACCCGAAAATTCAATATTTTAGGGTCCCAGAAGCAATCAGTACATGCTTAGTCAGTGCTAGAATATTTTCAAAATATAGGCTAAAAACATGCTAAAAATCGATATTTTAGGTGCCAAAAAGTCGATATCTCAAATTAAGGCCCAAAACACCAGAAAATTCGATATTTAGGGGTCCCAAAAGCGATCTGTACATGCCTACTCTGTGTTAAAGTAATTTCAAAATGCAGGCCAAAAACATACTGAAAATCAATCGTTTAGGTGCCCAAAAGTCGATATGTGCATGCATCTTCTGTACCCGTTTATATCTCAAATTCAGGCTCAAAACACCGGAAAATTCGATATTTTGGGGTCCCAGAAGCGATCTGTACATGCTTACCCAGTGCAAGAATATATTCAAAATATAGGCTCAAAACATGCTAAAAATCTATATTTTAGGTGCGCAAAGGCGATATCTCAAATTCAGGCCCAAAACACCCGAAAATTCGATATTTTTGTGTCCCAGAAGCGATCTGTACATGCCTACTGAGTGTTTGAATTTTTTCAAAATATAGGGTCAAAACATGCTCAAAATCGATCTTTTAGGTGCCCAAAAGTCAATATGTGCATGTATCTTCTGTACCCGTTTATATCTCAAATTCTGGCTTAAAACACCCGAAAATTTAATATTTTGGGGTCCCAGAAGCAATCTGTACATGCCTACTCAGTGCTAGAATATTTTCAAAATATAGGCTAAAAACATGCTAAAAATCGATATTTTAGGTGCCAAAAAGACGATATATCAAATTAAGGCCCAAAACACACGAAAATTCGATATTTAGGGGTCCCAAAAGCGATCTGTACATGCCTACTCCGTGTTAGAGTAATTTCAAAATACAGGCCAAAAACATACTGAAAATCGATCTTTTAGGTGCCCAAAAGTCGATATGTGCATGCATTATCAGTACCCGTTTATATCTCAAATTCAGCCTCAAAACACCCGAAAATTCGATATTTTGGGGTCCCAAAAGCGATTTGTACATGCCTACTCCGTGTTAGAGTAATTTCAAAATACAGGCCAAAAACATACTGAAAATCGATCTTTTAGGTGCCCAAAAGTCGATATGTGCATGCATCTTCTGTACTCGTTTATATCTCAAATTCAGGCTAAAAACACCCAAAAATTCGATATTTTGGGGTCCCAGAAGCGATCTGTACATGCCTACTCAGTGCTAGAATATTTTCAAAATATAGGCTCAAAACATGCTAAAAATCGATATTATAGGTGCGTAAAGGCGATATCTCAAATTCAGGCCCAAAACACCCGAGAATTCGATATTTTGGGGTCCCAGAAGCGATCTGTACATGCCTACTCCGTGTTAGAGTATTTTCAAAATACAGGCCCAAACATGCTCAAAATCGATGTTTTAGGTGCCAAAAAGTCGATATGTGCATGCATCTTCAGTACCCGTTTATATCTCAAATTCAGGCTCAAAACACCCGAAAATTCGATATTTTGGGGTCCCAGAAGCGATCTGTACATGCCTACTCCGTGTTAGATTATTTTCAAAATACAGGCCCAAAACATGCTGAAAATCGATGTTTTAGATGCCTAAAATCAATATGTGCATGTATCTTCTGTACCCGTTTATATCTCAAATTCAGGCTCAAAACACCCGAAAATTTATATTTTGGGGTCCCAGAAGCAATCTGTACATGCCTACTCAGTGCTAGAATATTTTCAAAACATAGGCTAAAAACATGCTAAAAATCGATATTTTAGGTGCCAAAAAGACGATATATCAAATTAAGGCCCAAAACACACGAAAATTCGATATTTAGGGGTCCCAAAAGCGATCTGTACATGCCTACTCCGTGTTAGAGTAATTTTAAAATACAGGCCTAAAACATACTGAAAATTGATCTTTTAGGTGCCCAAAAGTCGATATGTGCATGCATTATCAGTACCCGTTTATATCTCAAATTCAGGCTCAAAACACCCGAAAATTCGATATTTTGGGGTCCCAGAAGCGATCTGTACATGCTTACTCAAGGCTAGAATATTTTCAAAATATAGGCTCAAAACATGCTAAAAATCGATATTTTAGGTGCCTAAAGGCGATATC
Organism: Petrolisthes cinctipes; assembly: GCA_033782935.1. Taxonomy (NCBI): domain Eukaryota; kingdom Metazoa; phylum Arthropoda; class Malacostraca; order Decapoda; family Porcellanidae; genus Petrolisthes; species Petrolisthes cinctipes. Next base: position 6,139,725 of record JAWQEG010000030.1, read on the forward strand.
TCAAATTTAGGCCCAAAACACCCGAAAATTCGATATTTTGGGGTCCCAGAAGCGATCTGTACATGCCTACTCCGTGTTAGATTATTTTCAAATTACAGGCCCAAAACATGCTCAAAATCGATGTTTTAGGTGCCAAAAAGTCGAAATGTGCATGCATCTTCAGTACCCGTTTATATCCCAAATTCATTCTCAAAACACCCGAAAATTCGATATTTTGGGGTCCCAGAAGCGATCTGTACATGCCTACTCCGTGTTAGATTATTTTCAAAATACAGGCCCAAAACATGCTCAAAATCGATATTTTAGGTGCCCAAAAGTCGATATGTGCATGCATCTTCTGTACTCGTTTATATCTCAAATTCAGGCTCAAAACACCCGAAAATTCGATATTTTGGGGTCCCAGAAGCGATCTGTGCATGCCTACTCCGTGTTAGAGTATTTTCAAAGTACAGGCCCAAAACATGCTCAAAATCGATGTTTTAGGTGCCAAAAAGCCGAAATGTGCATGCATCTTCAGTACCCATTTATATCTCAAATTCAGGCTCAAAACACCCGAAAATTCGATATTTAAGGGGCCCAGAAGCGATCTGTACATGCCTACGCCGTGTTAGTGTATTTTCAAAATACAGGCCCAAAACATGCTGAAAATCGATATTTTAGATGCCCAAAGTCAATATGTGCATGTATCTTCTGTACCCGTTTATATCTCAAATACAGGCTCGAAACACCCGAAAATTCAATATTTTGGGGTCCCAGAAGCGATTTGTACATGCTTACTCAGTGCTAGAATATTTTCAAAATATAGGCTCAAAACATGCTAAAAATCGATATTGTAGGTGCGTAAAGGCGATATCTCAAATTCAGGCCCAAAACACCCGAAAATTCGATATTTTGGGGTCCCAGAAGCGATCTGTACATGCCTACTCCGTGTTAGAGTATTTTCAAAATACAGGCCCAAACATGCTCAAAATCGATGTTTTAGGTGCCAAAAAGTCGATATGCGCATGCATCTTCAGTACCCGTTTATATCTCAAATTCTGGCTCAAAACACCCGAAAATTTAATATTTTGGGGTCCCAGAAGCAATCTGTACATGCCTACTCAGTGCTAGAATATTTTCAAAATATAGGCTAAAAACATGCTAAAAATCGATATTTTAGGTGCCAAAAAGACGATATATCAAATTAAGGCCCAAAACACACGAAAATTCGATATTTAGGGGTCCCAAAAGCGATCTGTACATGCCTACTCCGTGTTAGAGTAATTTCAAAATACAGGCCAAAAACATACTGAAAATCGATCTTTTAGGTGCCCAAAAGTCGATATGTGCATGCATTATCAGTACCCGTTTATATCTCAAATTCAGGCTCAAAACACCCAAAAAGTCGATATTTTGGGGTCCCAAAAGCGATTTGTACATGCCTACTCCGTGTTAGAGTAATTTCAAAATACAGGCCAAAAACATACTGAAAATCGATCTTTTAGGTGCCCAAAAGTCGATATGTGCATGCATCTTCTGTACTCGTTTATATCTCAAATTCAGGCTCAAAACACCCGAAAATTCGATATTTTGGGGTCCCAGAAGCGATCTGTACATGCCTACTCAGTGCTAGAATATTTTCAAAATATAGGCTCAAAACATGCTAAAAATCGATATTATAGGTGCGTAAAGGCGATATCTCAAATTCAGGCCCAAAACACCCGAGAATTCGATATTTTGGGGTCCCAGAAGCGATGTGTACATGCCTACTCCGTATTAGAGTATTTTCAAAATACAGGCCCAAACATGCTCAAAATCGATGTTTTAGGTGCCAAAAAGTCGATATGTGCATGCATCTTCAGTACCCGTTTATATCTCAAATTCAGGCTCAAAACACCCGAAAATTCGATATTTTGGGGTCCCAGAAGCGATCTGTACATGCCTACTCCGTGTTAGATTATTTTCAAAATACAGGCCCAAAACATGCTGAAAATCGATGTTTTAGATGCCTAAAGTCAATATGTGCATGTATCTTCTGTACCCGTTTATATCTCAAATTCAGGCTCAAAACACCCGAAAATTTAATATTTTGGGGTCCCAGAAGCAATCTGTACATGCCTACTCAGTGCTAGAATATTTTCAAAACATAGGCTAAAAACATGCTAAAAATCGATATTTTAGGTGCCAAAAAGACGATATATCAAATTAAGGCCCAAAACACACGAAAATTCGATATTTAGGGGTCCCAAAAGCGATCTGTACATGCCTACTCCGTGTTAGAGTAATATTAAAATACAGGCCTAAAACATACTGAAAATTGATCTTTTAGGTGCCCAAAAGTCGATATGTGCATGCATTATCAGTACCCGTTTATATCTCAAATTCAGGCTCAAAACACCCGAAAATTCGATATTTTGGGGTCCCAGAAGCGATCTGTACGTGCTTACTCAAGGCTAGAATATTTTCAAAATATAGGCTCAAAACATGCTAAAAATCGATATTTTAGGTGCCTAAAGGCGATATCTCAAATTTAGGCCCAAAACACCCGAAAATTCGATATTTTGGGGTCCCAGAAGCGATCTGTACATGCCTACTCCGTGTTAGATTATTTTCAAAATACAGGCCCAAAACATGCTCAAAATCGATGTTTTAGGTGCCAAAAAGTCGAAATGTGCATGCATCTTCAGTACCCGTTTATATCCCAAATTCAGGCTCAAAACACCCGAAAATTCGATATTTTGGGGTCCCAGAAGCGATCTGTACATGCCTACTCCGTGTTAGATTATTTTCAAAATACAGGCCCAAAACATGCTCAAAATCGATATTTTAGGTGCCCAAAAGTCGATATGTGCATGCATCTTCTGTACTCGTTTATATCTCAAATTCAGGCTCAAAACACCCGAAAATTCGATATTTTGGGGTCCCAGAAGCGATCTGTGCATGCCTACTCCGTGTTAGAGTATTTTCAAAGTACAGGCCCAAAATATGCTCAAAATCGATGTTTTAGGTGCCAAAAAGCCGAAATGTGCATGCATCTTCAGTACCCATTTATATCTCAAATTCAGGCTCAAAACACCCGAAAATTCGATATTTTGGGGTCCCAAAAGCGATCTGTACATGCCTACGCCGTGTTAGTGTATTTTCAAAATACAGGCCCAAAACATGCTGAAAATCGATATTTTAGATGCCCAAAGTCAATATGTGCATGTATCTTCTGTACCCGTTTATATCTCAAATTCAGGCTCGAAACACCCGAAAATTCAATATTTTGGGGTCCCAGAAGCGATCTGTACATGCTTAATCAGTGCTAGAATATTTTCAAAATATAGGCTCAAAACATGCTAAAAATCGATATTATAGGTGCGTAACGGCGATATCTCAAATTCAGGCCCAAAACACACGAAAATTCGATATTTAGGGGTCCCAAAAGCGATCTGTACATGCCTACTCCGTGTTAGAGTAACTTCAAAATACAGGCCAAAAACATACTGAAAATCAATCTTTTAGGTGCCCAAAAGTCGATATGTGCATGCATCTTCTGTACCCGTTTTTATCTCAAATTCAGGCTCAAAACACCCGAAAATTCGATATTTTGGGGTCCCAGAAGCGATCTGTACATGCTTACTCAGTGATAGAATATTTTCAAAATATAGGCTCAAAACATGCTAAAAATCGATATTTTAGGTGCGGAAAGGCGATATCTCAAATTCAGGCCCAAAACACCCGAAAATTCGATATTTTTGGGTCCCAGAAGCGATCTGTACATGCCTACTCCGTGTTAGAGTATTTTCAAAATACAGGCCCAAAACATGCTCAAAATCGATGTTTTAGGTGCCAAAAAGTCGATATGTGCATGCATCTTCAGTACCCGTTTATATCTCAAATTCAGGCTCAAAACACCCGAAAATTCGATATTTTGGGGTCCCAGAAGCGATCTGTACATGCCTACTCCGTGTTAGATTATTTTCAAAATACAGGCCCAAAACATGCTCAAAATCGATATTTTAGGTGCCCAAAAGTCGATATGTGCATGCATCTTTTGTACTCGTTTATATCTCAAATTCAGGCTCAAAACACCCGAAAATTCGATATTTTGGGGTCCCAGAAGCGATCTGAACATGCTTACTCAGTGCTAGAATATTTTCAAAATATAGGCTCAAAACATGCTAAAATCGATATTTGAGGTGCGTAAAGGCGATATCTCAAATTCAGGCCCAAAACACCCGAAAATTCGATATTTTGGGGTCCCAGAAGCGATCTGTACATGCCTACTCCGTGTTAGATTATTTTCAAAATACAGGCCCAAAACATGCTCAAAATCGATGTTTTAGGTGCCAAAAAGTCGAAATGTGCATGCATCTTCAGTACCCGTTTATATCCCAAATTCAGGCTCAAAACACCCGAAAATTCGATATTTTGGGGTCCCAGAAGCGATCTGTACATGCCTACTCCGTGTTAGATTATTTTCAAAATACAGGCCCAAAACATGCTCAAAATCGATATTTTAGGTGCCCAAAAGTCGATATGTGCATGCATCTTCTGTACTCGTTTATATCTCAAATTCAGGCTCAAAACACCCGAAAATTCGATATTTTGGGGTCCCAGAAGCGATCTGTGCATGCCTACTCCGTGTTAGAGTATTTTCAAAGTACAGGCCCAAAACATGCTCAAAATCGATGTTTTAGGTGCCAAAAAGCCGAAATGTGCATGCATCTTCAGTACCCATTTATATCTCAAATTCAGGCTCAAAACACCCGAAAATTCGATATTTAAGGGGCCCAGAAGCGATCTGTACATGCCTACGCCGTGTTAGTGTATTTTCAAAATACAGGCCCAAAACATGCTGAAAATCGATATTTTAGATGCCCAAAGTCAATATGTGCATGTATCTTCTGTACCCGTTTATATCTCAAATTCAGGCTCGAAACACCCGAAAATTCAATATTTTGGGGTCCCAGAAGCGATCTGTACATGCTTAATCAGTGCTAGAATATTTTCAAAATATAGGCTCAAAACATGCTAAAAATCGATATTATAGGTGCGTAACGGCGATATCTCAAATTCAGGCCCAAAACACCCGAAAATTCGATATTTTGGGGTCCCAGAAGCGATCTGTACATGCCTACTCCGTGTTAGAGTATTTTTAAAATACAGGCCCAAACATGCTCAAAATCGATGTTTTAGGTGCCAAAAATTCGATATGTGCATGCATCTTCAGTACCCGTTTATATCTCAAATTCAGGCTCAAAACACCCGAAAATACGATATTTTGGGGTCCCAGAAGCGATCTGTACATGCCTACTCCGTGTTAGATTATTTTCAAAATACAGCACCAAAACATGCTGAAAATCGATGTTTTAGATGCCTAAAGTCAATATGTGCATGTATCTTCTGTACCCGTTTATATCTCAAATTCTGGCTCAAAACACCCGAAAATTTAATATTATGGGGTCCCAGAAGCAATCTGTACATGCCTACTCAGTGCTAGAATATTTTCAAAATATAGGCTAAAAACATGCTAAAAATCGATATTTTAGGTGCCAAAAAGACGATATATCAAATTAAGGCCCAAAACACACGAAAATTCGATATTTAGGGGTCCCAAAAGCGATCTGTACATGCCTACTCCGTGTTAGAGTAACTTCAAAATACAGGCCAAAAACATACTGAAAATCAATCTTTTAGGTGCCCAAAAGTCGATATGTGCATGCATCTTCTGTACCCGTTTTTATCTCAAATTCAGGCTCAAAACACCCGAAAATTCGATATTTTGGGGTCCCAGAAGCGATCTGTACATGCTTACTCAGTGATAGAATATTTTCAAAATATAGGCTCAAAACATGCTAAAAATCGATATTTTAGGTGCGGAAAGGCGATATCTCAAATTCAGGCCCAAAACACCCGAAAATTCGATATTTTTGGGTCCCAGAAGCGATCTGTACATGCCTACTCCGTGTTAGAGTATTTTCAAAATACAGGCCCAAAACATGCTCAAAATCGATGTTTTAGGTGCCAAAAAGTCGATATGTGCATGCATCTTCAGTACCCGTTTATATCTCAAATTCAGGCTCAAAACACCCGAAAATTCGATATTTTGGGGTCCCAGAAGCGATCTGTACATGCCTACTCCGTGTTAGATTATTTTCAAAATACAGGCCCAAAACATGCTCAAAATCGATATTTTAGGTGCCCAAAAGTCGATATGTGCATGCATCTTCTGTACTCGTTTATATCTCAAATTCAGGCTCAAAACACCCGAAAATTCGATATTCTGGGGTCCCAGAAGCTATCTGTGCATGCCTACTCCGTGTTAGAGTATTTTCAAAGTACAGGCCCAAAACATGCTCAAAATCGATGTTTTAGGTGCCAAAAAGTCGAAATGTGCATGCATCTTCAGTACCCATTTATATCTCAAATTCAGGCTCAAAACACCCGAAAATTCGATATTTAAGGGGCCCAGAAGCGATCTGTACATGCCTACTCCGTGTTAGTGTATTTTCAAAATACAGGCCCAAAACATGCTGAAAATCGATATTTTAGATGCCCAAAGTCAATATGTGTATGTATCTTCTGTTCCCGTTTATATCTCAAATTCAGGCTCGAAACACCCGAAAATTCAATATTTTGGGGTCCCAGAAGCGATCTGTACATGCTTACTCAGTGCTAGAATATTTTCAAAATATAGGCTCAAAACATGCTAAAAATCGATATTATAGGTGCGTAAAGGCGATATCTCAAATTCAGGCCCAAAACACCAGAAAATTCGATATTTTGGGGTCCCAGAAGCGATCTGTACATGCCTACTCCGCTTTTAGAGTATTTTCAAAATACAGGCCAAAACATGCTCAAAATCGATGTTTTAGGTGCCAAAAAGTCGATATGTGCATGCATCTTCAGTACCCGTTTATATCTCAAATTCAGGCTCAAAACACCCGAAAATTCGATATTTTAGGGTCCCAGAAGCGATCTGTACATGCCTACTCCGTGTTAGATTATTTTCAAAATACAGGCCCAAAACATGCTGAAAATCGATGTTTTAGATGCCTAAAGTCAATATGTGCATGTATCTTCTGTACCCGTTTATATCTCAAATTCAGGCTCAAAACACCCGAAAATTTAATATTTTGGGGTCCCAGAAGCAATCTGTACATGCCTACTCAGTGCTAGAATATTTTCATAATATAGGCTAAAAACATGCTAAAAATCGATATTTTAGGTGCCAAAAAGACGATATATCAAATTAAGGCCCAAAACTCACGAAAATTCGATATTTAGGGGTCCCAAAAGCGATCTGTACATGCCTACTCCGTGTTAGAGTAATTTCAAAATACAGGCCATAAACATACTGAAAATCGATCTTTTAGGTGTCCAAAAGTCGATATGTGCATGCATTATCAGTACCCGTTTATATCTCAAATTCAGGCTCAAACCACCCGAAAATTCGATATTTTGGGGTCCCAGAAGCGATCTGTACATGCCTACTCCGTGTTAGATTATTTTCAAAGTACAGGCCAAAAACATGCTGAAAATCTATGTTTTAGATGCCTAAAGTCAATATGTGCATGTATCTTCTGTACCCGTTTATATCTCAAATTCAGGCTCAAAACACCCGAAAATTCAATATTTTGGGGTCCCAGAAGCAATCTGTACATGCCTACTCAGTGCTAGAATATTTTCAAAATATAGGCTAAAAACATGCTAAAAATCGATATTTTAGGTGCCAAAAAGTCGATATCTCAAATTAAGGCCCAAAACACCCGAAAATTCGATATTTAGGGGTCCCAAAAGCGATCTGTACATGCATACTCCGTGTTAGAGTAACTTCAAAATACAGGCCAAAAACATACTGAAAATCAATCTTTTAGGTGCCCAAAAGTCGATATGTGCATGCATCTTCTGTACCCGTTTTTATCTCTAATTCAGGCTCAAAACACCCGAAAATTCGATATTTTGGGGTCCCAGAAGCGATCTGTACATGCTTACTCAGTGATAGAATATTTTCAAAATATAGGCAGAAAACATACTAAAAATCGATATTTTAGGTGCGTAAAGGCGATATCTCAAATTCAGGCCCAAAACACCCGAAAATTCGATATTTTTGTGTCCCAGAAGCGATCTGTACATGCCTACTGAGTGCTTGAATTTTTTCAAAATATAGGGTCAAAACATGCTCAAAATCGATCTTTTAGGTGCCCAAAAGTCGATATGTGCTTGTATCTTCTGTACCCGTTTATATCTCAAATTCTGGCCCTAAACACCCGAAATTCGATATTTTGGGGTCCCAGTAACGATCTGTACATGCCTACTCAGTGCTAGAATGTTTTCAAAATATTGGCTCAAAACAAGCTCAAAATCGATATTTTAGGTGCCCAAAAGTCGATATGTGCATGCATCTTCTGTACTCGTTTATATCTCAAATTCAGGCACAAAACACCCGAAAATTCGATATTTTGGGGTCCCAGTAGCGATCTGTACATGCTTACTCAGTTCTAGAATATTTTCAAAATATAGGCTCAAAACATGCTAAAATCGATATTTGAGGTGCGTAAATGCGAAATCTCAAATTCACGCCCAAAACACCCGAAAATTCGATATTTTGGAGTCCCACAAGCGATCTGTGCATGCCTTCTCCGTGTTAGAGTATTTACAAAATACAGGCCAAAACATGCTCAAAATCGATGTTTTAGGTGCCAAAAAGTCGATATGTGCATGCATCTTCAGTACCCATTTATATCTCAAATTCAGGCTCAAAACACCCGAAAATTCGATATTTTGGGGTCCCAGAAGCGATCTGTACATGCCTACTCCGTGTTAGAGTATTTTCAAGATACAGGCCCAAAACATGTTGAAAATCGATGTTTTAGATGCCTAAAGTCAATATGTGCATGTATCTTCTGTACCCGTTTATATCTCAAATTCAGGCTCAAAACACCCGAAAATTTAATATTTTGGGGTCCCAGAAGCAATCTGTACATGCCTACTCAGTGCTAGAATATTTTCAAAATATAGGCTAAAAACATGCTATAAATCGATATTTTAGGTGTCAAAAAGACGATATATCAAATTAAGGCCCAAAACACACGAAAATTCGATATTTAGGGGTCCCTAAAGCGATCTGTACATGCCTATTCCGTGTTAGAGTAATTTTAAAATACAGGCCTAAAACATACTGAAAATCGATCTTTTAGGTGCCCAAAAGTCGATATGTGCATGCATTATCAGCACCCGTTTATATCTCAAATTCAGGCTCAAAACACCCGAAAACTCGATATTTTGGGGTCCCAGAAGCGATCTGTACATGCCTACTCCGTGTTAGATTATTTTCAAAATACAGGCCCAAAACATGCTCAAAATCGATATTTTAGGTGCCCGAAAGTCGATATGTGCATGCATCTTCTGTACTCGTTTATATCTCAAATTCAGGCTCAAAACACCCGAAAATTCGATATTCTGGGGTCCCAGAAGTGATCTGTACATGCTTACTCAGTGCTAGAATATTTTCAAAATATAGGCTCAAAACATGCTAAAATCGATATTTGAGGTGCGTAAAGGCGATATCTCAAATTCACGCCCAAAACACCCGAAAATTCGATATTTTGGGGTCCCAGAAGCTATCTGTGCATGCCTACTCCGTGTTAGAGTATTTTCAAAGTACAGGCCCAAAACATGCTCAAAATCGTTGTTTTAGGTGCCAAAAAGTCGAAATGTGCATGCATCTTCAGTACCCATTTATATCTCAAATTCAGGCTCAAAACACCCGAAAATTCGATATTTAAGGGGTCCAGAAGCGATCTGTACATGCCTACTCCGTGTTAGTGTATTTTCAAAATACAGGCCCAAAACATGCTGAAAATCGATATTTTAGATGCCCAAAGTCAATATGTGCATGAATCTTCTGTACCCGTTTATATCTCAAATTCAGGCTCGAAACACCCGAAAATTCAATATTTTGGGGTCCCAGAAGCGATCTGTACATGCTTACTCAGTGCTAGAATATTTTCAAAATATAGGCTCAAAACATGCTAAAAATCGATATTATAGGTGCGTAACGGCGATATCTCAAATTCAGGCCCAAAACACCCGAAAATTCGATATTTTGGGGTCCCAGAAGCGATCTGTACATGCCTACTCCGTGTTAGAGTATTTTCAAAATACAGGCCCAAACATGCTCAAAATCGATGTTTTAGGTGCCAAAAAGTCGATATGTGCATGCATCTTCAGTACCCGTTTATATCTCAAATTCAGGCTCAAAACACCCGAAAATTCGATATTTTGGGGTCCCAGAAGCGATCTGTACATGCCTACTCCGTGTTAGATTATTTTCAAAATACAGGCCCAAAACATGCTGAAAATCGATGTTTTAGATGCCTAAAGTCAATATGTGCATGTATCTTCTGTACCCGTTTATATCTCAAATTCTGGCTCCAAACACCCGAAAATTTAATATTTTGGGGTCCCAGAAGCAATCTGTACATGCCTACTCAGTGCTAGAATATTTTCAAAATATAGGCTAAAAACATGCTAAAAATCGATATTTTAGGTGCCAAAAAGACGATATATCAAATTAAGGCCCAAAACACAAGAAAATTCGATATTTAGGGGTCCCAAAAGCGATCTGTACATGCCTACTCCGTGTTAGAGTAATTTTAAAATACAGGCCAAAAACATACTGAAAATCGATCTTTTAGGTGCCCAAAAGTCGATATGTGCATGCATTATCAGTACCCATTTATATCTCAAATTCAGGCTCAAAACACCCGAAAATTCGATATTTTGGGGTCCCAAAAGGGATCTGTACATGCCTACTCCGTGTTAGAGTAATTTCAAAATACAGGCCAAAAACATACTGAAAATCGATCTTTTAGGTGCCCAAAAGTCGATATGTGCATGCATCTTCTGTACTCGTTTATATCTCAAATTCAGGCTCAAAACACCCGAAAATTCGATATTTTGGGGTCCCAGAAGCGATCTGTACATGCCTACTCAGTGCTAGAATATTTTCAAAATATAGGCTCAAAACATGCTAAAAATCGATATTATAGGTGCGTAAAGGCGATATCTCAAATTCAGGCCCAAAACACCCGAAAATTCGATATTTTGGGGTCCCAGAAGCGATCTGTACATGCCTACTACGTGTTAGAGTATTTTCAAAATACAGGCCCAAACATGCTCAAAATCGATGTTTTAGGTGCCAAAAAGTCGATATGTGCATGCATTATCAGTACCCGTTTATATCTCAAATTCAGGCTCAAAACACCCGAAAACTCGATATTTTGGGGTCCCAGAAGCGATCTGTACATGCCTACTCCGTGTTAGATTATTTTCAAAATACAGGCCCAAAACATGCTCAAAATCGATATTTTAGGTGCCCAAAAGTCGATATGTGCATGCATCTTCTGTACTCGTTTATATCTCAAATTCAGGCTGAAAACACCCGAAAATTCGATATTCTGGGGTCCCAGAAGCGATCTGTACATGCTTACTCAGTGATAGAATATTTTCAAAATATAGGCTCAAAACATGCTAAAATCGATATTTGAGGTGCGTAAAGGCGATATCTCAAATTCACGCCCAAAACACCCGAATATTCGATATTTTGGGGTCGCAGAAGCTACCTGTGCATGCCTACTCCGTGTTAGAGTATTTTCAAAGTACAGGCCCAAAACATGCTCAAAATCGATGTTTTAGGTGCCAAAAAGTCGAAATGTGCATGCATCTTCAGTACCCATTTATATCTCAAATTCAGGCTCAAAACACCCGAAAATTCGATATTTAAGGGGTCCAGAAGCGATCTGTACATGCCTACTCCGTGTTAGTGTATTTTCAAAATACAGGCCCAAAACATGCTGAAAATCGATATTTTAGATGCCCAAAGTCAATATGTGCATGAATCTTCTGTACCCGTTTATATCTCAAATTCAGGCTCGAAACACCCGAAAATTCAATATTTTGGGGTCCCAGAAGCGATCTGTACATGCTTACTCAGTGCTAGAATATTTTCAAAATATAGGCTCAAAACATGCTAAAAATCGATATTATAGGTGCGTAACGGCGATATCTCAAATTCAGGCCCAAAACACCCGAAAATTCGATATTTTGGGGTCCCAGAAGCGATCTGTACATGCCTACTCCGTGTTAGAGTATTTTCAAAATACAGGCCCAAACATGCTCAAAATCGATGTTTTAGGTGCCAAAAAGTCGATATGTGCATGCATCTTCAGTACCCGTTTATATCTCAAATTCAGGCTCAAAACACCCGAAAATTCGATATTTTGGGGTCCCAGAAGCGATCTGTACATGCCTACTCCGTGTTAGATTATTTTCAAAATACAGGCCCAAAACATGCTCAAAATCGATATTTTAGGTGCCCAAAAGTCGATATGTGCATGCATCTTCTGTACTCGTTTATATCTCAAATTCAGGCTCAAAACACCCGAAAATTCGATATTTTGGGGTCACAGAAGCGATCTGTACATGCTTACTCAGTGCTAGAATATTTTCAAAATATAGGCTCAAAACATGCTAAAATCGATATTTGAGGTGCGTAAAGGCGATATCTCAAATTTACGCCCAAAACACCCGAAAATTCGATATTTTGGGGTCCCAGAAGCGATCTGTGCATGCCTACTCCGTGTTAGAGTATTTTCAAAGTACAGGCCCAAAACATGCTCAAAATCGATGTTTTAGGTGCCAAAAAGTCGAAATGTGCATGCATCTTCAGTACCCATTTATATCTCAAATTCAGGCTCAAAACACCCGAAAATTCGATATTTAAGGGGCCCAGAAGCGATCTGTACATGCCTACTCCGTGTTAGTGTATTTTCAAAATACAGGCCCAAAACATGCTGAAAATCGATATTTTAGATGCCCAAAGTCAATATGTGCATGTATCTTCTGTTCCCGTTTATATCTCAAATTCAGGCTCGAAACACCCGAAAATTCAATATTTTGGGGTCCCAGAAGCGATCTGTACATGCTTACTCAGTGCTAGAATATTTTCAAAATATTGGCTCAAAACATGCTAAAAATCGATATTATAGGTGCGTAAAGGCGATATCTCAAATTCAGGCCCAAAACACCAGAAAATTCGATATTTTGGGGTCCCAGAAGCGATCTGTACATGCCTACTCCGTGTTAGAGTATTTTCAAAATACAGGCCAAAACATGCTCAAAATCGATGTTTTAGGTGCCAAAAAGTCGATATGTGCATGCATCTTCAGTACCCGTTTATATCTCAAATTCAGGCTCAAAACACCCGAAAATTCGATATTTTGGGGTCCCAGAAGCGATCTGTACATGCCTACTCCGTGTTAGATTATTTTCAAAATACAGACCCGAAACAAGCTGAAAATCGATGTTTTAGATGCCTAAAGTCAATATGTGCATGTATCTTCTGTACCCGTTTATATCTCAAATTCATGCTCAGAACACCCGAAAATTTAATATTTTGGGGTCCCAGAAGCAATCTGTACATGCCTACTCAGTGCTAGAATATTTTCATAATATAGACTAAAAACATGCTAAAAATCGATATTTTAGGTGCCAAAAAGACGATATATCAAATCAAGGCCCAAAACTCACGAAAATTCGATATTTAGGGGTCCCAAAAGCGATCTGTACATGCCTACTCCGTGTTAGAGTAATTTCAAAATACAGGCCAAAAACATACTGATAATCGATCTTTTAGGTGTCCAAAAGTCGATATGTGCATGCATTATCAGTACCCGTTTATATCTCAAATTCAGGCTCGAAACACCCGAAAATTCAATATTTTGGGGTCCCAGAAGCGATCTGTACATGCTTACTCAGTGCTAGAATATTTTCAAAATATAGGCTCAAAACATGCTAAAAATCGATATTATAGGTGCGTTACGGCGATATCTCAAATTCAGGCCCAAAACACCCGAAAATTCGATATTTTGGGGTCCCAGAAGCGATCTGTACATGCCTACTCCGTGTTAGAGTATTTTCAAAATACAGGCCCAAACATGCTCAAAATCGATGTTTTAGGTGCCAAAAATTCTATATGTGCATGCATCTTCAGTACCCGTTTATATCTCAAATTCAGGCTCAAAACACCCGAAAATACGATATTTTGGGGTCCCAGAAGCGATCTGTACATGCCTACTCCGTGCTAGATTATTTTCAAAATACAGGACCAAAACATGCTGAAAATCGATGTTTTAGATGCCTAAAGTCAATATGTGCATGTATCTTCTGTACCCGTTTATATCTCAAATTCTGGCTCAAAACACCCGAAAATTTAATATTATGGGGTCCCAGAAGCAATCTGTACATGCCTACTCAGTGCTAGAATATTTTCAAAATATAGGCTAAAAACATGCTAAAAATCGATATTATAGGTGCGTAAAGGCGATATCTCAAATTCAGGCCCAAAACACCCGAAAATTCGATATTTTGGGGTCCCAGAAGCGATCTGTACATGCCTACTCCGTGTTAGAGTATTTTCAAAATACAGGCCCAAACATGCTCAAAATCGATGTTTTAGGTGCCAAAAAGTCGATATGTGCATGCATCTTCAGTACCCGTTTATATCTCAAATTCAGGCTCAAAACACCCGAAAATTCGATATTTTGGGGTCCCAGAAGCGATCTGTACATGCCTACTCCGTGTTAGATTATTTTCAAAATACAGGCCCAAAACATGCTGAAAATCGATGTTTTAGATGCCTAAAGTCAATATGTGCATGTATCTTCTGTACCCGTTTATATCTCAAATTCAGGCTCAAAACACCCGAAAATTTAATATTTTGGGGTCCCAGAAGCAATCTGTACATGCCTACTCCGTGTTAGAGTAATTTTAAAATACAGGCCTAAAACATACTGAAAATTGATCTTTTAGGTGCCCAAAAGTCGATATGTGCATGCATTATCAGTACCCGTTTATATCTCAAATTCAGGCTCAAAACACCCGAAAATTCGATATTTTGGGGTCCTAGAAGCGATCTGTACATGCTTACTCAAGGCTAGAATATTTTCAAAATATAGGCTCAAAACATGCTACAAATCGATATTTTAGGTGCCTAAAGGCGATATCTCAAATTCAGGCCCAAGACACCCGAAAATTCGATATTTTGGGGTCCCAGAAGCGATCTGTACATGCCTACTCCGTGTTAGATTATTTTCAAAATACAGGCCCAAAACATGCTCAAAATCGATGTTTTAGGTGCCAAAAAGTCGAAATGTGCATGTATCTTCAGTACCCGTTTATATCCCAAATTCAGGCTCAAAACACCCGAAAATTCGATATTTTTGGGTCCCAGAAGCGATCTGTACATGCCTACTCCGTGTTAGATTATTTTCAAAATACAGGCCCAAAACATGCTCAAAATCTATATTTTAGGTGCCCAAAAGTCGATATGTGCATGCATCTTCTGTACTCGTTTATATCTCAAATTCAGGCTCAAAACACCCGAAAATTCGATATTTTGGGGTCCCAGAAGCGATCTGTACATGCTTACTCAGTGCTAGAATATTTTCAAAATATAGGCTCAAAACATGCTAAAATCGATATTTGAGGTGCGTAAAGGCGATATCTCAAATTCACGCCCAAAACACCCGAAAATTCGATATTTTGGGGTCCCAGAAGCGATCTGTGCATGCCTACTCCGTGTTAGAGTATTTTCAAAGTACAGGCCCAAAACATGCTCAAAATCGATGTTTTAGGTGCCAAAAAGTCGAAATGTGCATGCATCTTCAGTACCCATTTATATCTCAAATTCAGGCTCAAAACACCCGAAAATTCGATATTTAAGGGGCCCAGAAGCGATCTGTACATGCCTACGCCGTGTTAGTGTATTTTCAAAATACAGGCCCAAAACATGCTGAAAATCGATATTTTAGATGCCCAAAGTCAATATGTGCATGTATCTTCTGTACCCGTTTATATCTCAAATTCAGGCTCGAAACACCCGAAAATTCAATATTTTGGGGTCCCAGAAGCGATCTGTACATGCTTACTCAGTGCTAGAATATTTTCAAAATATAGGCTCAAAACATGCTAAAAATCGATATTATAGGTGCGTAACGGCGATATCTCAAATTCAGGCCCAAAACACCCGAAAATTCGATATTTTGGGGTCCCAGAAGCGATCTTTACATGCCTACTCCGTGTTAGAGTATTTTCAAAATACAGGCCCAAACATGCTCAAAATCGATGTTTTAGGTGCCAAAAATTCGATATGTGCATGCATCTTCAGTACCCGTTTATATCTCAAATTCAGGCTCAAAACACCCGAAAATACGATATTTTGGGGTCCCAGAAGCGATCTGTACATGCCTACTCCATGCTAGATTATTTTCAAAATACAGGACCAAAACATGCTGAAAATCGATGTTTTAGATGCCTAAAGTCAATATGTGCATGTATCTTCTGTACCCGTTTATATCTCAAATTCTGGCTCAAAACACCCGAAAATTTAATATTATGGGGTCCCAGAAGCAATCTGTACATGCCTACTCAGTGCTAGAATATTTTCAAAATATAGGCTAAAAACATGCTAAAAATCGATATTTTAGGTGCCAAAAAGACGATATATCAAATTAAGGCCCAAAACACACGAAAATTCGATATTTAGGGGTCCCAAAAGCGATCTGTACATGCCTACTCCGTGTTAGAGTAACTTCAAAATACAGGCCAAAAACATACTGAAAATCAATCTTTTAGGTGCCCAAAAGTCGATATGTGCATGCATCTTCTGTACCCGTTTTTATCTCAAATTAAGGCTCAAAACACCCGAAAATTCGATATTTTGGGGTCCCAGAAGCGATCTGTACATGCTTACTCAGTGATAGAATATTTTCTAAATATAGGCTCAAAACATGCTAAAAATCGATATTTTAGGTGCGGAAAGGCGATATCTCAAATTCAGGCCCAAAACACCCGAAAATTCGATATTTTGGGGTCCCAGAAGCGATCTGTACATGCCTACTCCGTGTTAGAGTATTTTCAAAATACAGGCCCAAAACATGCTCAAAATCGATGTTTTAGGTGCCAAAAAGTCGATATGTGCATGCATCTTCAGTACCCGTTTATATCTCAAATTCAGGCTCAAAACACCCGAAAATTCGATATTTTGGGGTCCCAGAAGCGATCTGTACATGCCTACTCCGTGTTAGATTATTTTCAAAATACAGGCCCAAAACATGCTCAAAATCGATATTTTAGGTGCCCAAAAGTCGATATGTGCATGCATCTTCTGTACTCGTTTATATCTCAAATTCAGGCTCAAAACACCCGAAAATTCGATATTTTGGGGTCCCAGAAGCGATCTGTACATGCTTACTCAGTGCTAGAATATTTTCAAAATATAGGCTCAAAACATGCTAAAATCGATATTTGAGGTGCGTAAAGGCGATATCTCAAATTTACGCCCAAAACACCCGAAAATTCGATATTTTGGGGTCCCAGAAGCGATCTGTGCATGCCTACTCCGTGTTAGAGTATTTTCAAAGTACAGGCCCAAAACATGCTCAAAATCGATGTTTTAGGTGCCAAAAAGTCGAAATGTGCATGCATCTTCAGTACCCATTTATATCTCAAATTCAGGCTCAAAACACCCGAAAATTCGATATTTAAGGGGCCCAGAAGCGATCTGTACATGCCTACTCCGTGTTAGTGTATTTTCAAAATACAGGCCCAAAACATGCTGAAAATCGATATTTTAGATGCCCAAAGTCAATATGTGCATGTATCTTCTGTTCCCGTTTATATCTCAAATTCAGGCTCGAAACACCCGAAAATTCAATATTTTGGGGTCCCAGAAGCGATCTGTACATGCTTACTCAGTGCTAGAATATTTTCAAAATATTGGCTCAAAACATGCTAAAAATCGATATTATAGGTGCGTAAAGGCGATATCTCAAATTCAGGCCCAAAACACCAGAAAATTCGATATTTTGGGGTCCCAGAAGCGATCTGTACATGCCTACTCCGTGTTAGAGTATTTTCAAAATACAGGCCAAAACATGCTCAAAATCGATGTTTTAGGTGCCAAAAAGTCGATATGTGCATGCATCTTCAGTACCCGTTTATATCTCAAATTCAGGCTCAAAACACCCGAAAATTCGATATTTTGGGGTCCCAGAAGCGATCTGTACATGCCTACTCCGTGTTAGATTATT
This sequence comes from Petrolisthes cinctipes, assembly GCA_033782935.1. NCBI lineage: Eukaryota > Metazoa > Arthropoda > Malacostraca > Decapoda > Porcellanidae > Petrolisthes > Petrolisthes cinctipes. Next base: position 6,157,847 of record JAWQEG010000030.1, read on the forward strand.
TTCAAAATACAGACCCGAAACAAGCTGAAAATCGATGTTTTAGATGCCTAAAGTCAATATGTGCATGTATCTTCTGTACCCGTTTATATCTCAAATTCATGCTCAGAACACCCGAAAATTTAATATTTTGGGGTCCCAGAAGCAATCTGTACATGCCTACTCAGTGCTAGAATATTTTCATAATATAGACTAAAAACATGCTAAAAATCGATATTTTAGGTGCCAAAAAGACGATATATCAAATCAAGGCCCAAAACTCACGAAAATTCGATATTTAGGGGTCCCAAAAGCGATCTGTACATGCCTACTCCGTGTTAGAGTAATTTCAAAATACAGGCCAAAAACATACTGATAATCGATCTTTTAGGTGTCCAAAAGTCGATATGTGCATGCATTATCAGTACCCGTTTATATCTCAAATTCAGGCTCGAAACACCCGAAAATTCAATATTTTGGGGTCCCAGAAGCGATCTGTACATGCTTACTCAGTGCTAGAATATTTTCAAAATATAGGCTCAAAACATGCTAAAAATCGATATTATAGGTGCGTTACGGCGATATCTCAAATTCAGGCCCAAAACACCCGAAAATTCGATATTTTGGGGTCCCAGAAGCGATCTGTACATGCCTACTCCGTGTTAGAGTATTTTCAAAATACAGGCCCAAACATGCTCAAAATCGATGTTTTAGGTGCCAAAAATTCTATATGTGCATGCATCTTCAGTACCCGTTTATATCTCAAATTCAGGCTCAAAACACCCGAAAATACGATATTTTGGGGTCCCAGAAGCGATCTGTACATGCCTACTCCGTGCTAGATTATTTTCAAAATACAGGACCAAAACATGCTGAAAATCGATGTTTTAGATGCCTAAAGTCAATATGTGCATGTATCTTCTGTACCCGTTTATATCTCAAATTCTGGCTCAAAACACCCGAAAATTTAATATTATGGGGTCCCAGAAGCAATCTGTACATGCCTACTCAGTGCTAGAATATTTTCAAAATATAGGCTAAAAACATGCTAAAAATCGATATTTTAGGTGCCAAAAAGACGATATATCAAATTAAGGCCCAAAACACACGAAAATTCGATATTTAGGGGTCCCAAAAGCGATCTGTACATGCCTACTCCGTGTTAGAGTAACTTCAAAATACAGGCCACAAAACATACTGAAAATCAATCTTTTAGGTGCCCAAAAGTCGATATGTGCATGCATCTTCTGTACCCGTTTTTATCTCAAATTCAGGCTCAAAACACCCGAAAATTCGATATTTTTGGGTCCCAGAAGCGATCTGTACATGCTTACTCAGTGATAGAATATTTTCAAAATATAGGCTCAAAACATGCTAAAAATCGATATTTTAGGTGCGGAAAGGCGATATCTCAAATTCAGGCCCAAAACACCCGAAAATTCGATATTTTGGGGTCCCAGAAGCGATCTGTACATGCCTACTCCGTGTTAGAGTATTTTCAAAATACAGGCCCAAAACATGCTCAAAATCGATGTTTTAGGTGCCAAAAAGTCGATATGTGCATGCATCTTCAGTACCCGTTTATATCTCAAATTCAGGCTCAAAACACCCGAAAATTCGATATTTTGGGGTCCCAGAAGCGATCTGTACATGCCTACTCCGTGTTAGATTATTTTCAAAATACAGGCCCAAAACATGCTCAAAATCGATATTTTAGGTGCCCAAAAGTCGATATGTGCATGCATCTTCTGTACTCGTTTATATCTCAAATTCAGGCTCAAAACACCCGAAAATTCGATATTTTGGGGTCCCAGAAGCGATCTGTACATGCTTACTCAGTGCTAGAATATTTTCAAAATATAGGCTCAAAACATGCTAAAATCGATATTTGAGGTGCGTAAAGGCGATATCTCAAATTCACGCCAAAACACCCGAAAATTCGATATTTTGGGGTCCCAGAAGCGATCTGTGCATGCCTACTCCGTGTTAGAGTATTTTCAAAGTACAGGCCCAAAACATGCTCAAAATCGATGTTTTAGGTGCCAAAAAGTCGAAATGTGCATGCATCTTCAGTACCCATTTATATCTCAAATTCAGGCTCAAAACACCCGAAAATTCGATATTTAAGGGGCCCAGAAGCGATCTGTACATGCCTACTCCGTGTTAGTGTATTTTCAAAATACAGGCCCAAAACATGCTGAAAATCGATATTTTAGATGCCCAAAGTCAATATGTGCATGTATCTTCTGTTCCCGTTTATATCTCAAATTCAGGCTCAGAACACCCGAAAATTTAATATTTTGGGGTCCCAGAAGCAATCTGTACATGCCTACTCAGTGCTAGAATATTTTCCTAATATAGACTAAAAACATGCTAAAAATCGATATTTTAGGTGCCAAAAAGACGATATATCAAATCAAGGCCCAAAACTCACGAAAATTCGATATTTAGGGGTCCCAAAAGCGATCTGTACATGCCTACTCCGTGTTAGAGTAATTTCAAAATACAGGCCAAAAACGTACTGATAATCGATCTTTTAGGTGTCCAAAAGTCGATATGTGCATGCATTATCAGTACCCGTTTATATCTCAAATTCAGGCTCAAAACACCCGAAAATTCGATATTTTGGGGTCCCAGAAGCGATCTGTACATGCCTACTCCGTGTTAGATTATTTTCAAAATACAGGCCAAAAACATGCTGAAAATCTATGTTTTAGATGCCTAAAGTCAATATGTGCATGTATCTTCTGTACCCGTTTATATCTCAAATTCTGGCTCAAAACACCCGAAAATTCAATATTTTGGGGTCCCAGAAGCAATCTGTACATGCCTACTCAGTGCTAGAATATTTTCAAAATATAGGCTAAAAACATGCTAAAAATCGATATTTTAGGTGCCAAAAAGTCGATATCTCAAATTAAGGCCCAAAACACACGAAAATTCGATATTTAGGGGTCCCAAAAGCGATCTGTACATGCATACTCCGTGTTAGAGTAACTTCAAAATACAGGCCAAAAACATACTGAAAATCAATCTTTTAGGTGCCCAAAAGTCGATATGTGCATGCATCTTCTGTACCCGTTTTTATCTGTAATTCAGGCTCAAAACACCCGAAAATTCGATATTTTGGGGTCCCAGAAGCGATCTGTACATGCTTACCCAGTGATAAAATATTTTCAAAATATAGGCAGAAAACATGCTAAAAATCGATATTTTAGGTGCGTAAAGGCGATATCTCAAATTCAGGCCCAAAATACCCGAAAATTCGATATTTTTGTGTCCCAGAAGCGATCTGTACATGCCTACTGAGTGCTTGAATTTTTTCAAAATATAGGGTCAAAACATGCTCAAAATCGATCTTTTAGGTGCCCAAAAGTCGATATGTGCTTGTATCTTCTGTACCCGTTTATATCTCAAATTCTGGCCCTAAACACCCGAAATTCGATATTTTGGGGTCCCAGAAGCGATCTGTACATGCCTACTCAGTGCTAGAATGTTTTCAAAATATAGGCTCAAAACAAGCTCAAAATCGATATTTTAGGTGCCCAAAAGTCGATATGTGCATGCATCTTCTGTACTCGTTTATATCTCAAATTCAGGCTCAAAACACCCGAAAATTCGATATTTTGGGGTCCCAGTAGCGATCTGTACATGCTTACTCAGTTCTAGAATATTTTCAAAATATAGGCTCAAAACATGCTAAAATCGATATTTGAGGTGCGTAAATGCGATATCTCAAATTCACGCCCAAAACACCCGAAAATTCGATATTTTGGAGTCCCAGAAGCGATCTGTGCATGCCTTCTCCGTGTTAGAGTATTTTCAAAGTACAGGCCCAAAACATGCTCAAAATCGATGTTTTAGGTGCCAAAAAGTCGATATGTGCATGCATATTCAGTACCCGTTTATATCTCAAATTCAGGCTCGAAACACCCGAAAATTCGATATTTTGGGGTCCCATAAACGATCTGTACATGCCTACTCCGTGTTAGATTATTTTCAAAATACAGGCCAAAAACATGCTGAAAATCTATGTTTTAGATGCCTAAAGTCAATATGTGCATGTATCTTCTGTACCTGTTTATATCTCAAGTTCAGGCTCAAAACACCCGAAAATTCAATATTTTGGGGTTCCAGAAGCAATCTGTACATGCCTACTCAGTGCTAGAATATTTTCAAAATATAGGCTAAAAACATGCTAAAAATCGATATTTTAGGTGCCAAAAAGTCGATATCTCAAATTAAGGCCCAAAACACCCGAAAATTCGATATTTAGGGGTCCCAAAAGCGATCTGTACATGCCTACTCCGTATTAGAGTAACTTCAAAATACAGGCCAAAAACATACTGAAAATCAATCTTTTAGGTGCCCAAAAGTCGATATGTGCATCCATCTTCTGTACCCGTTTTTATCTCTAATTCAGGCTCAAAACACCCGAAAATTCGATATTTTGGGGTCCCAGAAGCGATCTGTACATGCTTACTCAGTGATAGAATATTTTCAAAATATAGGCAGAAAACATGCTAAAAATCGATATTTTAAGTGCGTAAAGGCGATATCTCAAATTCAGTCCCAAAACACCCGAAAATTCGATATTTTTGTGTCCCAGAAGCGATCTGTACATGCCTACTGAGTGCTTGAATTTTTTCAAAATATAGGGTCAAAACATGCTCAAAATCGATCTTTTAGGTGCCCAAAAGTCGATATGTGCTTGTATCTTCTGTACCCGTTTATATCTCAAATTCTGGCCCTAAACACCCGAAATTCGATATTTTGGGGTCCCAGAAGCGATCTGTAAATGCCTACTCAGTGCTAGAATGTTTTCACAAAATAGGCTCAAAACATGCTCAAAATCGATATTTTAGGTGCCCAAAAGTCGATATGTGCATGCATCTTCTGTACTCGTTTATATCTCAAATTCAGGCTCAAAACACCCGAAAATTCGATATTTTGGGGTCCCAGTAGCGATCTGTACATGCTTACTCAGTTCTAGAATATTTTCAAAATATAGGCTCAAAACATGCTAAAATCGATATTTGAGGTGCGTAAATGCGATATCTCAAATTCACGCCCAAAACACCCGAAAATTCGATATTTTGGAGTCCCAGAAGCGATCTGTGCATGCCTTCTCCGTGTTAGAGTATTTTCAAAGTACAGGCCCAAAACATGCTCAAAATCGATGTTTTAGGTGCCAAAAAGTCGAAATGTGCATGCATCTTCAGTACCCATTTATATCTCAAATTCTGGCTCAAAACACCCGAAAATTCGATATTTTGGGGTCCCAAAAGCGATCTGTACATGCCTACTCCGTGTTAGAGTATTTTCAAAATACAGGCCCAAAACATGCTGAAAATCGATATTTTAGATGCCCAAAGTCAATATGTGCATGTATCTTCTGTACACGTTTATATCTCAAATTCAGGCTCGAAACACCCGAAAATTCAATATTTAGGGGTTCCAGAAGCGATCTGTACATGCTTACTCAGTGCTAGAATATTTTCAAAATATAGGCTCAAAACATGCTAAAAATCGATATTTTAGGTGTCTAAAGGCGATATCTCAAATTCAGGCCCAAAACACCCGAAAATTCGATATTCTGGGGTCCCAGAAGCGATCTGTACATGCCTACTCCGTGTTAGAGTATTTTCAAAATACAGGCCCAAAACATGCTCAAAATCGATGTTTTAGGTGCCAAAAAGTCGATATGTGCATGCATCTTCAGTACCCGTTTATATCTCAAATTCAGGCTCGAAACACCTGAAAATTCGATATTTTGGGGTCCCAAAAGCGATCTGTACATGCCTACTCAGTGCTAGAATGTTTTCAAAATATAGGCTCACAACATGCTCAAAATCGATATTTTAGGTGCCCAAAAGTCGATATGTGCATGCATCTTCTGTACTTGTTTAGATCTCAAATTCAGGCTCAAAACACCCGAAAATTCGATATTTTGGGGTCCCATAAGCGATCTGTACATGCCTACTCAGTGCTAGAATATTTTCAAAATATAGGCTAAGAAAATGCTAAAAATCGATGTTTTAGGTGCCAAAAAGTCGATATCTCAAATTAAGGCCCGAAACACCCGAAAATTTGATATTTAGGGGTCCCAGAAGCGATCTGCACATGCCTACTCCGTGTTAGAGTAATTTCAAAATACAGGCCAAAAACATACTGAAAATCGATCTTTTAGGTGCCCAAAAGTCGATATGTGCATGCATCTTCTGTACCCGTTTATATCTCAAATCCTGGCCCTAAACACCCGAAAATTCCATATTTTTGGGCCCCAGAAGCTATCTGTACATGCATACTCAGTGCTAGAATTTTTTCAAGATATATGCTGAAAACATGCTCAAAATCGATATTTTAGGTGCCCAAAAGTCGATATGTGCATGCATCTTCTGTACTCGTTTATATCTCAAATTCAGGCTCAAAACACCCGATAATTCGATATTTTGGGGTCCCAGAAGTGATCTGTACATGCTTACTCAGTGCTAGAATATTTTCAAAATATAGGTTAAAAACATGCTCAAAATCAATATTTTAGGTGCCAAAAAGTCGATATCTCAAATTAAGGCCCGAAACACCCGAAAATTCGATATTTAGGGGTCCCAGAAGAGATCTGTACATTCCTACTCCGTGTTAGAGTATTTACAAAATACAGGCCAAAAACATACTGAAAGTCGATGTTTTAGGTGCCCAAAAGTCGATATGTGCATGCATCTTCTGTACCCGTTTATATCTCAAATTCTGGCCCTAAACACCCTTAAATTCGATATTTTTGGGTCCCAGAAGCGATCTGTACTCAGTGCTAGAAATTTTTCAAAATATAGGCTCAAAACATGCTCAAAATCGATATTTTAGGTGCCCAAAAGTCGATATGTGCATGCATCTTCTGTACTCGTTTATATCTCAAGTTCAGGCTCAAAACACCCGATAATTCGATATTTTGGGGTCCCAGAAGCAATCTGTACATGCTTACTCAGTGATAGAATATTTTCAAAATATAGGCTCAAAACATGCTAAAAATCGATATATAAGGTGCCTAAAGGCGATATCTCAAATTCAGGCCCAAAACACCCGAAAATTCGATATTTTGGGGTCCCAGAAGCGATCTGTACATGCCTACTCCGTGTTAGAGTATTTTCAAAATACAGGCCAAAAACATGCTCAAAATCGATGTTTTAGGTGCCCAAAAGTCGATATGTGCATTCATCTTCAGTACCCGTTTATATCTCAAATTCAGGCTCAAAACACCCGAAAATTCGATATTTTGGGGTCCCAGAAGCGATCTGTACATGCCTACTCCGTGTTAGAGTATTTTCAAAATACAGGCACAAAACATGCTGAAAATCGATATTTTAGATGCCTAAAGTCAATATGTGCATGTATCTTCTGTACCCTTTTATATCTCAAATTCAGGCTCAAAACACCCGAAAATTCAATATTTTGGGGTCCCAGAAGCGATATGTACATGCCTCCTCAGTGCTAGAATGTTTTATAAATATAGGCTCAAAACATGCTCAAAATCGATATTTTAGGTGCCCAAAAGTCAATATCTGCATGCATCTTCTGTACTCGTTTATATCTCAAATTCAGGCTCAAAACACCCGATAATTCGATATTTTGGGGTCCCAGAAGCGATCTGTACATGCTTACTCAGTGCTAGAATATTTTCAAAATATTGGCTAAAAACATGCTAAAAATCGATATTTTAGGTGCCAAAAAGTCGATATCTCAAATTAAGGCCCGAAACACCCGAAAATTCGATATTTAGGGGTCCCAGAAGCGATCTGTACATGCCTACTCCGTGTTAGAGTATTTTCAAAATACAGGCCAAGAACATACTGAAAATCGATCTTTTAGGTGCCCAAAAGTCGATATGTGCATTAATCTTTTGTACCCGTTCATATCTCAAATTCTGTCCATAAACACCCGAAAATTCGATATTTTTGGGTCCCAGAAGCCTTTTGCCTAATCAGTGCTAGAATGTTTTCAAAATATAGGCTCAAAACATGCTCAAAATCGATATTTTAGGTGCCCAAAAGTCGATATGTGGATGCATCTTCTGTACTCGTTAATATCTCAAATTCAGGCTCAAAACACCCGATAATTCGATATTTTGGGGTCCCAGAAGCGATCTGTACATGCTTACTCAGTGCTAGAATATTTTCAAAATATAGGCTCAAAACATGCTAAAAATCGATATTTTAGTTGCGTAAAGGCGATATCTCAAATTCAGGCCCAAAACACCCGAAAATTCGATATTTTGGGGTCCCAGAAGCGATCTGTACATGCCTACTCCGTGTTAGAGTATTTTCAAAATACAGGTCCAAAACATTCTCAAAATCGATGTTTTAGGTGCCAAAAAGTCGATATGTGCATGCATCTTCCGTACCCGTTTATATCTCAAATTCAGGTTTAAAACACCCGAAAATTCGATATTTTGTGGTCCCAGAAACGATCTGTACATGCCTACTCCGTGTTAGAGTATTTTCAAAATACAGGCCCAAAACTTGCTGAAAATCGATATTTTAGATGCCTAAAGTCAATATGTGCATGTATCTTCTGTATCCGTTTATATCTCAAATTCAGGCTCAAAACACCCGAAAATTCGATATTTTGGGGTCCCAAAAGCAATCTGTATATGCCTACTCAGTGCTAGAATATTTTCAAAATATAGGCTTAAAACATGCTAAAAATCGATATTTTAGGTGCCAAAAAGTCGATATCTCAAATTAAGGTACAAAACACCCGAAAATTCGATATTTAGGGGTCCGAGAAGCGATTTGTACATGCCTACTCCGTGTTAGAGTAATTTCAAAATACAGGCCAAAAACATACTGAAAATCAATCTTTTAGGTGCCCAAAAGTCGATATGTGCATGCATCTTCTGTACCCGTTTATATCTGAAATTCTGTCCCTAAACACCCGAAAATTCGATATTTTTGTGTCCCAGAAGCGATCTGAACATGCCTACTCAGTGCTAGAATGTTTTCAAAATATAGGGTCACAACATGCTAAAAATCGATATTTTAGGTGCCCAAAAGTCGATATGTGCATGCATCTTCTATACTCGTTTAGATCTCAAATTCAGGCTCAAAACACCCGAAAATTCGATATTTTGGGGTCCTATAAGCGATCTGTACATACCTACTCAGTGCTAGAATATTTTCAAAATATAGGCTAAGAAAATGCTAAAAATCGATATTTTAGGTGCCAAAAAGTCGATATCTCAAATTAAGGCTCGAAACACCCGAAAATTCGATATTTAGGGGTCCCAGAAGCGATCTGTACATGCCTACTCCGTGTTAGAGTATTTTCAAAATACAGGCCAAAAACATACTGAAAATCGATCATTTAGGTGCCCAAAAGTCGATATTTGCATGCATCTTCTGTACCCGTTTATATCTCAAATTCAGGCTCAAAACACCCGAAAATTCAATATTTAGGGGTCCCAGAAGCGATCTGTACATGCCTACTCCGTGTTAGAGTATTTTGAAAATACAGGCCAAAAACATACTGAAAATCGATCTTTTAGGTGCCCAAAAGTCGATATTTGCATGCATCTTCTGTACCCGTTTATATCTCAAATTCTGGCTCAAAACACCCGAAAATTCAATATTTTTGGGTCCCAGAAGCGATCTGTACATGCATACTCAGTGCTAGAATATTTTCAAGATATATGCTCAAAACATGCTCAAAATCGATATTTTAGGTGCCCAAAAGTCGATATGTGCATGCATCTTCTGTACTCGTTTATATCTCAAATTCAGGCTCAAAACACCCGATAATTCGATATTTTGGGGTCCCAGAAGTGATCTGTACATGCTTACTCAGTGCTAGAATATTTTCAAAATATAGGTTAAAAACATGCTCAAAATCAATATTTTAGGTGCCAAAAAGTTGATATCTCAAATTAAGGCCCGAAACACCCGAAAATTCGATATTTAGGGGTCCCAGAAGAGATCTGTACATGCCTACTCTGTGTTAGAGTATTTCCAAAATACAGGCCCAAAACATACTGAAAATCGATCTTTAAGGAGCCCAAAAGTCGATATGTGCATGCATCTTCTGTACCCGTTTATATCTCAAATTCTGGCCCTAAACACCCGAAAATTCGATATTTTTGGGTCCCAGAAGCGATCTGTACTCAGTGCTAGAAATTTTTCAAAATATAGGCTCAAAACATGCTCAAAATCGATATTTTAGGTGCCCAAAAGTCGATATGTGCATGCATCTTCTGTACTCGTTTATATCTCAAGTTCAGGCTCAAAACACCCGATAATTCGATATTTTGGGGTCCCAGAAGCAATCTGTACATGCTTACTCAGTCCTAGAATATTTTCAAAATATAGGCTCAAAACATGCTCAAAATCAATATTTTAGGTGCCAAAAAGTCGATATCTCAAATTAATGCCCGAAACACCCGAAAATTCGATATTTAGGGGTCCCAGAAGAGATCTGTACATGCCTACTCCGTGTTAGAGTATTTTCAAAATACAGGCCAAAAACATACTGAAAATCGATCTTTTAGGAGCCCAAAAGTCGATATGTGCAAGCATCTTCTGTACCCGTTTATATCTCAAATTCTGGCCCTAAACACCCGAAAATTCGATATTTTGGGGTCCCAGAAGCGATCTGTACATGCCTACTCCGTGTTAGAGTATTTTCAAAATACAGGCACAAAAACATGCTGAAAATCGATATTTTAGATGCCTAAAGTCAATATGTGCATGTATCTTCTGTACCCTTTTATATCTCAAATTCAGGCTCAAAACACCCGAAAATTCAATATTTTGGGGTCCCAGAAGCGATCTGTACATGCCTCCTCAGTGCTAGAATGTTTTCAAAATATAGGCTCAAAACATGCTCAAAATCGATATTTTAGGTGCCCAAAAGTCAATATGTGCATGCATCTTCTGTACTCGTTTATATCTCAAATTCAGGCTCAAAACACCCGATAATTCGATATGTTGGGGTCCCAGAAGCGATCTGTACATGCTTACTCAGTGCTAGAATATTTTCAAAATATAGGCTAAAAACATGCTAAAAATCGATATTTTAGGTGCCAAAAAGTCGATATCTCAAATTAAGGCCCGAAACACCCTAAAATTCGATATTTAGGGGTCCCAGAAGCGATCTGTACATGCCTACTCCGTGTTAGAGTATTTTCAAAATACAGGCCAAGAACATACTGAAAATCGATCTTTTAGGTGCCCAAAAGTCGATATGTGCATTAATCTTCTGTACCCGTTTATATCTGAAATTCTGTCCCTAAACACCCGAAAATTCGATATTTTGGGGTCCCAGAAGCGATCTGTACATGCCTACTCAGTGCTAGAATTTTTTCAAAATATAGGCTCAAAACATGCTCAAAATCGATATTTTAGGTGCCCAAAAGTCGATATGTGCATGCATCTTTTGTACCCGTTTATATCTCAAATTCTGGCCCTAAACACCCGAAAATTCGATATTTTTGGGTCCCAGAAGCGATCTGTACTCAGTGCTAGAAATTTTTCAAAATATAGGCTCAAAACATGCTCAAAATCGATATTTTAGGTGCCCAAAAGTCGATATGTGCATGCATCTTCTGAACTCGTTTATATCTCAAGTTCAGGCTCAAAACACCCGATAATGCGATATTTTGGGGTCCCAGAAGCAATCTGTACATGCTTACTCAGTCCTAGAATATTTTCAAAATATAGGCTCAAAACATGCTCAAAATCAATATTTTAGGTGCCAAAAAGTCGATATCTCAAATTAATGCCCGAAACACCCGAAAATTCGATATTTAGGGGTCCCAGAAGAGATCTGTACATGCCTACTCCGTGTTAGAGTATTTTCAAAATACAGGCCAAAAACATACTGAAAATCGATCTTTTAGGAGCCCAAAAGTCGATATGTGCAAGCATCTTCTGTACCCGTTTATATCTCAAATTCTGGCCCTAAACACCCGAAAATTCGATATTTTGGGGTCCCAGAAGCGATCTGTACATGCCTACTCCGTGTTAGAGTATTTTCAAAATACAGGCACAAAAACATGCTGAAAATCGATATTTTAGATGCCTAAAGTCAATATGTGCATGTATCTTCTGTACCCTTTTATATCTCAAATTCAGGCTCAAAACACCCGAAAATTCAATATTTTGGGGTCCCAGAAGCGATCTGTACATGCCTCCTCAGTGCTAGAATGTTTTCAAAATATAGGCTCAAAACATGCTCAAAATCGATATTTTAGGTGCCCAAAAGTCAATATGTGCATGCATCTTCTGTACTCGTTTATATCTCAAATTCAGGCTCAAAACACCCGATAATTCGATATGTTGGGGTCCCAGAAGCGATCTGTACATGCTTACTCAGTGCTAGAATATTTTCAAAATATAGGCTAAAAACATGCTAAAAATCGATATTTTAGGTGCCAAAAAGTCGATATCTCAAATTAAGGCCCGAAACACCCTAAAATTCGATATTTAGGGGTCCCAGAAGCGATCTGTACATGCCTACTCCGTGTTAGAGTATTTTCAAAATACAGGCCAAGAACATACTGAAAATCGATCTTTTAGGTGCCCAAAAGTCGATATGTGCATTAATCTTCTGTACCCGTTTATATCTGAAATTCTGTCCCTAAACACCCGAAAATTCGATATTTTGGGGTCCCAGAAGCGATCTGTACATGCCTACTCAGTGCTAGAATTTTTTCAAAATATAGGCTCAAAACATGCTCAAAATCGATATTTTAGGTGCCCAAAAGTCGATATGTGCATGCATCTTTTGTACCCGTTTATATCTCAAATTCTGGCCCTAAACACCCGAAAATTCGATATTTTTGGGTCCCAGAAGCGATCTGTACTCAGTGCTAGAAATTTTTCAAAATATAGGCTCAAAACATGCTCAAAATCGATATTTTAGGTGCCCAAAAGTCGATATGTGCATGCATCTTCTGAACTCGTTTATATCTCAAGTTCAGGCTCAAAACACCCGATAATGCGATATTTTGGGGTCCCAGAAGCAATCTGTACATGCTTACTCAGTGCTAGAATATTTTCAAAATATAGGCTCAAAACATGCTCAAAATCAATATTTTAGGTGCCAAAAAGTCGATATCTCAAATTAAGGCCCGAAACACCCGAAAATTCGATATTTAGGGGTCCCAGAAGCGATCTGTACATGCCTACTCCGTGTTAGAGTATTTTCAAAATACAGGCTAAGAACATACTGAAAATCGATCTTTTAGGTGCCCAAAAGTCGATATGTGCATTAATCTTCTGTACCCGTTTATATCTCAAATTCTGTCCCTAAACACCCGAAAATTCGATATTTTTGGGTCCCAGAAGCGATCTGCACATGCCTACTCAGTGCTAGAATTTTTTCAAAATATAGGCTCAAAACATGCTCAAAATCGATATTTTAGGTGCCCAAAAGTCGATAGGTGCATGCATCTTCTGTACTTGTTAATATCTCAAATTCAGGCTCAATTCACCCGATAATTCGATATTTTGGGGTCCCAGAAGCGATCTGTACATGCTTACTCAGTGCTAGAATATTTTCAAAATATAGTGAGCGCTCAAAACATGCTAAAAATCGATATTTTAGGCGCCAAAAAGTCGATATCTAAAATCCAGTCCCAAAACACCCTAAAATTCGATATTTTGGGGTCCCAGAAGCGATCTGTACATGCCTACTCAGTGCTAGAATTTTTTCAAAATATAGGCCCAAAACATGCTCAAAATCGATATTTTAGGTGCCCAAAAGTCGATATGTGCATGCATCTTCTGTACTCGTTTATATCTCAAATTCAGGCTCAAAACACCCGATAATTCGATATTTTAGGGTCCCAGAAACGATCTGTACATGCTTACTCAGTGCTAGAATATTTTCAAAATATAGGCTAAAAACATGCTCAAAATCAATATTTTAGGTGCCAAAAAGTCGATATCTCAAATTAAGGCCCGAAACACCCGAAAATTCGATTTAGGGGTCCCAGAAGCGATCTGTACATGCCTACTCCGTGTTAGAGTATTTTCAAAATACAGGCCAAAAACATACTAAAATCGATCTTTTAGGTGCCCAAAAGTCGATATGTGCATGCATCTTCTGTACTCGTTTATATCTCAAATTCAGGCTCAAAACACCCGATAATTCGATATTTTGGGGTCCCAGAAGCGATCTGTACATGCTTACTCAGTGCTAGAATATTTTCAAAATATAGGCTAAAAACATGCTAAAAATCGATATTTAAGGTGCCTAAAGGCGATATCTCAAATTCAGGCCAAAAACACCCGAAATTCGATATTTTGGGGTCCCAGAAGCGATCTGTACATGCTCACTCCGTGTTAGAGTATTCTCAAAATACTGGCCCAAAACATGCTCGAAATCGATGTTTTAGGTGCCAAAAAGTCGATATGTGCATGCATCTTCAGTACCCGTTTATATCTCAAATTCAGGCTCAAAACACCCGAAAATTCGATATTTTGGGGTCCCAGAAGCGATCTGTACATGCCTGCTCCGTGTTAGAGTATTTTCAAAATACAGGCCCATAACATGCTGAAAATCGATATATTAGGTGCCAAAAAGTCGATATGTGCATGCATCTTCAGTACCCATTTATATCTCAAATTCAGGCTCAAAACACCCGAAAATTCGATATTTTGGGGTCCCAGAAGCGATCTGTACATGCCTACTCCGAGTTAGAGTATTTTCAAAATACAGGCACAAAAACATGCTGAAAATCGATATTTTAGATGCCTAAAGTCAATATGTGCATGTATCTTCTGTACCCTTTTATATCTCAAATTCAGGCTCAAAACACCCGAAAATTCAATATTTTGGGGTCCCAGAAGCGATCTGTACATGCCTCCTCAGTGCTAGAATGTTTTCAAAATATAGGCTAAAAACATGCTAAAAATCGATATATTAGGTGCCAAAAAGTCGATATCTCAAATTAAGGCCCAAAACACCCGAAAATTCGATATTTAGGGGTCCCAGAAGCGATCTGTACATGCCTACTCCATGTTAGAGTCTTTTCAAAATACAGGCCAAAAACATACTGAAAATCGATCTTTTAGGTGCCCAAAAGTCGATATGTGCATGCATCTTCTGTACGCGTTTATATCTCAAATTCTGTCCCTAAACACCCGAAAATTCGATATTTTTGGGTCCCAGAAGCGATCTGTAAATGCCTACTCCGTGTTTGAGTATTTTCAAAATACAGGCCCAAAACATGCTGAAACTCGATCTTTTAGGTGCCCAAAAGTCGATATGTGCATGCATCTTCAGTACCCATTTATATCTCAAATTCAGGCTCAAAACACCCGAAAATTCGATATTTTGGGATCCCAGAAGCGATCTGTACATGCCGACTCCGTTTTAGAGTATTTTCAAAATACAGGCCCAAAACATGCTGAAAATCGATATTTTAGATGCCCAAAGTCAATATGTGCATGTATCTTCTGTACCCGTTTATATCTCAAATTCAGGCTCAAAACACCCGAAAATTATATATTTCTGGGTCCCAGAAGCAATCTGTACATGACTACTTAGTGCTAGAATATTTTCAAAATATAGGCTAAAAACATGCTCAAAATCAATATTTTAGGTGCCAAAAAGTCGATATCTTAAATTAAGGCCCGAAACACCCGAAAATTCGATATTTAGGGGTCCCAGAAGCGATCTGTACATGCCTACTCCATGTTAGAGTATTTTCAAAATACAGGCCAAAAACATACTGAAAATAGATCCTTTAGGTGCCCAAAAGTCGATATATGCATGCATCTTCTTTACGCGTTTATATCTCAAATTATTTCCCTAAACACCCGAAAATTCGATATTTTTGTGTCTCAGAAGCGATCTCTGCATGCCTACTCAGTGCTAGAATTTTTTCAAAATATAGGCTCAAAACATGCTCAAAATCAATATTTTAGGTGCCCAAAAGTCGATATGTGCATGCATCTTCTGTACTCGTTTATATCTCAAATTCAGGCTCAAAACACCCGATAATTCGATATTTTAGGGTCCCAGAAGCGATCTGTACATGCTTACTCAGTGCTAGAATATTTTCAAAATATAGGCTAAAAACATGCTCAAAATCAATATTTTAGGTGCCAAAAAGTCGATATCTCAAATTAAGGCCCAAAACACCCGAAACTTCGATATTTAGGGGTCCCAGAAGAGATCTGTACATGCCTACTCCGTGTTAGAGTATTTTCAAAATACAGGCCAAAAACATACTGAAAATCGATCTTTTAGGTGCCCAAAAGTCGATATGTGCATGCATCTTCTGTACCCGTTTATATCTCAAATTCTGGCCCTAAACACCCGAAAATTCGATATTTTTGGGTCCCAGAAGCGATCTGTACTCAGTGCTAGAAATTTTTCAAAATATAGGCTCAAAACATGCTCAAAATCGATATTTTAGGAGCCCAAAAGTCGATATGTGCATGCATCTTCTGTACTCGTTTATATCTCAAGTTCAGGCTCAAAACACCCGATAATTCGATATTTTGGGGTCCTAGAAGCAATCTGTACATGCTTACTCAGTGCTAGAATATTTTCAAAATATAGGCTCAAAACATGCTAAAAATCGATATATAAGGTGCCTAAAGGCGATATCTCAAATTCAGGCCCAAAACACCCGAAAATTCGACATTTTGGGGTCCCAGAAGCGATCTGTACATGCCTACTCCGTGTTAGAGTATTTTCAAAATACAGGCCAAAAACATGCTAAAAATCGATGTTTTAGGTGCCCAAAAGTCGATATGTGCATTCATCTTCAGTACCCGTTTATATCTCAAATTCAGGCTCAAAACACCCGAAAATTCGATATTTTGGGGTCCCAGAAGCGATCTGTACATGCCTACTCCGTGTTAGAGTATTTTCAAAATACAGGCCCAAAACATGCTGAAAATCGATATTTTAGATGTCTAAAGTCAATATGTGCATGTATCTTCTGTACCCGTTTATATCTCAAATTCAGGCTCAAAACACCCGAAAATTCAATATTTTGGGGTTCCAGAAGCGATCTGTACATGCCTCCTCAGTGCTAGAATGTTTTCAAAATATAGGCTCAAAACATGCTCAAAATCGATATTTTAGGTGCCCAAAAGTCGATATGTGCATGCATCTTCTGTACCCGTTTATATCTCAAATTCTGGCCCTAAACACCCGAAAATTCGATATTTTTGTGTCCCAGAAGCGATCTGTACATGCATACTCAGTGCTAGAATGTTTTAAAAATATAGGCTCAAAACATGCTCAAAATCGATATTTTAGGTGCCCAAAAGTCGATATGTACATGCATCTTTTTTACTCGTTTATATCTCAAATTCAGGCTCAAAACACCCGAAAATTCGATATTTTGGGGTCCCAGAAGCGATCTGTACATGTTTACTCAGTGCTAGAATATTTTCAAAATATAGGCTCAAAAGATGCTAAATATCGATATTTTAGGTGCGTAAAGGCGATATCTCAAATTCAGGCCCAAAACACCCGAAAATTCGATATTTTGGGGTCCCAGAAGCGATCTGTACATGCCTACTCTGTGTTAGAGTATTTTCAAAATACAGGCCCAAAACATGCTCAAAATCGATGTTTTAGGTGCCCAAAAGTCGATATGTGCATGCATCTTCAGTACCCATTTATATCTCAAATTCAGGCTCAAAACACCCGAAAATTCGATATTTTGGGGTCCCAGAAGCGATCTGTACATGCCTACTCCGTGTTAGAGTATTTTCAAAATACAGGCCCAAAACATGCTGAAAATCGATATTTTAGATGCCCAAAGTCAATATGTGCATGTATCTTCTGTACCCGTTTATATCTCAAAATTCAGGCTCAAAACACCCGAAAATTATATATTTCTGGGTCCCAGAAGCAATCTGTACATGCCTACTTAGTGCTAGAATATTTTCAAAATATAGGCTAAAAACATGCTAAAAATCAATATTTTAGGTGCCAAAAAGTCGATATCTCAAATTAAGGCCCGAAACACCCGAAAATTCGATATTTAGGGGTTCCAGAAGCGATCTGTACATGCCTACTCCATGTTAGAGTATTTTCAAAATACAGGCCAAAAACATACTGAAAATCGATCCTTTAGGTGCCCAAAAGTCGATATGTGCATGCATCTTCTTTACGCGTTTATATCTCAAATTCTGTCCCTAAACACCCGAAAATTCGATATTTTTGTGTCCCAGAAGCAATCTGTGCATGCCTACTCAGTGCTAGAATTTTTTCAAAATATAGGCTCAAAACATGCTCAAAATCAATATTTTAGGTGCCCAAAAGTCGATATGTGCATGCATCTTCTCTACTCGTTTATATCTCAAATTCAGGCTCAAAACACCCGATAATTCGATATTTTAGGGTCGCAGAAGCGATCTGTACATGCTTACTCAGTGCTAGAATATTTTCAAAATATAGGATAAAAACATGCTCAAAATCGATATTTTAGGTGCCAAAAAGTCGATATCTCAAATTAAGGCCCGAAACACCCGAAACTTCGATATTTAGGGGTCCCAGAAGAGATCTGTACATGCCTACTCCGTGTTAGAGTATTTTCAAAATACAGGCCAAAAACATACTGAAAATCGATCTTTTAGGTGCCCAAAAGTCGATATGTGCATGCATCTTCTGTATCCGTTTATATCTCAAATTCTAGCCCTAAACACCCAAAAATTCGATATTTTTGGGTCCCAGAAGCGATCTGTACATGCCTACTCATCGCTAGAATTTTTTCAAAATATATGCTCAAAACATGCTCAAAATCGATATTTTAGGTGCCCAAAAGTCGATATGTGCATGCATTTTCTGCACTCGTTTATATCTCAAGTTCAGGCTCAAAAGACCCGATAATTCGATATTTTGGGGTCCCAGAAGCAATCTGTACATGCTTACTCAGTGCTAGAATATTTTCAAAATATAGGCTCAAAACATGCTAAAAATCGATATATAAGGTGCCTAAAGGCGATATCTCAAATTCAGGCCCAAAACACCCGAAAATTCGATATTTTGGGTCCCAGAAGCGATCTGTACATGCCTACTCTGTGTTAGAGTATTTTCAAAATACAGGCCAAAAACATGCTCAAAATCGATTTTTTAGGTGCCCAAAAGTCGATATGTGCATTCATCTTCAGTACCCGTTTATATCTCAAATTCAGGCTCAAAACACGCGAAAATTCGATATTTTGGTGTCCCAGAAGCGATCTGTACATGCCTACTCCGTTTTAGAGTATTTTCAAAATACAGGCACAAAACATGCTGAAAATCGATATTTTAGATGCCTAAAGTCAATATGTGCATGTATCTTCTGTACCCGTTTATATCGCAAATTCAGGCTCAAAACACCCGAAAATTCAATATTTTGGGGTCCCAGAAGCGATCTGTACATGCCTACTCAGTGCTAGAATTTTTTCAAAATATAGGCTCAAAACATGCTCAAAATCGATATTTTATTTGCCCAAAAGTCGATATGTGCATGCATCTTCTGTACTTGTTTATATCTCAAATTCAGGCTCAAAACACCCGATAATTCGATATTTTAGGGTCCCAGAAGCGATCTGTACATGCTTACTCAGTGCTAGAATATTTTCAAAATATACGCTAAAAACATGCTCAAAATCAATATTTTAGGTGCCAAAAAGTCGATATCTCAAATTAAGGCCCGAAACACCCGCAAATTCGATTTAGGGGTCCCAGAAGCGATCTGTACATGCCTACTCCGTGTTAGAGTATTTTCAAAATACAGGCCAAAAACATACTGAAAATCGATCTTTTAGGTGCCCAAAAGTCGATATGTGCATGCCTCTTCTGTACCCGTTTATATCTCAAATTCTGGCCCTAAACACCCGAAAATTCGATATTTTTGGGTCCCAGAAGCGATCTGTACATGCCTACTCAGCGCTAGAATTTTTTCAAAATATAGGCTCAAAACATGCTCAAAATCGATATTTTAGGTGCCCAAAAGTAGATATGTGCATGCATCTTCTGTACTCGTTTATATCACAAATTCAGGCTCAAAACACCCGATAATTCGATATTTTGGGGTCCCAGAAGCGATCTGTACATGCTTACTCAGTGCTAGAATATTTTCAAAATATAGGCTCAAAACATGCTAAAAATCGATATATATGGTGCCTAAAGGCGATATCTCAAATTCAGGCCCAAAACACCCGATAATTCGATATTTTGGGGTCCCAGAAGCAATCTGTACATGCTTACTCAGTGCTAGAATATTTTCAAAATATAGGATAAAAACATGCTCAAAATCAATATTTTAGGTGCCAAAAAGTCGATATCTCAAATTAAGGCCCGAAACACCCGAAACTTCGATATTTAGGGGTCCCAGAAGAGAACTGTACATGCCTACTCCGTGTTAGAGTATTTTCAAAATACAGGTTAAAAACATACTGAAAATCGATCTTTTAGGTGCCCATAAGTCGATATGTGCATGCATCTTCTGTATCCGTTTATATCTCAAATTCTGGCCCTAAACACCCGAAAATTCGATATTTTGGGGTCCCAGAAGCGATCTGTACATGCCCGCTCCGTGTTAGAGTATTTTCAAAATACAGGCCCAAAACATGCTGAAAATCGATATTTTAGATGCCTAAAGTCAATATGTGCATGTATCTTCTGTACCCGTTTATATCTCAAATTCAGGCTCAAAACACCCGAAAATTCAATATTTTGGGGTCCCAGAAGCAATCTGTACATGCCTACTCAGTGCTAGAATGTTTTCAAAATATAGGCTAAAAACATGCTAAAAATCGATATATTAGGTGCCAAAAAGTCGATATCTCAAATTAAGGCCCGAAACACCCGAAAATTCGATATTTAGGGGTCCCAGAAGCGATCTGTACATGCCTACTCCATGTTAGAGTATTTTCAAAATACAGGCCCAAAACATACTGAAAATCGATCTTTTAGGTGCCCAAAAGTTGATATGTGCATGCATCTTCTTTACGCGTTTATATCTCAAATTCTGTCCCTATACACCCGAAAATTCGATATTTTTGGGTCCCAGAAGCGATCTGTACATGCCTACTCCGTGTTAGAGTATTTTCAAAATACAGGGCCAAAACATGCTCAAAATCGATGTTTTAGGTGCCCAAAAGTCGATATGTGCATTCATCTTCAGTACTCGTTTATATCTCAAATTCAGGCTCAAAACACCCGATAATTCGATATTTTGGGGTCCCAGAAGCGATCTGTACATGCCTACTCCGTGTTAGAATATTTTCAAAATACAGGCACAAAACATGCTGAAAATCGATATTTTAGATGCCTAAAGTCAATATGTGCATGCATCTTCTGTACTCGTTTATATCTCAAATTCAGGCTCAAAACACCCGATAATTCGATATTTTGGGGTCCCAGAAGCGATCTGTACATGCTTACTCAGTGCTATAATATTTTCAAAATATAGGCTCAAAACATGCTCAAAATCGATATTTTAGGTGCCAAAAAGTCGATATCTCAAATTAAGGCCCGAAACACCCGAAAATTCGATATTTAGGGGTCCCAGAAGCGATCTGTACATGCCTACTCCGTGTTTGAGTATTTTCAAAATACAGGCCAAAAACATACTGAAAATCGATCTTTTAGGTGCCCAAAAGTCAATATGTGCATTAATCTTCTGTACCCGTTTATATCTCAAATTCAGGCTCAAAACACCCGATAATTCGATATTTTGGGGTCCCAGAAGCGATCTGTACATGCTTACTCACTGCTAGAATATTTTCAAAATATAGGCTCAAAACATGCTAAAAATCGATATTTTAGGTGCCTAAAGACGATATCTCAAATTCAGGCCCAAAACACCCGAAAATTCGATATTTTTGGGTCCCAGAAGCGATCTATACATGCCTACTCAGTGCTAGAATTTTTTCAAAATATAGGCTCAAAACATGCTCAAAATCGATATTTTAGGTGCCCAAAAGTCGATATGTGCATGCATCTTCTGTACTCGTTTACATCTCAAATTCAGGCTCAAAACACCCGATAATTCGATATTTTAGGGTCCCAGAAGCGATCTGTACATGCTTACTCAGTGCTAGAATATTTTCAAAATATAGGCTAAAAACAAGCTCAAAATCAATATTTTAGGTGCCAAAAAGTCGATATCTCAAATTAAGGCCCGAAACACCCGAAAATTCGATTTAGGGGTCCCAGAAGCGATCTGTACATGCCTACTCCGTGTTAGAGTATTTTCAGAATACAGGCCAAAAACATACTGAAAATCGATCTATTAGGTGCCCAAAAGTCGATATGTGCATGCCTCTTCTGTACCCGTTTATATCTCAAATTCTATCCCTAAACACCCGAAAATTCGATATTTTTGGGTCCCAGAAGCGATCTGTACATGCCTACTCAGTGCTAGAATTTTTTCAAAATATAGGCTCAAAACATGCTCAAAATCGATATTTTAGGTGCCAAAAAGTCGATATGTGCATACATCTTCTGTACTCGTTTATATCTCAAATTCAGGCTCAAAACACCCGAAAATTCAATATTTTGGGGTCCCAGAAGCAATCTGTACATGCCTACTCCATGTTAGAGTATTTTCAAAATACAGGCCAAAAACATACTAAAAATCGATCTTTTAGGTGCCCAAAAGTCGATATGCGCATGCATATTCTTTACGCGTTTATATCTCAAATTCTGTCCCTAAACACCCGAAAATTCGATATTTTTGTGTCCCAGAAGCGATCTGTACATGCCTACTCAGTGCTAGAATTTTTTCAAAATATAGGCTCAAAACATGCTCAAAATCGATATTTTAGGTGCCCAAAAGTCGATATGTGCATAAATCCTCTCTCCCCGTTTATATCTCAAATTCAGGCTCAAAACACCCGAAAATTTGATATTTTAGGGTCCCAGAAGCGATCTGTACATGCTTACTCAGTGCTAGAATTTTTTCAAAATATAGGCTCAAAACATGCTCAAAATCGAAATTTTAGGTGCCCAAAAGTCGATATGTGCATGCATCTTCTGTACTCGTTTATATCTCAAATTCAGGCTCAAAACACCCGATAATTCGATAGTTTGGGGTCCCAGAAGCGATCTGTACATGCTTACTCAGTGCTAGAATATTTTCAAAATATAGGCTCAAAACATGCTAAAAATCGATATTTAAGGTGCCTAAAGGCGATATCTCAAATTCAGGCCCAAAACACCCGAAAATTCGATATTTTGGGGTCCCAGAAGCGATCTGTACATGCCTACTCCGTGTTAGAGTATTTTCAAAATACAGGCCCAAAACATGATCAAAATTGATGTTTTAGGTGCCCAAAAGTCGATATGTGCATGCATCTTCAGCACCCATTTATATCTTAAATTCAGGCTCAAAACACCCGAAAATTCGATATTTTGGGGTCCCAGAAGCGATCTGTACATGCCTACTTCGTGTTAGAGTATTTTCAAAATATAGGTTAAAAACATGCTCAAAATCAATATTTTAGGTGCCAAAAAGTCGATATCTCAAATTAAGGCCCGAAACACCCGAAAATTCGATTTTTAGGGGTCCCAGAAGCGATCTGAACATGCCTACTCCATGTTAGAGTATTTTCAAAATACAGGCCAAAAACATACTGAAAATCGATCTTTTAGGTGCCCAAAAGTCGATATGTGCATGCATCTTCTTTACGCGTTTATATCTCAAATTCTGTCCCTAAACACCCGAAAATTCAATATTTTTGTGTCCCAGAAGCGATCTGTACATGCCTACTCAGTGCTAGAATATTTTCAAAATATAGGCTCAAAACATGCTCAAAATCGATATTTTAGGTGCCCAAAAGTCGATATGTGCATGCATCTTCTCTACTCGTTTATATCTCAAATTCAGGCTCAAAACACCCGATAATTCGATATTTTAGGGTCCCAGAAGCGATCTGTACATGCTTACTCAGTGCTAGAATATTTTCAAAATATAGGCTAAAAACATGCTCAAAATCAATATTTTAGGTGCCAAAAAGTCGATATGTGCATGCATCTTCTGTACTCGTTTATATCTCAAATTCAGGCTCAAAACACCCGATAATTCGATAGTTTGGGGTCCCAGAAGCGATCTGTACATGCTTACTCATTGCTAGAATATTTTCAAAATATAGGCTCAAAACATGCTAAAAATTGATATTTAAGGTGCCTAAAGGCGATATCTCAAATTCAGGCCCAAAACACCCGAAAATTCGATATTTTGGGGTCCCAGAAGCGATCTGTACATGCCTACTCCGTGTTAGAGTATTTTCAAAATACAGGCCCAAAACATGCTCAAAATCGATGTTTTAGGTGCCAAAAAGTCGATATGTGCATGCATCTTTAGTACCCGTTTATATCATAAATTCAGGCTCAAAACACCCGAAAATTCAATATTTTGGGGTCCCAGAAGCGATCTGTACATGCCTACTCAGTGCTAGAATATTTTCAAAATATAGGCTAAAAACATGCTAAAAATCGATATTTTAGGTGCCAAAAAGTCGATATCTCAAATTAAGGCCCAAAATACCCGAAAATTCGATATTTAGGGTTCCCAGAAGCGATCTGTACATGCCTCCTCCGTGCTAGAGTAATTTCAAAATACAGGCCAAAAACATACTGAAAATCGATCTTTTTGGAGCCTAAAAGTCGATATGTGCATGCATCTTCTGTACCCGTTTATATCTCAAATTCTGGCCCTAAACACCCAAAAATTCGTTATTTTTGGGTCCCAGAAGCGATCTGTACATGCCTACTCGGTGCTAGAATGTTTTCAAAATATAGGCTCAAAACATGCTCAAAATCGATATTATAGGTGCCCAAAAGTCGATATGAGCATGCATCTTCTGTACTCGTTTATATCTCAAATTTAGGCTCAAAACACCCGAAAATTCGATATTTTGGGGACCCAGAAGCGATCTGTACATGCCTACTCAGTGCTAGAATATTTTCAAAATATAGGCTTAAAAAATGCTAAAAATCGATATTTTAGGTGCCAAAAAGTCGATATCTCAAATTAAGGCCCGAAACACCCGAAAATTCGATATTTAGGGGTCCCAGAAGCGATCTGTACATGCCTACTCCGTGTTAGAGTATTTTCAAAATACAGGCCAAAAACATACTGAAAATCGATCTTTTATGTGCCCAAAAGTCGATATGTGCATGCATCTTCTGTACCCGTTAATATCTCAAATTCTGGCCCTAAACACCCGAAAATTCGATATTTTTGGGTCCCAGAAGCGATCTGTATATGCCTACTCAGTGCTAGAATGTTTTCAAAATATAGGCTCAAAACATGCTAAAAATCGATATTTTAGGTGCCAAAAAGTCGATATCTCAAATTAAGGCCCGAAACACCCGAAAATTCGATATTTAGGGGTCCCAGAAGCGATCTGTACATGCCTACTCCGTGTTAGAGTATTTTCAAAATACAGGCCAAAAACATACTGAAAATCGATCTTTTAGGTGCCCAAAAGTCGATATGTGCATGCATCTTCTGTACCCGTTTATATCTCAAATTCTGGCCCTAAACACCCGAAAATTCGATATTTTTGGGTCCCAGAAGCGATCTGTACATACCTACTCAGTGCTAGAATTTTTTCAAAATATAGGCTCAAAACATGCTCAAACTCGATATTTTAGGTGCCCAAAAGTCGATATGTGCATGCATATTCAGTACCCGTTTATATCTCAAATTCAGGCTCAAAACACCCGAAAATTCGATATTTTGGGGTCCCAGAAGCGATCTGTACATGCCTTCTCCGTGTTAGAGTATTTTCAAAATACAGGCCCAAAAAATGCTAAAAATCGATATTTTAGATGCCTAAAGTCAATATGTGCATGTATCTTCTGTACCTTTTTATATCTCAAATTCAAGCTCAAAACACCCGAAAATTCAATATTTTGGGGTCCCAGAAGCGATCTGTACATGCCTGCTCAGTGCTAGAATATTTTCAAAATATAGGCTAAAAACATGCTAAAAATCGATATTTTAGGTGCCAAAAAGTCGATATCTCAAATTAAGGCCCAAAATACCCGAAAATTCGATATTAAGGGGTCCCAGAAGCGATCTGTACATGCCTACTCCGTGTTAGAGTAATTTCAAAATACAGGCCAAAAACATACTGAAAATCGATCTTTTTGGTGCCCAAAAGTCGATATGTGCATGCATCTTCTGTACCCGTTTATATTTCAAATTCTGGCCCTAAACACCCAAAAATTCGATATTTTTGGGTCCCAGAAGCGATCTGTACATGCCTACTCAGTGCTAGAATGTTTTCAAAATATAGGCTCAAAACATGCTCAAAATCGATATTTTAGGTGCCCAAAAGTCGATATGTGCATGCATCTTCTGTACTCGTTTATATCTCAAATTCAGGCTCAAAACACCCGAAAATTCGATATTTTGGGGTCCCAGAAGCAATCTGTACATGCCTAGTCAGTGCTAGAATATTTTCAAAATATAGGCTTAAAAAATGCTAAACATCGATATTTTAGGTGCCAAAAAGTCGATATCTCAAATTAAGGCCCAAAACACCCTAAAACTCGATATTTAGGGGTCCCAGAAGCGATCTGTACATGCCTACTCCGTGTTAGAGTATTTTCAAAATATAGGCTCAAAACATGCTCAAAATCGATATTTTAGGTGCCCAAAAGTCGATATGTGTATGCATCTTTTGTACTCGTTTATATCTCAAATTCAGGCACAAAACACCCGATAATTCGATATTTTGGGGTCCAAGAAGCGATCTGTACATGCTTACTCAGTGCTAGAATATTTTCAAAATATAGGCTCAAAACATGCTAAAAAATCGATATTTAAGGTGCCTAAAGGCGATATCTCAATTTCAGGCCCAAAACACCCGAAAATTCGATATTTTGGGGTCCCAGAAGCGATCTGTGTTAGAGTATTTTCAAAATACAGGCCCAAAACATGCTCAAAATCGATGTTTTAGGTGCCAAAAAGTCGATATGTGCATGCATCTTCAGTACCTGTTTATATCTCAAATTCAGGCTCAAAACACCCGAAAATTCGATATTTTGAGGTCCCAGAAGCGATCTGTACATGCCTACTCAGTGCTAGAATATTTTCAAAATATAGGCTAAAAACATGCTAAAAATCGATATTTTAGGTGCCAAAAAGTCGATATCTAAAACTAAGGCCGAAAATACCCGAAAATTCGATATTTAGTTGTCCCAGAAGCGATCTGTACATGCCAACTCCGTGCTAGAGTAATTTCAAAATACAGGCCAAAAACATACTGAAAATCGATCTTTTAGGTGCCCAAAAGTCGATATGTGCATGCATCTTCTGTACCCGTTTATATCTCAAATTCTGGCCCTAAACACCCAAAAATTCGATATTTTTGGGTCCCAGAAGCGATCTGTACATGCCTACTCAGTGCTAGAATGTTTTCAAAATATAGGCTCAAAACATGCTCAAAATCGATATTTTAGGTGCCTAAAAGTCGATATGTGCATGCATCTTCTGTACTCGTTTATATCTCAAATTCAGGCTCAAAACACCCGAAAATTCGATATTTTGGGGTCCCAGAAGCGATCTGTACATGCCTACTCAGTGCTAGAATATTTTCAAAATATAGGCTTAAAAAAATGCTGAAAATCGATATTTTAGGTGCCAAAAGTCGATATCTCAAATTAAGGCCCGAAACACCCGAAAATTCGATATTTAGGGGTCCCAGAAGCAATCCGTACATGCCTACTCCGTGTTAGAGTATTTTCAAAATACAGGCCAAAAACATACTGAAAATCGATATTTTAGGTGCCCAAAAGTCAATATGTGTATGCATCTTCTGTACCCGTTTATATCTCAAATTATGGCCCTAAACACCCGAAAATTTGATATTTTGGGGCCCCAGAAGCGATCTGTATATGCCTACTCAGTGCTAGAATGTTTTCAATATATAGGCTCAAAACATGCTAAAAATCGATATTTTAGGTGCCAAAAAGTCGATATCTCAAATTAAGGCCCGAAACACCCGAAAATTCGATATTTAGGGGTCCCAGAAGCGATCTGTACATTCCTACTCCGTGTTAGAGTATTTTCAAAATACAGGCCAAAAACATACTGAAAATCGATCTTTTAGGTGCCCAAAAGTCGATATGTGCATGCATCTTCTGCACCCACTTATATCTCAAATTCTGGCCCTAAACACCCGAAAATTCGATATTTTTGGGTCCCAGAAGCGATCTGTACATGCCTACTCAGTGCTAGAATTTTTTCAAAATATAGGCTCATAACATGCTTAAAATCGATATTTTAGGTGCCCAAAAGTCGATATGTGCATGCATCTTCTGTACTCGTTTATATCTCAAATTCAGGCTCAAAACACCCGAAAATTCGATATTTTGGGGTCCCAGAAGCGATCTGTACATGCCTACTCCGTGTTAGAGTATTTTCAAAATACAGGCCCAAAACATGCTCAAAATCGATATTTTAGATGCCCAAAGTCAATATGTGCATGTATCTTCTGTACCCGTTTATATCTCAAATTCAGGCTCAAAACACCCGAGAATTCAATATTTCTGGGTCCCAGAAGCAATCTGTACATGCTTACTCATTGCTAGAATATTTTCAAAATATAGGCTAAAAACATGATCAAAATCAATATTTTAGGTGGCAAAAAGTCGATATTTCAAATTAAGGCCCAAAACACCCGAAAATTCGATATTTATGGGTCCCAGAAGCGATCTGTACATGCTTACTCCATGTTAGAGTCTTTTCAAAATACAGGCCAAAAACATACTGAAAATCGATCTCTTAGGTGCCCAAAAGTCGATATGTGCATGCATCTTCTGTACGAGTTTATATCTCAAATTCTGTCCCTAAACACCCGAAAATTCGATATTTTGGGGTCCCAGAAGCGATCGGTACATATCTACTCCGTGTTAGAGTATTTTCAAAATACAGGCCCAAAACATGCTGAAAATCGATATTTTAGATGCCCAAAGTAAATATGTGCATGTATCTTCTGTACCCGTTTATATCTCAAATTCAGGCTCAAAACACCCGAAAATTCGATATAATGGGGTCCCAGAAGCGATCTGTACATGCCTACTCCATGTTAGAGTATTTTCAAAATACAGGCCAAAAACATACTGAAAATCGATCTTTTAGGTGCCCAAAAGTCGATATGTGCATGCATCTTCTGTACCCGTTTATATCTCAAATTCTGTCCCTAAACACCCGAAAATTCGATATTTTTGTGTCCCAGAAGCGATCTGTACATGCCTACTCAGTGCTAGAATTTTTTTCAAAATATTGGCTAAAAACATGCTCAAAATCGATATTTTAGGTGCCAAAAAGTCGATATCTCAAATTAAGGCCCAAAACACCCGAAAATTCGATATTTAGTGGTCGCAGAACCGATCTGTACATGCCTACTCAGTGCTAGAATATTTTCAAAATATAGGCTAAAAAAAGGCTAAAAATCTATATTTTAGGTGCCAAAAAGTTGATATCTCAAATTAAGGCCCAAAACACCCGAAAATTCGATATTTAGGGGTCCCAGAAGCAATCTGTACATGCCTACTCCGTGTTAGAGTATTTTCAAAATACAGGCCAAAAACATACTGAAAATCAATCTTTTAGATGCCCAAAATACGATATGTGAATGCATCTTCTGTACCCGTTTATATCTCAAATTCTGGCCCTAAACACCCGAAAATTCGATATTTTTGGGTCCGAGAAGCGATCTGTACATGCCCACTCAGTGTTAGAATGTTTTCAAAATATAGGCTCAAAACATGCTCAAAATCGATATTTTAGGTGCCTTAAAGTCGATATGTGCATGCATCTTCTGTACCCGTTTATATCTCAAATTCAGGCTCAAAACACGCGAAAATTCGATATTTTGGGGTCCCAGAAGCGATCTGTACATGCTTACTCAGTGCTAGAATATTTTCAAAATATTGGCTCAAAACATTCTAAAAATCAATTTTTTAGGTGCCTAAAGGCGATATCTCAAATTCAGGCCCAAAACACCCGAAAATTCGATATTTTGGGGTCCCAGAAGCGATCTGTACATGCCTAATCCGTGTTAGAGTATTTTCAAAATACAGACCCAAAACATGCTCAAAATCGATGTTTCAAGTGCCAAAAAGTCGATATGTGCATGCATCTTCAGTACCCGTTTATATCTCAAATTCAGGCTCAAAACAACCGAAAATTCGATATTTTGGGGTCCCAGAAGCGATCTGTACATGCCTACTCCGTGTTAGAGTATTTTCAAAATACAAGCCCAAAACATGCTGAAAATCGATATTTTAGGTGCCAAAAAGTCGATATCTCAAATTAAGGCCCGAAACACCCGAAAATTCGATATTTAGGGGTCCCAGAAGCGATCTGTACATGCCTACCCCGTGTTAGAGTATTTTCAAAATACAGGCTAAAAACATACTGAAAATCGATCTTTTAGTTGCCCAAAAGTCGATATCTGCATGCATCTTTTGTACACGTTTATATCTCAAATTCTGGCCCTAAACACCCGAAAATTCGATATTTTTGGGTCCCAGAAGCGATCTGTACATGCCTACTCAGTGCTGGAATTTTTTAAAAATACAGGCCCAAAACATGCTGAAAATCGATATTTTAGATGCCCAAAGTCAATATGTGCATGTATCTTCGTTACCCGTTTATATCTCAAATTCAGGTTCAAAACACCCGAAAATTCAATATTTTGGGGTCCCAGAAGCAATCTGTACATGCCTACTCAATGCTAGAATATTTTTAAAATATAGTCTAAAAACATGCTCAAAATCAATATTTTAGGTGCCAAAAAGTCGATATCTCAAATTAAGGCCCGAAACACCCGAAAATTCGATATTTAGGGGTCCAAGAAGCGATCTGTACATGCCTACTCCATGTTAGAGTATTTTCAAAATACAGGCCAAAAACATACTGAAAATCGATCTTTTAGGTGCCCAAAAGTCGATATGTGGATGCATCTTCTGTACCCGTTTATATCTCAAATTCTGTCCCTAAACACCCGAAAATTCGATATTTTTGTGTCCCAGAAGCGATCTGTACATGCTTACTCAGTGCTAGAATTTTTTCAAAATATAGGCTCAAAACATGCTCAAAATCGAAATTTAAGGTGCCTAAAGGCGATATCTCAAATTCAGGCCCAAAACAACCGAAAATTCGATATTTTGGGGTCCCAGAAGCGATCTGTACATGCCTACTCCGTGTTAGAGTATTTTCAATATACAGGCCCAAAACATGCTCAAAATTGATGTTTTAGGTGCCTAAAAGTCGATATGTGCATGCATCTTCAGTACCCATTTATATCTTAAATTCAGGCTCAAAACACCCGAAAATTCGATATTTTTGGGTCCCAGAAGCGATCTGTACATGCCTAGTTCGTGTTAGAGTATTTTCAAAATATAGGTTAAAAACATGCTCAAAATCAATATTTTAGGTGCCAAAAAGTCGATATCTCAAATTAAGGCCCGAAACCCCCGAAAATTCGATATTTAGGGGTCCCAGAAGCGATCTGAACATGCCTACTTCATGTTAGAGTATTTTCAAAATACCGGCCAAAAACATACTGAAAATCGATCTTTTAGGTGCCCAAAAGTCGATATGTGCATGCATCTTCTTTACGCGTTTATATCTCAAATTCTGTCCCTAAACACCCGAAAATTCAATATTTTTGTGTCCCAGAAGCGATCTGTTCATGCCTACTCAGTGCTAGAATGTTTTCAAAATATAGGCTCAAAACATGCTCAAAATCGATATTTTAGGTGCCCAAAAGTCGATATGTGCATGCATCTTCTCTACTCGTTTATATCTTAAATTCAGGCTCAAAACACCCGATAATTCGATATTTTAGGGTCCCAGAAGCGATCTGTACATGCTTACTCAGTGCTAGAATATTTTCAAAATATAGGCTAAAAACATGCTCAAAATCAATATTTTAGGTGCCAAAAAGTCGATATGTGCATGCATCTTCTGTACTCGTTTATATCTCAAATTCAGGCTCAAAACACCCGATAATTCGATAGTTTGGGGTCCCAGAAGCGATCTGTACATGCTTACTAATTGCTAGAATATTTTCAAAATATAGGCTCAAAACATGCTAAAAATTGATATTTAAGGTGCCTAAAGGCGATATCTCAAATTCAGGCCCAAAACACCCGAAAATTCGATATTTTGGGGTCCCAGAAGCGATCTGTACATGCCGACTCCGTGTTAGAGTATTTTCAAAATACAGGCCCAAAACATGCTCAAAATCGATGTTTTAGGTGCCAAAAAGTCGATATGTGCATGCATCTTTGGTACCCGTTTATATCATAAATTCAGGCTCAAAACACCCGAAAATTCAATATTTTGGGGTCCCAGAAGCGATCTGTACATGCCTACTCAGTGCTAGAATATTTTCAAAATATAGGCTAAAAACATGCTAAAAATCGATATTTTAGGTGCCAAAAAGTCGATATCTCAAATTAAGGCCCAAAATACCCGAAAATTCGATATTTAGGGGTCCCAGAAGCGATCTGTACATGCCTACTCCGTGCTAGAGTAATTTCAAAATACAGGCCAAAAACATACTGAAAATCGATCTTTTTGGAGCCCAAAAGTCGATATGTGCATGCATCTTCTGTACCCGTTTATATCTCAAATTCTGGCCCTAAACACCCAAAAATTCGATATTTTTGGGTCCCAGAAGCGATCTGTACATGCCTACTCGGTCCTAGAATGTTTTCAAAATATAGGCTCAAAACATGCTCAAAATTGATATTATAGGTGCCCAAAAGTCGATATGAGCATGCATCTTCTGTACTCGTTTATATCTCAAATTCAGGCTCACAACACCCGAAAATTCGATATTTTGGGGACCCAGAAGCGATCTGTACATGCCTACTCAGTGCTAGAATATTTTCAAAAAATAGGCTTAAAAAATGCTAAAAATCGATATTTTAGGTGCCTAAAGTCAATATGTGCATGTATCTTCTGTACCTTTTTATATCTCAAATTCAAGCTCAAAACACCCGAAAATTCAATATTTTGGGGTCCCAGAAGCGATCTGTACATCCCTGCTCAGTGCTAGAATATTTTCAAAATATAGGCTAAAAACATGCTAAAAATCGATATTTTAGGTGCCAAAAAGTCGATATCTCAAATTAAGGCCCAAAATACCCGAAAATTCGATATTTAGGGGTCCCAGAAGCGATCTGTACATGCCTACTCCGTGTTAGAGTAATTTCAAAATACAGGCCAAAAACATACTGAAAATCGATCTTTTTGGTGCCTAAAAGTCGATATGTGCATGCATCTTCTGTACCCGTTTATATCTCAAATTCTGGCCCTAAACACCCAAAAATTCGATATTTTTGGGTCCCAGAAGCGATCTGTACATGCCTACTCAGTGCTAGAATGTTTTCAAAATATAGGCTCAAAACATGCTCAAAATCGATATTTTAGGTGCCCAAAAGTCGATATG
Organism: Petrolisthes cinctipes; assembly: GCA_033782935.1. NCBI lineage: Eukaryota > Metazoa > Arthropoda > Malacostraca > Decapoda > Porcellanidae > Petrolisthes > Petrolisthes cinctipes. The sequence continues at coordinate 6,191,257 of JAWQEG010000030.1, forward strand.
TGCATGCATCTTCTGTACCCGTTTATATCTCAAATTCAGGCTCAAAACACCCGAAAATTCGATATTTTGGGGTCCCAGAAGCGATCTGTACATGCCTACTCAGTGCTAGAATATTTTCAAAATATAGGCTTAAAAAATGCTAAAAATCGATCTTTTAGGTGCCAAAAAGTCGATATCTCAAATTAAGGCCCGAAACACCCGAAAACTCGATATTTAGGGGTCCCAGAAGCGATCTGTACATGCCTACTCCGTGATAGAGTATTTTCAAAATTCAGGCCAAAATCATACTGAAAATCGATCTTTTAGGTGCCCAAAAGTCGATATGTGCATGCATCTTCTGTACCCGTTTATATCTCAAATTCTGGCCCTAAACACCCGAAAATTCGATATTTTTGGGTCCCAGAAGCGATCTGTACATGCCTACTCAGTGCTTTAATTTTTTCAAAATATAGGCTCAAAACATGCTCAAAATCGTTATTTTAGATGCCCAAAAGTCGATATGTGCATGCATATTCAGTACCCGTTTATATCTCAAATTCAGGCTCAAAACACCCGAAAATTCGATATTTTGGGGTCCCAGAAGCGATCTGTACATGCCTACTCCGTGTTAGAGTATTTTCAAAATATAGGCTCAAAACATGCTCAAAATCGATATTTTAGGTGCCCAAAAGTCGATATGTGTATGCATCTTCTGTACTCGTTTATATCTCAAATTCAGGCACAAAACACCCGATAATTCGATATTTTGGGGTCCAAGAAGCGATCTGTACATGCTTACTCAGTGCTAGAATATTTTCAAAATATAGGCTCAAAACATGCTAAAAAATCGATATTTAAGGTGCCTAAAGGCGATATCTCAAATTCAGGCCCAAAACACCCGAAAATTCGATATTTTGGGGTCCCAGAAGCGATCTGTGTTAGAGTATTTTCAAAATACAGGCCCAAAACATGCTCAAAATCGATGTTTTAGGTGCCAAAAAGTCGATATGTGCATGCATCTTCAGTACCTGTTTATATCTCAAATTCAGGCTCAAAACACCCGAAAATTCGATATTTTGAGGTCCCAGAAGCGATCTGTACATGCCTACTCAGTGCTAGAATATTTTCAAAATATAGGCTAAAAACATGCTAAAAATCGATATTTTAGGTGCCAAAAAGTCGATATCTCAAATTAAGGCCGAAAATACCCGAAAATTCGGTATTTAGTGATCCCAGAAGCGATCTGTACATGCCAACTCCGTGCTAGAGTAATTTCAAAATACAGGCTAAAAACATACTGAAAATCGATCTTTTAGGTGCCCAAAAGTCGATATGTGCATGCATCTTCTGTACCCGTTTATATCTCAAATTCTGGCCGTAAACACCCAAAAATTCGATATTTTTGGGTCCCAGAAGCGATCTGTACATGCCTACTCAGTGCTAGAATGTTTTCAAAATATAGGCTCAAAACATGCTCAAAATCGATATTTTAGGTGCCTAAAAGTCGATATGTGCATGCATCTTCTGTACTCGTTTATATCTCAAATTCAGGCTCAAAACACCCGAAAATTCGATATTTTGGGGTCCCAGAAGCGATCTGTACATGCCTACTCAGTGCTAGAATATTTTCAAAATATAGGCTTAAAAAAATGCTGAAAATCGATATTTTAGGTGCCAAAAGTCGATATCTCAAATTAAGGCCCGAAACACCCGAAAATTCGATATTTAGGGGTCCCAGAAGCAATCCGTACATGCCTACTCCGTGTTAGAGTATTTTCAAAATACAGGCCAAAAACATACTGAAAATCGATATTTTAGGTGCCCAAAAGTCAATATGTGTATGCATCTTCTGTACCCGTTTATATCTCAAATTATGGCCCTAAACACCCGAAAATTTGATATTTTGGGGCCCCAGAAGCGATCTGTATATGCCTACTCAGTGCTAGAATGTTTTCAAAATATAGGCTCAAAACATGCTAAAAATCGATATTTTAGGTGCCAAAAAGTCGATATCTCAAATTAAGGCCCGAAACACCCGAAAATTCGATATTTAGGGGTCCCAGAAGCGATCTGTACATGCCTACTCCGTGTTAGAGTATTTTCAAAATACAGGCCAAAAACATACTGAAAATCGATCTTTTAGGTGCCCAAAAGTCGATATGTGCATGCATCTTCTGCACCCACTTATATCTCAAATTCTGGCCCTAAACACCCGAAAATTCGATATTTTTGGGTCCCAGAAGCGATCTGTACATGCCTACTCAGTGCTAGAATTTTTTCAAAATATAGGCTCATAACATGCTTAAAATCGATTTTTTAGGTGCCCAAAAGTCGATATGTGCATGCATCTTCTGTACTTGTTTATATCTCAAATTCAGGCTCAAAACACCCGAAAATTCGATATTTTGGGGTCCCAGAAGCGATCTGTTCATGCCTACTCCGTGTTAGAGTATTTTCAAAATACAGGCCCAAAACATGCTCAAAATCGATATTTTAGATGCCCAAAGTCAATATGTGCATGTATCTTCTGTACCCGTTTATATCTCAAATTCAGGCTCAAAACACCCGAGAATTCAATATTTCTGGGTCCCAGAAGCAATCTGTACATGCTTACTCATTGCTAGAATATTTTCAAAATATAGGCTAAAAACATGTTCAAAATCAATATTTTAGGTGGCAAAAAGTCGATATCTCAAATTAAGGCCCAAAACACCCAAAATTTCGATATTTATGGGTCCCAGAAGCGATCTGTACATGCTTACTCCATGTTAGAGTCTTTTCAAAATACAGGCCAAAAACATATTGAAAATCGATCTCTTAGGTGCCCAAAAGTCGATATGTGCATGCATCTTCTGTACGAGTTTATATCTCAAATTCTGTCCCTAAACACCCGAAAATTCGATATTTTGGGGTCCCAGAAGCGATCGGTACATGCCTACTCCGTGTTAGAGTATTTTCAAAATACAGGCCCAAAACATGCTGAAAATCGATATTTTAGATGCCCAAAGTCAATACGTGCATGTATCTTCTGTACCCGTTTATATCTCAAATTCAGGCTCAAAACACCCGAAAATTCGATATAATGGGGTCCCAGAAGCGATCTGTACATGCCTACTCCATGTTAGAGTATTTTCAAAATACAGGCCAAAAACATACTGAAAATCGATCTTTTAGGTGCCCAAAAGTCGATATGTGCATGCATCTTCTGTACCCGTTTAGATCTCAAATTCTGTCCCTAAACACCCGAAAATTCGATATTTTTGTGTCCCAGAAGCGATCTGTACATGCCTACTCAGTGCTAGAATTTTTTTCAAAATATTGGCTAAAAACATGCTCAAAATCAATATTTTAGGTGCCAAAAAGTCGATATCTCAAATTAAGGCCCAAAACACAAGAAAATTCGATATTTAGTGGTCGCAGAACCGATCTGTACATGCCTACTCAGTGCTAGAATATTTTCAAAATATAGGCTAAAAAAAGGCTAAAAATCGATATTTTAGGTGCCAAAAAGTTGATATCTCAAATTAAGGCCCGAAACACCCGAAAATTCGATATTTAGGGGTCCCAGAAGCAATCCGTACATGCCTACTCCGTGTTAGAGTATTTTCAAAATACAGGCCAAAAACATACTGAAAATCGATATTTTAGGTGCCCAAAAGTCAATATGTGTATGCATCTTCTGTACCCGTTTATATCTCAAATTATGGCCCTAAACACCCGAAAATTTGATATTTTGGGGCCCCAAAAGCGATCTGTATATGCCTACTCAGTGCTAGAATGTTTTCAAAATATAGGCTCAAAACATGCTAAAAATCGATATTTTTGGTGCCAAAAAGTCGATATCTCAAATTAAGGCCCGAAACACCCGAAAATTCGATATTTATGGGTCCCAGAAGCGATCTGTACATGCCTACTCCGTGTTAGAGTATTTTCAAAATACAGGCCAAAAACATACTGAAAATCGATCTTTTAGGTGCCCAAAAGTCGATATGTGCATGCATCTTCTGCACCCACTTATATCTCAAATTCTGGCCCTAAACACCCGAAAATTCGATATTTTTGGGTCCCAGAAGCGATCTGTACATGCCTACTCAGTGCTAGAATTTTTTCAAAATATAGGCTCATAACATGCTTAAAATCGATTTTTTAGGTGCCCAAAAGTCGATATGTGCATGCATCTTCTGTACTCGTTTATATCTCAAATTCAGGCTCAAAACACCCGAAAATTCGATATTTTGGGGTCCCAGAAGCGATCTGTTCATGCCTACTCCGTGTTAGAGTATTTTCAAAATACAGGCCCAAAACATGCTGAAAATCAATATTTTAGATCCCCAAAGTCAATATGTGCATGTATCTTCTGTACCCGTTTATATCTCAAATTCAGGCTCAAAACACCCGAGAATTCAATATTTCTGGGTCCCAGAAGCAATCTGTACATGCTTACTCATTGCTAGAATATTTTCAAAATATAGGCTAAAAACATGTTCAAAATCAATATTTTAGGTGGCAAAAAGTCGATATCTCAAATTAAGGCCCAAAACACCCGAAAATTCGATATTTATGGGTCCCAGAAGCGATCTGTACATGCTTACTCCATGTTAGAGTCTTTTCAAAATACAGGCCAAAAACATATTGAAAATCGATCTCTTAGGTGCCCAAAAGTCGATATGTGCATGCATCTTCTGTACGAGTTTATATCTCAAATTCTGTCCCTAAACACCCGAAAATTCGATATTTTGGGGTCCCAGAAGCGATCGGTACATGCCTACTCCGTGTTAGAGTATTTTCAAAATACAGGCCCAAAACATGCTGAAAATCGATATTTTAGATGCCCAAAGTCAATATGTGCATGTATCTTCTGTACCCGTTTATATCTCAAATTCAGGCTCAAAACACCCGAAAATTCGATATAATGGGGTCCCAAAAGCGATCTGTACATGCCTACTCCATGTTAGAGTATTTTCAAAATACAGGCCAAAAACATACTGAAAATCGATCTTTTAGGTGCCCAAAAGTCGATATGTGCATGCATCTTCTGTACCCGTTTATATCTCAAATTCTGTCCCTAAACACCCGAAAATTCGATATTTTTGTGTCCCAGAAGCGATCTGTACATGCCTACTCAGTGCTAGAATTTTTTTCAAAATATTGGCTAAAAACATGCTCAAAATCGATATTTTAGGTGCCAAAAAGTCGATATCTCAAATTAAGGCCCAAAACACAAGAAAATTCGATATTTAGTGGTCGCAGAACCGATCTGTACATGCCTACTCAGTGCTAGAATATTTTCAAAATATAGGCTAAAAAAAGGCTAAAAATCGATATTTTAGGTGCCAAAAAGTTGATATCTCAAATTAAGGCCCAAAATACCCGAAAATTCGATATTTAGGGGTCCCAGAAGCAATCTGTACATGCCTACTCCGTGTTAAAGTATTTTCAAAATACAGGCCAAAAACATACTGAAAATCGATATTTTAGGTGCCCAAAAGTCGATATGTGAATGCATCTTCTGTACCCGTTTATATCTCAAATTATGGCCCTAAACACCCGAAAATTTGATATTTTGGGGCCCCAGAAGCGATCTGTATATGCCTACTCAGTGCTAGAATGTTTTCAAAATATAGGCTCAAAACATGCTAAAAATCGATATTTTAGGTGCCAAAAAGTCGATATCTCAAATTAAGGCCCGAAACACCCGAAAATTCGATATTTAGGGGTCCCAGAAGCGATCTGTACATGCCTACTCCGTGTTAGAGTATTTTCAAAATACAGGCCAAAAACATACTGAAAATCGATCTTTTAGGTGCCCAAAAGTCGATATGTGCATGCATCTTCTGCACCAACTTATATCTCAAATTCTGGCCCTAAACACCCGAAAATTCGATATTTTTGGGTCCCAGAAGCGATCTGTACATGCCTACTCAGTGCTAGAATTTTTTCAAAATATAGGCTCATAACATGCTTAAAATCGATTTTTTAGGTGCCCAAAAGTCGATATGTGCATGCATCTTCTGTACTCGTTTATATCTCAAATTCAGGCTCAAAACACCCGAAAATTCGATATTTTTGGGTCCCAGAAGCGATCTGTTCATGCCTACTCCGTGTTAGAGTATTTTCAAAATACAGGCCCAAAACATGCTCAAAATCGATATTTTAGATGCCCAAAGTCAATATGTGCATGTATCTTCTGTACCCGTGTATATATCTCAAATTCAGGCTCAAAACACCCGAGAATTCAATATTTCTGGGTCCCAGAAGCAATCTGTACATGCTTACTCATTGCTAGAATATTTTCAAAATATAGGCTAAAAACATGCTCAAAATCAATATTTTAGGTGGCAAAAAGTCGATATCTCAAATTAAGGCCCAAAACACCCGAAAATTCGATATTTATGGGTCCCAGAAGTGATCTGTACATGCTTACTCCATGTTAGAGTCTTTTCAAAATACAGGCCAAAAACATATTGAAAATCGATCTCTTAGGTGCCCAAAAGTCGATATGTGCATGCATCTTCTGTACGAGTTTATATCTCAAATTCTGTCCCTAAACACCCGAAAATTCGATATTTTGGGGTCCCAGAAGCGATCGGTACATGCCTACTCCGTGTTAGAGTATTTTCAAAATACAGGCCCAAAACATGCTGAAAATCGATATTTTAGATGCCCAAAGTCAATATGTGCATGTATCTTCTGTACCCGTTTATATCTCAAATTCAGGCTCAAAACACCCGAAAATTCGATATAATGGGGTCCCAGAAGCGATCTGTACATGCCTACTCCATGTTAGAGTATTTTCAAAATACAGGCCAAAAACATACTGAAAATCGATCTTTTAGGTGCCCAAAAGTCGATATGTGCATGCATCTTCTGTACCCGTTTATATCTCAAATTCTGTCCCTAAACACCCGAAAATTCGATATTTTTGTGTCCCAGAAGCGATCTGTACATGCCTACTCAGTGCTAGAATTTTTTTCAAAATATTGGCTAAAAACATGCTCAAAATCGATATTTTAGGTGCCAAAAAGTCGATATCTCAAATTAAGGCCCAAAACACCCCGAAAATTCGATATTTAGTGGTCGCAGAACCGATCTGTACATGCCTACTCAGTGCTAGAATATTTTCAAAATATAGGCTAAAAAAAGGCTAAAAATCGATATTTTAGGTGCCAAAAAGTTGATATCTCAAATTAAGGCCCAAAACACCCGAAAATTCGATATTTAGGGGTCCCAGAAGCAATCTGTACATGCCTACTCCGTGTTAGAGTATTTTCAAAATACAGGAAAAAAACATACTGAAAATCAATCTTTTAGGTGCCCAAAAGTCGATATGTGAATGCATCTTCTGTACCCGTTTATATCTCAAATTCTGGCCCTAAACACCCGAAAATTCGATATTTTTGGGTCCGAGAAGCGATCTGTACATGCCCACTCACTGTTAGAATGTTTTCAAAATATAGGCTCAAAACATGCTCAAAATCGATATTTTAGGTGCCTTAAAGTCGATATGTGCATGCATCTTCTGTACCCGTTTATATCTCAAATTCAGGCTCAAAACACGCGAAAATTCGATATTTTGGGGTCCCAGAAGCGATCTGTACATGCTTACTCAGTGCTAGAATATTTTCAAAATATTGGCTCAAAACATTCTAAAAATCAATTTTTTAGGTGCCTAAAGGCGATATCTCAAATTCAGGCCCAAAACACCCGAAAATTCGATATTTTGGGGTCCCAGAAGCGATCTGTACATGCCTAATCCGTGTTAGAGTATTTTCAAAATACAGACCCAAAACATGCTCAAAATCGATGTTTCAAGTGCCAAAAAGTCGATATGTGCATGCATCTTCAGTACCCGTTTATATCTCAAATTCAGGCTCAAAACAACCGAAAATTCGATATTTTGGGGTCCCAGAAGCGATCTGTACATGCCTACTCCGTGTTAGAGTATTTTCAAAATACAATCCCAAAACATGCTGAAAATCGATATTTTAGGTGCCAAAAAGTCGATATCTCAAATTAAGGCCCGAAACACCCGAAAATTCGATATTTAGGGGTCCCAGAAGCGATCTGTACATGCCTACCCCGTGTTAGAGTATTTTCAAAATACAGGCTAAAAACATACTGAAAATCGATCTTTTAGTTGCCCAAAAGTCGATAACTGCATGCATCTTTTGTACACGTTTATATCTCAAATTCTGGCCCTAAACACCCGAAAATTCGATATTTTTGGGTCCCAGAAGCGATCTGTACATGCCTACTCAGTGCTGGAATTTTTTAAAAATACAGGCCCAAAACATGCTGAAAATCGATATTTTAGATGCCCAAAGTCAATATGTGCATGTATCTTCGGTACCCGTTTATATCTCAAATTCAGGTTCAAAACACCCGAAAATTCAATATTTTGGGGTCCCAGAAGCAATCTGTACATGCCTACTCAATGCTAGAATATTTTTAAAATATAGGCTAAAAACATGCTCAAAATCAATATTTTAGGTGCCAAAAAGTCGATATCTCAAATTAAGGCCCGAAACACCCGAAAATTCGATATTTAGGGGTCCAAGAAGCGATCTGTACATGCCTACTCCGTGTTAGAGTATTTTCAAAATACAGGCCAAAAACATACTGAAAATCGATATTTTAGGTGCCCAAAAGTCAATATGACTGTGTATGCATCTTCTGTACCCGTTTATATCTCAAATTATGGCCCTAAACACCCGAAAATTTGATATTTTGGGGCCCCAGAAGCGATCTGTATATGCCTACTCAGTGCTAGAATGTTTTCAAAATATAGGCTCAAAACATGCTCAAAATCGATATTTTAGGTGCCAAAAAGTCGATATCTCAAATTAAGGCCCGAAAAACCCGAAAATTCGATATTTAGTGGTCGCAGAAGCGATCTGTACATGCCTACTCAGTGTTAGAATATTTTCAAAATATAGGCTAAAAAAAGGCTAAAAATCTATATTTTAGGTGCCAAAAAGTCGATATCTCAAATTAAGGCCCGAAACACCCGAAAATTCGATATTTAGGGGTCCCAGAAGCCATCTGTACATGCCTAATCCGTGTTACAGTATTTTCAAAATACAGGCCAAAAACATACTGAAAATCGACCTTTTAGGTGCCCAAAAGTCGATATGTGAATGCATCTTCTGTACCCGTTTATATCTCAAATTCTGACCCTAAACACCCGAAAATTCGATATTTTTGGGTCAGAGAAGTGATCTGTACATGCCTACTCAGTGCTAGAATGTTTTCAAAATATAGGCTCAAAATATGCTCAAAATCGATATTTTAGGTGCCCAAAAGTCGATATGTGTATTCATCTTCTGTACTCGTTTATATTTCAAATTCAGGCTCAAAACACCCGAAAATTCGATATTTTGGGGTCCCAGAAGCGATCTGTACATGCTTACTCAGTGCTAGAATATTTTCAAAATATAGGCTCAAAACATGCTAAAAATCGATATTTTAGTTGCGTAAAGGCGATATCTCAAATTCTGTCCAAAAACACCCGAAAATTCGATATTTTTGTGTCCCAGAAGCGATCTGTACATGCCTACTTAGTGCTAGAATTTTTTCAAAATATAGGCTAAAAACATGCTCAAAATCGATATTTTAGGTGCCAAAAAGTCGATATGTGCATGCATCTTCTGTACTCGTTTATATCTCGAATTCAGGCTCAAAACACCCGAAAATTCGATATTTTGGTGTCTTAGAAGCGATCTGTACATGCTTACTCAGTGCTTGAAGATTTTCAAAATATAGGCTCAAAACATGCTAAAAATCGATATTTTAGGTGCCGAAAGGCGATATCTCAAATTCAGGCCCAAAACACCCGAAAATTCGATATTTTGGGGTCCCAGAAGCGATCTGTACATGCCTACTCCGTGTTAGAGTATTTTCAAAATACAAGCCCAAAACATGCTTAAAATCGGTGTTTTAGGTGCCAAAAAGTCGATATGTGCATTCGTCTTCAGTACCCGTTTATATCTCAAATTCTGTCCCTAAACACCCGAAAATTCGATATTATTGTGTCCCAGAAACGATCTCTACATGCCTACTTAGTGCTAGAATGTTTTCAAAATATAGGCTCAAAACATGCTCAAAATCGATATTTTAGGTGCCCAAAAGTCAATATGTGCATGCATCTTCTGTACTCGTTTATATCTCAAATTCAGGCTCAAAACACCCGAAAATTCGATATTTTGGGGTCCCAGAAGCGATCTGTACATGCCTACTCAGTGCTACAATATTTTCAAAATATAGGCTAAAAAAAGGCTAAAAATCGATATTTTAGGTGCCAAAAAGTCGATATCTCAAATTAAGGCCCAAAACACCCGAAAATTCGATATTTAGGGGTCCCAGAAGCAATCTGTACATGCCTACTCCGTGTTAGAGTATTTTCAAAATACAGGCCAAAAACATACTTAAAATCGATCTTTTAGGTGCCCAAAAGTCGATATGTGAATGCATCTTCTGCACCCACTTATATCTCAAATTCTGGCCCTAAACACCCGAAAATTCGATATTTTTGGGTCCCAGAAACGATCTGTACATGCCTACTCAGTGCTAGAATTTTTTCAAAATATAGGCTCATAACATGCTTAAAATCGATTTTTTAGGTGCCCAAAAGTCGATATGTGCATGCATCTTCTGTACTCGTTTATATCTCAAATTCAGGCTCAAAACACCCGAAAATTCGATATTTTTGGGTCCCAGAAGCGATCTGTTCATGCCTACTCCGTGTTAGAGTATTTTCAAAATACAGGCCCAAAACATGCTCAAAATCGATAATTTAGATGCCCAAAGTCAATATGTGCATGTATCTTCTGTACCCGTTTATATCTCAAATTCAGGCTCAAAACACCCGAGAATTCAATATTTCTGGGTCCCAGAAGCAATCTGTACATGCTTACTCATTGCTAGAATATTTTCAAAATATAGGCTAAAAACATGCTCAAAATCAATATTTTAGGTGGCAAAAAGTCGATATCTCAAATTAAGGCCCAAAACACCCGAAAATTCGATATTTTTGTGTCCCAGAAGCGATCTGTACATGCTTACTCCATGTTAGAGTCTTTTCAAAATACAGGCCAAAAACATATTGAAAATCGATCTCTTAGGTGCCCAAAAGTCGATATGTGCATGCATCTTCTGTACGAGTTTATATCTCAAATTCTGTCCCTAAACACCCGAAAATTAGATATTTTGGGGTCCCAGAAGCGATCGGTACATGCCTACTCCGTGTTAGAGTATTTTCAAAATACAGGCCCAAAACATGCTGAAAATCGATATTTTAGATGCCCAAAGTCAATATGTGCATGTATCTTCTGTACCCGTTTATATCTCAAATTCAGGCTCAAAACACCCGAAAATTCGATATAATGGGGTCCCAGAAGCGATCTGTACATGCCTACTCCATGTTAGAGTATTTTCAAAATACAGGCCAAAAACATACTGAAAATCGATCTTTTAGGTGCCCAAAAGTCGATATGTGCATGCATCTTCTGTACCCGTTTATATCTCAAATTCTGTCCCTAAACACCCGAAAATTCGATATTTTTGTGTCCCAGAAGCGATCTGTACATGCCTACTCAGTGCTAGAATTTTTTTCAAAATATTGGCTAAAAACATGCTCAAAATCGATATTTTAGGTGCCAAAAAGTCGATATCTCAAATTAAGGCCCAAAACACCCCGAAAATTCGATATTCAGTGGTCGCAGAACCGATCTGTACATGCCTACTCAGTGCTAGAATATTTTCAAAATATAGGCTAAAAAAAGGCTAAAAATCGATATTTTAGGTGCCAAAGAGTTGATATCTCAAATTAAGGCCCAAAACACCCGAAAATTAGATATTAAGGGGTCCCAGAAGCAATCTGTACATGCCTACTCCGTGTTAGAGTATTTTCAAAATACAGGCCAAAAACATACTGAAAATCAATCTTTTAGGTGCCCAAAAGTCGATATGTGAATGCATCTTCTGTACCCGTTTATATCTCAAATTCTGGCCCTAAACACTCGAAAATTCGATATTTTTGGGTCCGAGAAGCGATCTGTACATGCCCACTCACTGTTAGAATGTTTTCAAAATATAGGCTCAAAACATGCTCAAAATCGATATTTTAGGTGCCTTAAAGTCGATATGTGCATGCATCTTCTGTACCCGTTTATATCTCAAATTCAGGCTGAAAACACGCGAAAATTCGATATTTTGGGGTCCCAGAAGCGATCTGTACATGCTTACTCAGTGCTAGAATATTTTCAAAATATTGGCTCAAAACATTCTAAAAATCAATTTTTTAGGTGCCTAAAGGCGATATCTCAAATTCAGGCCCAAAACACCCGAAAATTCGATATTTTGGGGTCCCAGAAGCGATCTGTACATGCCTAATCCGTGTTAGAGTATTTTCAAAATACAGACCCAAAACATGCTCAAAATCGATGTTTCAAGTGCCAAAAAGTCGATATGTGCATGCATCTTCAGTACCCGTTTATATCTCAAATTCAGGCTCAAAACAACCGAAAATTCGATATTTTGGGGTCCCAGAAGCGATCTGTACATGCCTACTCCGTGTTAGAGTATTTTCAAAATACAAGCCCAAAACATGCTGAAAATCGATATTTTAGGTGCCAAAAAGTCGATATCTCAAATTAAGGCCTGAAACACCCGAAAATTCGATATTTAGGGGTCCCAGAAGCGATCTGTACATGCCTACCCCGTGTTAGAGTATTTTCAAAATACAGGCTAAAAACATACTGAAAATCGATCTTTTAGTTGCCCAAAAGTCGATATCTGCATGCATCTTTTGTACACGTTTATATCTCAAATTCTGGCCCTAAACACCCGAAAATTCGATATTTTTGGGTCCCAGAAGCGATCTGTACATGCCTACTCAGTGCTGGAATTTTTTAAAAATACAGGCCCAAAACATGCTGAAAATCGATATTTTAGATGCCCAAAGTCAATATGTGCATGTATCTTCGGTACCCGTTTATATCTCAAATTCTGGTTCAAAACACCCGAAAATTCAATATTTTGGGGTCCTAGAAGCAATCTGTACATGCCTACTCAATGCTAGAATATTTTTAAAATATAGGCTAAAAACATGCTCAAAATCAATATTTTAGGTGCCAAAAAGTCGATATCTCAAATTAAGGCCCGAAACACCCGAAAATTCGATATTTAGGGGTCCAAGAAGCGATCTGTACATGCCTACTCCGTGTTAGAGTATTTTCAAAATACAGGCCAAAAACATACTGAAAATCGATATTTTAGGTGCCCAAAAGTCAATATGACTGTGTATGCATCTTCTGTACCCGTTTATATCTCAAATTATGGCCCTAAACACCCGAAAATTTGATATTTTGGGGCCCCAGAAGCGATCTGTATATGCCTACTCAGTGCTAGAATGTTTTCAAAATATAGGCTCAAAACATGCTCAAAATCGATATTTTAGGTGCCAAAAAGTCGATATCTCAAATTAAGGCCCGAAAAACCCGAAAATTCGATATTTAGTGGTCGCAGAAGCGATCTGTACATGCCTACTCAGTGTTAAAATATTTTCAAAATATAGGCTAAAAAAAGGCTAAAAATCTATATTTTAGGTGCCAAAAAGTCGATATCTCAAATTAAGGCCCAAAACACCCGAAAATTCGATATTTATGGGTCCCAGAAGCCATCTGTACATGCCTACTCCGTGTTAGAGTATTTTCAAAATACAGGCCAAAAACATACTGAAAATCGATCTTTTAGGTGCCCAAAAGTCGATATGTGAATGCATCTTCTGTACCCGTTTATATCTTAAATTCTGGCCCTAAACACCCGAAAATTCGATATTTTTGGGTCAGAGAAGTGATCTGTACATGCCTACTCAGTGCTAGAATGTTTTCAAAATATAGGCTCAAAATATGCTCAAAATCGATATTTTAGGTGCCCAAAAGTCGATATGTGTATTCATCTTCTGTACTCGTTTATATCTCGAATTCAGGCTCAAAACACCCGAAAATTCGATATTTTGGGGTCTTAGAAGCGATCTGTACATGCTTACTCAGTGCTTGAAGATTTTCAAAATATAGGCTCAAAACATGCTAAAAATCGATATTTTAGGTGCCGAAAGGCGATATCTCAAATTCAGGCCCAAAACACCCGAAAATTCGATATTTTGGGGTCCCAGAAGCGATCTGTACATTCCTACTCCGTGTTAGAGTATTTTCAAAATACAAGCCCAAAACATGCTTAAAATCGGTGTTTTAGGTGCCAAAAAGTCGATATGTGCATTCGTCTTCAGTACCCGTTTATATCTCAAATTCTGTCCCTAAACACCCGAAAATTCGATATTTTTGTGTCCCAGAAGCGATCTCTACATGCCTACTTAGTGCTAGAATGTTTTCAAAATATAGGCTCAAAACATGCTCAAAATCGATATTTTAGGTGCCCAAAAGTCAATATGTGCATGCATCTTCTGTACTCGTTTATATCTCAAATTCAGGCTCAAAACACCCGAAAATTCGATATTTTGGGGTCCCAGAAGCGATCTGTACATGCCTACTCAGTGCTAGAATATTTTCAAAATATAGGCTAAAAAAAGGCTAAAAATCGATATTTTAGGTGCCAAAAAGTCGATATCTCAAATTAAGGCCCAAAACACCCGAAAATTCGATATTTAGGGGTCCCAGAAGCAATCTGTACATGCCTACTCCGTGTTAGAGTATTTTCAAAATACAGGCCAAAAACATACTGAAAATCGATCTTTTAGGTGCCCAAAAGTCGATATGTGAATGCATCTTCTGTACCCGTTTATATCTCAAATTCTGGCCCTAAACACCCGAAAATTCGATATTTTTGGGTCCGAGAAGCGATCTGTACATGCCTAGTCAGTGCTAGAATGTTTTCAAAATATAGGCTCAAAACATGCTCAAAATCGATATTATAGGTGCCCAAAAGTCGATATGTGTATGCATTTTCTGGACTCGTTTATATCTCAAATTCAGGCTCAAAACACCCGAAAATTCGATATTTTTGGGTCCCAGAAGCGATCTGTACATGCTTACTCAGTGCTAGAATATTTTCAAAATATAGGCTCAAAACATGCTAAAAATCGATATTTTAGGTGCGTAAAGGCGATATCTCAAATTCTGTCCCAAAACACCCGAAAATTCGATATTTTGGGGTCCCAGAAGCGATCTGTACATGCCTACTCAGTGCTAGAATTTTTTCAAAATATAGGCTAAAAACATGCTCAAAATCGATATTTTAGGTGCCCAAAAGTCGATATGTGCATGCATCTTCTGTACTCGTTTATATCTCAAATTCAGGCTCAAAACACCCGAAAATTCGATATTTTGGGGTCCCAGAAGCGATCTGTACATGCTTACTCAGAGCTTGAATATTTTCAAAATATAGGCTCAAAACATGCTAAAAATCGATATTTTAGGTGCCGAAAGGCGATATCTCAAATTCAGGCCCAAAACACCCGAAAATTCGATATTTTGGGGTCCCAGAAGCGATCTGTACATGCCTACTCCGTGTTAGAGTATTTTCAAAATACAAGCCCAAAACATGCTTAAAATCGATGTTTTAGGTGCCAAAAAGTCGATATGTGCATTCATCTTCAGTACCCGTTTATATCTCAAATTCAGGCTCAAAGCACCCGAAAATTCGATATTTTGGGGTCCCAGAAGCGATCTGTACATGCCTACTCAGTGCGAGAATATTTTCAAAATATAGGCTAAAAAAATGCTAAAAATTGATGTTTTAGGTGCCAAAAAGTCGATATGTGCATGCATCTTCAGTACCCGTTTTTATCTCAAATTCAGGTTCAAAACACCCGAAAATTCGATATTTTGGGGTCCCAGAAGCGATCTGTACATGCCTACTCCGTGTTAGAGTATTTTCAAAATACAGGCCCAAAACATGCTGAAAATCGATATTTTAGGTGCCAAAAAGTCGATATCTCAAATTAAGGCCCGAAACACCCGAAAATTCGATATTTAGGGGTCCCAGAAGCGATCTGTACATGCCTACCCCGTGTTAGAGTATTTTCGAAACACAGGCTAAAAACATACTGAAAATCGATCTTTTAGGTGCCCAAAAGTCAATATGTGCATGCATCTTCTGTACCCGTTTATATCTCAAATTCTGGCCCTAAACACCCGAAAATTCGATATTTTTGGGTCCCAGAAGCGATCTGTACATGCATACTTAGTGCTAGAATTTTTTCAAAATATAGGCTCAAAACATGCTCAAAATCGATATTTTAGGTGCCCAAAAGTCGATATGTGCATGCATCTTCTGTACTCGTGTATATCTCAAACTCAGGCTCAAAACACCCGATAATTCGATATTTTGGGGACCCA
This sequence comes from Petrolisthes cinctipes, assembly GCA_033782935.1. Taxonomy (NCBI): domain Eukaryota; kingdom Metazoa; phylum Arthropoda; class Malacostraca; order Decapoda; family Porcellanidae; genus Petrolisthes; species Petrolisthes cinctipes. The sequence goes on from JAWQEG010000030.1 coordinate 6,207,591, forward strand.
GAAGCGATCTGTACATGCTTACTCAGTGCTAGAATATTTTCAAAATATAGGCTCAAAACATGCTAAATATCGATATTTTAGGTGCGTAATGGCGATATCTCAAATTCAGGCCCAAAACACCCGAAAATTCGATATTTTGGGGTCCCAGAAGCGATCTGTACATGCCTACTCCGTGTTAGAATATTTTCAAAATACAGGCCCAAAACATGCTCAAAATCGATGTTTTATTTGCCCAAAAGTCGATATGTGCATGCATCTTCTGTACCCGTTTATATCTCAAATTCAGGCTCAAATCACCCGAAAATTCAATATTTTGGGGTCCCAGAAGCAATCTGTACATGCCTACTCAGTGCTAGAATTTTTTTAAAATATAGGCTCAAAACAAGCTCAAAATCGATATTTTAGGTGCGTAAAGGCGATATCTCAAATTCAGGCCCAAAACACCCGAAAATTCGATATTTAGGGGTCCCAGAAGCGATCTGTACATGCCTACTCCGTGTTAGAGTATTTTCAAAATACAGGCCCAAAACATGCTCAAAATCGATGTTTTAGGTGCCCAAAAGTCGATATGTAAATGCATCTTCAGTACCCATTTATATCTCAAATTCAGGCTCAAAACACCCGAAAATTCGATATTTTGGGGTCCCAGAAGCGATCTGTACATGCCTACTCCGTGTTAGAGTATTTTCAAAATACAGGCCCAAAACATGCTCAAAATCGATATTTTAGATGCCGAAAGTCAATATGTGCATGTATCTTCTGTACCCGTTTATATCTCAAATTCAGGCTCAAAACACCCGAAATTTCAATATTTTGGAGTCCCAGAAGCAATCTGTACATGCCTACTCAGTGCTATAATATTTTCAAAATATAGGCTAAAAACATGCTAAAAATCGATATTTTAGGTGCCAAAAAGTCGATATCTCAAATTAAGGCCGAAAATACCCGAAAATTCGATATTTAGGGGTCCCAGTAGCGATCTGTACATGCCTACTCCGTGCTAGAGTAATTTCAAAATACAGGCCAAAAATATACTGAAAATCGATCTTTTAGGTGCCCAAAAGTCCATATGTGCATGCATCTTCTGTACCCGTTTATATCTCAAATTCTGGCCCTAAACACCCAAAAACTAGATATTTTTGAGTCCCAGAAGCGATCTGTACATTCCTACTCAGTGCTAGAATGTTTTCAAAATATAGGCTCAAAACATGCTCAAAATCGATATTTTAGGTGCCCAAAAGTCAATATGTGCATGCATCTTCTGTACTCGTTTATATCTCAAATTCAGGCTCAAAACACCCGAAAATTCGATATTTTGGGATCCCAGAAGCGATCTGTACATGCTTACTCAGTGATTGAATATTTTCAAAATATAGGCTCAAAACATGCTAAAAATCGATATTTTAGGTGCCGAAAGGCGATATCTCAAATTCAGGCCCAAAACACCCGAAAGTTCGTTATTTTGGGGTCCCAGAAGCGATCTGTACATGCCTACTCCGTGTTAAAGTATTTTCAAAAGACAGGCCCAAAACATGCTGAAAATCGATATTTTAGATGCCCAAAGTCAATATGTGCATGTATCTTCTGTACCCGTTTATATCTCAAATTCAGGCTCAAAACACCCGAAAATTCGATATTTTGGGGTCCCAGAAGTGATCTGTACATGCATACTCCGTGTTAGAGTATTTTCAAAATACAGGCCCAAAAACATGCTCAAAATCGATATTTTAGATGCCTAAAGTCAATATGTGCATGTATCTTCTGTACCCGTTTATATCTCAAATTCAGGCTCAAAACACCCGAAAATTCAATATTTTGGGGTCCCAGAAGCAATCCGTACATGCCTACTCAGTGCTATAATATTTTCAAAATATAGGCTAAAAACTTGCTAAAAATCGATATTTTAGGTGCCAAAAAGTCGATATCTCAAATTAAGGCCCAAAACACCCGAAAATTCGATATTTAGGGGTCCCAAAAGCGATCTGTACATGCCTACTCCGTTTTAGAGTATTTCTAAAATACAGGCCAAAAACATACTGAAAATCGATCTTTTAGGTGCCCAAAAGTCGATATGTGTATGCATCTCCTGTACCCGTTTATATCTCAAATTCTGTCCCTAAACACCCTAAAATTCGATATTTTTGTGTCCCAGAAGCAATCTGTACATGCCTACTCAGTGCTAGAATGTTTTCAAAATATAGGCTCAAAACATGCTCAAAATCGATATTTTAGGTGCCCAAGAGTCGATATGTGCATGCATCTTCTGTACTCGTTTATATCTCAAATTCAGGCTCAAAACACCCGAAAATTCGATATTTTGGAGTCCCAGAAGCGATCTGTACATGCTTACTCAGTGCTAGAATATTTTCAAAATATAGGCTCAAAACATGCTAAAAATCGATATTTTAGGTGCGTAAAGGCGATATCTCAAATTCAGGCCCAAAACACCCGAAAATTCGATATTTTGCCGTCCCAGAAGCGATCTGTACATGCCTACTAAGTGCTAGAATTTTTTCAAAATATAAGCTCAAAACATGCTCAAAATCGATATTTTAGGTGCCCAAAAGTCGATATTTGCATGCATCTTCTGTACTCGTTTATATCTCACATTCAGGCTCAAAACACCCGATAATTCGATATTTTTGTGTCCCAGAAGCGATCTGTACATGCATACTCAGTGCTAGAATTTTTTCAAAATATAGGCTCAAAACATACTGAAAATCGATCTTTTAGGTGCCCAAAAGTCGATATGTGCATGCATCTTCCGTACCCGTTTATATCTCAAATTCTGGCCCTAAACACCCGAAATTCGATATTTTTGGGTCCCAGAAGCGATCTGTACATGCCTATTCAGTGCTAGAATTTTTTAAAAAATATAGGCTCAAAACATGCTCAAAATCGATATTTTACGTGCCCAAAAGTCGATATGTGCATGCATCTTCTGTACTGGTTTAAATCTCAAATTCAGTCTCAAAACACCCGAAAATTCGATATTTTGGGGTCCCAGAAGCGATCTGTACATGCTTACTCAGTGCTAGAATATTTTCAAAATATAGGCTCAAAACATGCTAAAATCAATATTTGAGGTGCATAAAGACGATATCTCAAATTCAGGCCCAAAACACTCGAAAATTCGATATTTTGGGGTCCCAGAAGCGATCTGTACATGCCTACTCCGTGTTAGAGTATTTTCAAAATACAGGCCAAAGACATGCTCTCAATCGATGTTTTAGGTGCCAAAAAGTCGATATGTGCATGCATCTTCAGTACCCATTTATATCTCAAATTCAGGCTCAAAACACCCAAAAATTTGATATTTTGGGGTCCCAGAAGCGATCTGTACATGCCTACTCCGTGTTAGAGTATTTTCAAAATACAGGCCCAAAACATGCTGAAAATCGATATTTTAAATGCCCAAAGTCAATATGTGCATGTATCTTCTGTACCCGTTTATATCTGAAATTCAGGCTCAAAACACCCGAAAATTCGATATTTTGGGGTTCCAGAAGCGATCTGTACATGCTTACTCAGTGCTGGAATATTTTCAAAATATAGGCTCAAAACATGCTAAAATCGATATTTGAGGTGCGTAAAGGCGATATCTCAAATTCAGGCCCAAAACACCCGAAAATTCTATATTTTGGGGTCCCAGAAGCGATCTGTGTATGTCTACTCCGTGTTAGAGTATTTTCAAAGTACAGGCCCAAAACATGCTCAAAATCGATGTTTTAGATGCCAAAAAGTCGATATGTACATGCATCTTCAGTACCCATTTATATCTCAAATTCAGGCTCAAAACACCCGAAAATTCGATATTTTGGGGTCCCAAAAGCGATCTGTACATGCCTACTCCGTGTTAGAGTATTTTCAAAATACAGGCCCAAAACATGCTGAAAATCGATATTTTAGATGCCCAAAGTCAATATGTGCATGTATCTTCTGTACCCGTTTATATCTCAAATTCAGACTCAAAACACCCGAAAATTCAATATTTTGGGGTTCCAGAAGCGATCTGTACATGCTTACTCAGTGCTAGAATATTTTCAAAATATAGGCTCAAAACATGCTAAAAATCGATATTTTAGGTGTCTAAAGGCGATATCTCAAATTCAGGCCCAAAACACCCGAAAATTCGATATTTTGGGGTCCCAGAAGCGATCTGTACATGCCTACTCCGTGTTAGAGCATTTTCAAAATACAGGCCCAAAACATGCTCAAAATCGATGTTTTAGGTGCCCAAAAGTCGATGTGTGCATGCATTTTCAGTACCCGTTTATATCTCAAATTCAGGCTCAAAACACCCGAAAATTTGATATTTTGGGGTCCCAGAAGCGATCTGTACATGCCTACTCCGTGTTAGAGTATTTTCAAAATACAGGCCCAAAACATGCTGAAAATCGATATTTTAAATGCCCAAAGTCAATATGTGCATGTATCTTCTGTACCCGTTTATATCTGAAATTCAGGCTCAAAACACCCGAAAATTCGATATTTTGGGGTTCCAGAAGCGATCTGTACATGCTTACTCAGTGCTTGAATATTTTCAAAATATAGGCTCAAAACATGCTAAAATCGATATTTGAGGTGCGTAAAGGCGATATCTCAAATTCAGGCCCAAAACACCCGAAAATTCGATATTTTGGGGTCCCAGAAGCGATCTGTGTATGTCTACTCCGTGTTAGAGTATTTTCAAAATATAGGCTAAAAACATGCTCAAATTCGATATTTTAGGTGCCAAAAAGTCGATATCTAAAATTAAGGCCCAGAACACCCGAAAATTCGATATTTAGGGGTCGCAGAAGCGATTTGTACATGCCTACTTCGTGTTAGAGTATTTCTAAAATACAGGCCAAAAGCATACTGAAAATCGATCTTTTAGGTGCTCAAAAGTCGATATGTGCATGCATCTTCTGTACCCGTTTATATCTCAAATTCTGGTTCTAAACACCCGAAAATTCGATATTTTTGGGTCCCAGAAGCGATCTGTACATGCCTACTCAGTGCTAGAATGTTTTCAAAATATAAGCTCAAAACATGCTCAAAATCGATATTTTAGGTGCCCAAAAGTCGATATGTGCATGCATCATCTGTACTCGTTTATATCTCAAATTCAGTCTCAAAACACCCGAAAATTCGATATTTTGGAGTCCCAGAAGCGATCTGTACATGCTTACTCAGTGCTAGAATATTTTCAAAATATAGGCTCAAAACATGCTAAAATCGATATTTGAGGTTCGTAAAGGCGATATCTCAAATTCAGGCCCAAAACACCCGAAAATTCGATATTTTGGGGTCCCAGAAGCGATCTGTACATGCCTACTCCGTGTTAGAGTATTTTCAAAATACAAGTCCAAAACATGCTCAAAGTCGATGTTTTAGGTGCCAAAAAGTCGATATGTGCATGCATCTTCAGTACCCATTTATATCTCGAATTCAGGCTTAAAACACCCGAAAATTCGATATTTTGGGGTCCCAGAAGCGATTTGTACATGCCTACTCCGTGTTAGAGTATTTTCAAAATACAGGCCCAAAACATGCTGAAAATCGATATTTTAGAGATGCCCAAAGTCAATATGTGCATGTATCTTATGTACCCGTTTATATCTCAAATTCAGACTCAAAACACCCGAAAATTCAATATTTTGGGGTTCCAGAAGCGATCTGTACATGCTTACTCAGTGCTAGAATATTTTCAAAATATAGGCTCAAAACATGCTAAATATCGATATTTTAGGTGCCTAAAGGCGATATCTCAAATTAAGGCCCAAAACACCCGAAAATTCGATATTTTGGGGTCCCAAAAGCGATCTGTACATGCCTACTCCGTGTTAGAGTATTTTCAAAATACAGGCCAAAAACATACATAAAATCGATCTTTTAGGTGCCCAAAAGTCGATATGTGCATGAATCTTCTGTACCCGTTTATATCTCAAATTCTGGCCCTAAACACCCGAAAATTCGATATTTTTGGGTCCCAGAAGCGATCTGTACATGCCTACTCAATGCTCGAATGTTTTCAAAAAATAGGCTCAAAACATGCTCAAAATCGATATTTTAGGTGCCCAAAAGGCATATCGATATGTGCATGCATCTTCTGTACTCGTTTATATCTCAAATTCAGGCTCAAAACACCCGAAAATTCGATATTTTGGGGTCCCAGAAGCGATCTGTACATGCTTACTCAGTGCTAGAATATTTTTAAAATATAGGCTCAAAACATGCTAAAAATCGATATTTTAGGTGCGTAAAGGCGATATCTCAAATTCAGGCCCAAAACACCCGAAAATTCGATATTTTTTTTGTCCCAGAAGCGATCTGTACATGCCTACTGAGTGCTAGAATTTTTTCAAAATATAGGCTCAAAACATGCTCAAAATCGATCTTTTAGGTGCCCCAAAATCGATATGTGCATGCATTTTCTGTAACCGTTTATATCTCAAATTCTTGCCCTAAACCCCCGAAATTCGATATTTTTGGGTCCCAGAAGCGATCTGTACATGCCTACTCAGTGCTAGAATGTTTTCAATATATAGGCTCAAAACATGCTCAAAATCGATATTTTAGGTGCCCAAAAGTCGATATGTGCATGCATCTTCTGTACTCGTTTATATCTCAAATTCAGGCTCAAAACACCCGAAAATTCAATATTTTGGGGTTCCAGAAGCGATCTGTACATGCTTACTGAGTGCTAGAATATTTTCAAAATATAGGCTCAAAACATGCTAAAAATCGATATTTTAGGTGTCTAAAGGCGATATCTCAAATTCAGGCCCAAAACACCCGAAAATTCGATATTTTGGGGTCCCAGAAGCGATCTGTAAATGCCTACTCCGCGTTAGAGTATTTTCAAAATACAGGCCCAAAACATGCTCAAAATCGATGTTTTAGGTGCCAAAAAGTCGATATGTGCATGCATCTTCAGTACCCGTTTATATCTCAAATTCAAGCTCAAAACACCCGAAAATTCGATATTTTGGGGTCCCAGAAGCAATCTGTACATGCCTACTCATTTCTAGAATATTTTCAAAATATAGGCTAAAAACATGCTCAAAATCGATATTTTAGGTGCCAAAAAGTCGATATCTAAAATTAAGGCCCAAAACACCCGAAAATTCGATATTTTGGGGTCCCAGAAGCGATCTGTACATGCCTACTCCGTGTTAGAGTATTTTCAAAATACAAGCCCAAAACATGCTCAAAATCGATGTTTTAGGTGCCAAAAAGTCGATATATGCATGCATCTTTAGTACCCATTTATATCTCAAATTCAGGCTTAAAACACCAGAAAATTCGATATTTTGGGGTCCCAGAAGCGATCTGTACATGCCTACTCTGTGTTAGAGTATTTTCAAAATACAGGCCCAAAACATGCTGAAAATCGATATTTTAGATGCCCCAAGTCAATATGTGCATGTATCTTCTGTACCCGTTTATATCTCGAATTCAGGCTCAAAACACCCGAAAATTCAATATTTTGGGGTCCCAGAAGCGATCTGTACATGCATACTCTTTGCTAGAATATTTTCAAAATATAGGCTCAAAACATGCTCAAAATCGATATTTTAGGTCCGTAAAGGCGATATTTCAAATTCAGACCAAAAACACCCGAAAATTCGATTTTTTGGGGTCCCAGAAGCGATCTGTACATGCCTACTCCGTGTTAGAGTATTTTCAAAATACAAGCCCAAAACATGCTCAAAATCGATGTTTTAGGTGCCAAAAAGTCGATATATGCATTCATCTTCCGTACCCATTTATATCTCAAATTCAGGCTCAAAACACCTGAAAATTCGATATTTTGGGGACCCAGAAGCGATCTGTACATGCCTACTCCGTGTTAGAGTATTTTCAAAATACAGGCCCAAAACATGCTGAAAATCGATATTTTAGATGCCCAAAGTCAATATGTGCATGTATCTTCTGTACACGTTTATATCTCAAATTCAGGCTCAAAACACCCGAAAATTCAATATTTTGGGGTCCCAGAAGCAATCTGTACATGCCTACTCATTTCTAGAATATTTTCAAAATATAGGCTAAAAACATGCTCAAAATCGATATTTTAGGTGCCAAAAAGTCGATATCTAAAATTAAGGCCCAAAACACCCGAAAATTCGATATTTAGGGGTCGCAGAAGCGATCTGTACATGCCTACTCCGTGTTAGAGTATTTCTAAAATACAGGCCAAAAGCATACTGAAAATCGATCTTTTAGGTGCTCAAAAGTCGATATGTGCATGTATCTTCTGTACCCGTTTATATCTCAAATTCTGGTTCTAAACAACCGAAAATTCGATATTTTTGGGTCCCAGAAGCGATCTGTACATGCCTACTCAGTGCTAGAATGTTTTCAAAATATAGGCTCAAAACATGCTCAAAATCGATATTTTAGGTGCCCAAAAGTCGATATGTGCATGCATCTTCTGTACTCGTTTATATCTCAAATTCAGGCTCAAAACACCCGAAAATTCGATATTTTGGGGTCCAAGAAGCGATCTGTACATGCTTACTCAGTGCTAGAATATTTTCAAAATATAGGCTCAAAACATGCTAAAATCGATAGTTGAGGTGCGTAAAGGCGATATCTCAAATTCAGGCCCAAAACACCCGAAAATTCGATATTTTGGGGTCCCAGAAGCGATCTGTACATGCCTACTCCGTGTTAGAGTATTTTCAAAATACAAGCCCAAAACATGCTCAAAATCGATGTTTTAGGTGCCAAAAAGTCGATATATGCATGCATCTTTAGTACCCATTTATATTTCAAATTCAGTCTCAAAACACCCGAAAATTCGATATTTTGGGGTCCCAGAAGCGATCTGTACATGCTTACTCATTGCTAGAATATTTTCAAAATATAGGCTCAAAACATGCTAAAATCGATATTTGAGGTGCATAAAGGCGATATCTCAAATTCACGCCCAAAACACCCGAAAATTCGATATTTTGGGGTCCCAGAAGCGATCTGTGCATGCCTACTCCGTGTTAGAGTATTTTCAAGGTACAGGCCGAAAACATGCTCAAAATCGATGTTTTAGGTGCCAAAAAGTCGAAATGTGCATGCATCTTCAGTACCCATTTATATCTCAAATTCAGGCTCAAAACACCCGAAAATTCGATATTTTGGGGTCCCAAAAGCGATCTGTACATGCCTACTCCGTGTTAGAGTATTTTCAAAATACAGGCCCAAAACATGCTAAAAATCGATATTTTAGATGCCCAAAGTCAATATGTGCATGTATCTTCTGTACCCGTTTATATCTCAAATTCAGGCTCGAAACACCTGAAAAATCAATATTTAGGGGTTCCAGAAGTGATCTGTACATGCTTACTCAGTGCTAGAATATTTTCAAAATATGGCTCAAAACATGCTAAAAATCGATATTTTAGGTGCCTAAAGGCGATATCTCAAATTCAGGCCCAAAACACCCGAAAATTCGATATTTTGGGGTCCCAGAAGCGATCTGTACATGCCTACTCCGTGTTAGAGTATTTTCAAAATACAGGCCCAAAACATGCTCAAAATCGATGTTTTAGGTGCCAAAAAGTCGATATGTGAATGAATCTTCAGTACCCGTTTATATCTCAAATTCAGGCTCAAAACACCCGAAAATTCGATTTTTTGGGGTCCCAGAAGCGATCTGTACATGCCTACTCCGTGTTAGAGTATTTTCAAAATACATGCCCAAAACATGCTGAAAATCGATATTTTAGATGCCCAAAGTCAATATGTGCATGTATCTTCTGTACCCGTTTATATCTCAAATTCAGGCTCAAAACACCCGATAATTCAATATTTTGGGGTTCCAGAAGCGATCTGTACATGTTTACTGAGTGCTAGAATATTTTCAAAATATAGGCTCAAAACATGCTAAAAATCGATATTTTAGGTGTCTAAAGGCGATATCTCAAATTCAGGCCCAAAACACCCGAAAATTCGATATTTTGGGGTCCCAGAAGCGATCTGTACATGCCTACTCCGTGTTAGAGTATTTTCAAAATACAGGCCCAAAACATGCTCAAAATCGATGTTTTAGGTGCCAAAAAGTCGATATGTGCATGCATCTTCAGTACCCGTTTATATCTCAAATTCAGGCTCAAAACACCCGAAAATTCGATATTTTGGGGTCCCAGAAGCGATCTGTACATGCCTACTCCGTGTTAGATTATTTTCAAAATACAGGCCAAAAACATGCTAAAAAACCGACGTTTTAGTTGCCTAAAGTCAATATGTGCATGTATCTTCTGTACCCGTTTATATCTCAAATTCAGGCTCAAAACACCCGAAAATTCAATATTTTGTGGTCGCAGAAGCGATCTGTACATGCTTACTCAGTGCTAGAATATTTTCAAAATATAGGCTAAAAACATGCTAAAAATCGATATTTTAGGTGCCAAAAAGTCGATATCTCAAATTAAAGCCCAAAACACCCGAAAATTCGATATTTAGGGGTCCCAAAAGCGATCTGTACATGCCTACTCCGTGTTAGAGTAATTTCAAAATACAGGCCAAAAACATACTGAAAATCAATCTTTTAGGTGCCCAAAAGTCGATATGTGCATGCATCTTCTGTACCCGTTTATATCTCAAATTCAGGCTCAAAACACCCGAAAATTCAATATTTTGGGGTCCTAGAAACGATCTGTATATGCTTACTCAGTGCTAGAATATTTTCAAAATATAGGCTCAAAACAAGCTAAAAATCGATATTTTAGGTGCGTAAAGGCGATATCTCAAATTCAGGCCCACAACACCCGAAAATTCGATATTTTTGGGTCCCAGAAGCGATCTGTACATGCCTACTCCGTGTTAGATTATTTTCAAAATACAGGCCCAAAACATGCTGAAAATCGATATTTTAGATGCCCAAAGTCAATATGTGCATGTATCTTCTATACCCGTTTATATCTCAAATTCAGGCTCAAAACACCCGATAATTCAATATTTTGGGGTTCCAGAAGCGATCTGTACATGTTTACGGAGTGCTAGAATATTTTCAAAATATAGGCTCAAAACATGCTAAAAATCGATATTTTAGGTGTCTAAAGGCGATATCTCAAATTCAGGCCCAAAACACCCGAAAATTCGATATTTTGGGGTCTCAGAAGCGATCTGTACATGCCTACTCCGTGTTAGAGTATTTTCAAAATACAGGCCCAAAACATGCTCAAAATCGATGTTTTAGGTGCCAAAAAGTCGATATGTGCATGCATCTTCAGTACCCGTTTATATCTCAAATTCAGGCTCAAAACACCCGAAAATTCGATATTTTGGGGACCCAGAAGCGATCTGTACATGCCTACTAAGTGTTAGAGTATTTTCAAAATACAGGCCCAAAACATGCTGAAAATCGATATTTTAGATGCCCAAAGTCAATATGTGCATGTACCTTCTTTACCCGTTTATATCTCAAATTCAGGCTCAAAACACCCGAAAATTCAATATTTAGGGGTTCCAGAAGCGATCTGTACATGCTTACTCAGTGCTAGAATATTTTCAAAATATAGGCTCAAAACATGCTAAAAATCGATATTTTAGGTGCCTAAAGACGATATCTCAAATTCAGGCCCAAAACACCCGAAAATTCGATATTTATGGGTCCCAGAAGCGATCTGTTCATGCCTACTCCGTGTTAGAGTATTTTCAAAATACAGGCCAAAAACATGCTGAAAATTGATGTTTTAGATGCCTGAAGTCAATATGTGCATGTATCTTCTGTACCCGTTTATATCTCAAATTCAGGCTCAAAACACCCGAAAATTCAATATTTTGGGGTCCCAGAAGCAATCTGTACATGCCTACTCAGTGCTAGAATATTTTCAAAATATAGGCTAAAAACATGCTAAAAATCGATATTTTAGGTGCCAAATAGTCGATATCTCAAATTAAGGCCCAAAACACCCGAAAATTCGATATTTAGGGGTCCCAAAAGCGATCTGTACATGCCTACTCCGTGTTAGAGTACTTTCAAAATACAGGCCAAAAACATACTGAAAATCAATCTTTTAGGTGCCCAAAAGTCGATATGTGCATGCATCTTCTGTACCCGTTTATATCTCAAATTCATGCTCAAAACACCCGAAAACTCAATATTTTGGGGTCCCAGAAGCGAACTGTACATGCTTACTCAGTGCTAGAATATTTTCAAAATATAGGCTCAAAACATGCTAAAAATCGATATTTTAGGTGCGTAAAGGCGATATCTCAAATTCAGGCCCAAAACACCCGAAAATTCGATATTTTGGGGTCCCATAAGCGATCTGTACATGCCTACTCCGTGTTAGAGTATTTTCAAAATACAAGCCCAAAACATGCTCAAAATCGATGTTTTAGGTGCCAAAAAGTCAATATGTGCATGCATCTTCAGTACCCATTTATATCTCAAATTCAGGCTCAAAACACCCGAAAATTCGATATTTTGGGGTCCCAGAAGCGATCTGTACATGTCTACTCCGTGTTAGAGTATTTTCAAAATACTGGCCCAAAACATGCTGAAAATCGATATTTTAGATGCCCAAAGTCAATATGTGCATATATCTTCTGTACCCGTTTATATCTCAAATTCAGGCTCAAAACACCCGAAAATTCAATATTTTGGGGTTCCAGAAGCAATCTGTACATGCTTACTCAGTGCTAGAATATTTTCAAAATATATGCTCAAAACATGCTAAAAATCGATATTTTAGGTGCCTATAGGCGATATCTCAAATTCAGGCCCAAAACACCCGAAAATTCGATATTTTGGGGTCCCAGAAGCGATCTGTACATGCCCACTCCGTGTTAGAGTATTTTCAAAATACAGGCCCAAAACATGCTCAAAATCGATGTTTTAGGTGCCAAAAAGTCGATATGTGCATGCATCTTCTGTACACGTTTATATCTCAAATTCTGGCCCTAACCACCCGAAAATTCGATGTATTTGGGTCCCAGAAGCGATCTGTACATGATTACTCAGTGCTAGAATATTTTCAAAATTTAGGCTCAAAACATGCTAAAAATCGATATTTTAGGTGCCTAAAGGCGATATCTCAAATTCAGGCCCAAAACACCCGAAAATTCGATATTTTGGGGTCCCAGAAGCGATCTGTACATGCCTACTCCGTGTTAGAGTATTTTCAAAATACAGGCCCAAAACATGCTCAAAATCGATGTTTTAGGTGCCAAAAAGTCGATATGTGCATGCATCTTCAGTACCCATTTATATCTCAAATTCAGGCTCAAAACACCCGAAAACTCGATATTTTGGGGTCCCAGAAGCGATCTGTACATGCCTACTTCGTGTTAGAGTATTTTCAAAATACAGGCCCAAAACATGCTGAAAATCGATATTTTAGATGCCTAAAGTCAATATGTGCATGTATCTTCTGTACCCGTTTATATCTCAAATTCAGGCTCAAAACACCCGAAAATTCAATATTTTGGGGTCCCAGAAGCAATCTGTACATGCCTACTCAGTGCTAGAATGTTTTCAAAATATAGGCTCATAACATGCTAAAAACTCGATATTTTAGGTGCGTAAAGGCGATATCTCAAATTCAGGCCCAAAACACCCGAAAATTCGATATTTTGGGGTCCCAGAAGCGATGTGTACATGCCGACTCCGTGTTAGAGTATTTTCAAAATACAGGCCCAAAACATGCTCAAAATCGATGTTTTAGGTGCCCAAAAGTCGATATGTGCATGCATCTTCAGTACCCGTTTATATATCAAATTCAGGCTCAAAACACCCGAAAATTCGATATTTTGGGGTCCCAGAAGCGATCTGTACATGCCGACTCCGTGTTAAAGTGTTTCAAAATACAGGCCCAAAACATGCTCAAAATCAATATTTTAGGTGCCAAAAAGTAGATATCTCAAATTAAGGCCCGAAACACCCGAAAATTCGATATTTAGGGGTCCCAGGAGCGATCTGTACATGCCTACTCCGTGTTAGAGTATTTTCAAAATACAGGCCAAAAACATGCTGAAAATCGATGTTTTAGATGCCTAAAGTCAATCTGTGCATGTATCTTCTGTACCCGTTTATATCTCAAATTCAGGCTCAAAACACCCGAAAATTCAATATTTTGGGGTCCCAGAAGCAATCTGTACATGCCTACTCAGTGCTAGAATATTTTCAAAATATAGGCTAAAAACATGCTAAAAATCGATATTTTAGGTGCCAAAAAGTCGATATATCAAATTAAGGCCCAAAACACCCGAAAATTCGATATTTAGGGGTCCCAAAAGCGATCTGTATATGCCTACTCCGTGTTAGAGTATTTTCAAAATACAGGCCAAAAACATACTGAAAATCGATCTTTTAGGTGCCCAAAAGTCGATATGCGCATGCATCTTCTGTACTCGTTTATATCTCAAATTCAGGCTCAAAACACCCGATAATTCGATATTTTGGGGTCCCAGAAGCAATCTGTACATGCCTACTCAGTGCTAGAATATTTTCAAAATATAGGCTCAAAACATGCTAAAAATCGATATTTAAGGTGCCTAAATGCGATATCTCAAATTCAGGCCCAAAACACCCGAAAATTCGATATTTTGGGGTCCCAGAAGCGATCTGTACATGCCTACTCCGTGTTAGAGCATTTTCAAAATACAGGCCCAAAACATGCTCAAAATCGATGTTTTAGGTACTTAAAAGTCGATATGTGCATGTATCTTCTGTACCGGTTTATATATATAAAATTCAGGCTTAAAACACCCGAAAATTCGATATTTAGGGGTCCCAGAAGCGATCTGTACATGCCTACTCCGTGTTAGAGTATTTTTAAAATACAGGCCCAAAACATGCTGAAAATCGATATTTTAGATGCCCAAAGTCAATATGTGCATGTATCTTCTGTACCAGTTTATATCTCAAATTCAGGCTCAAAACACCCGAAAATTCAATATTTTGAGGTCCTAGAAGCAATCTGTACATGTCTACTCAGTGCTAGAATATTTTCAAAATATAGGCTAAAAAAATGCTAAAAATCAATATTTTAGGTGCCAAAAAGTCGATATCTCAAATTAAGGCCCAAAACACCCGAAAATTCGATATTTAGGGGTCCCAGAAACGATCTGTACAAGCCTACTCCGTGTTAGAGTATTTTCATAATACAGGCCAAAAACATACTGAAAATCGATCTTTTAAGTGCCCAAAAGTCGATATGTGCATGCATCTTCAGTACCTGTTTATATCTCAAATTCAGGCTCAAAACACCCGAAAATTCGATATTTTGGGGTCCCAGAAGCGATCTGTACATGCCTACTCCGTGTTAGAGTATTTTCAAAATACAGGCCAAAAACATACTGAAAATCGATCTTTTAGTTGCCAAAAAGTCGATATGTGCATGCATCTTCTGTACCCGTTTATATCTCAAATTCAGGCCCTAAACACCCTAAAATTCGATATATTTGGGTACCAGAAGCGATCTGTATATGCCTACTCAGTGCTAGAATGTTTTCAAAATATAGGCTCATAACATGCTAAAAATCGATATTTTAGGTGCCAAAATGTCGATATCTCAAATTAAGGCCCGAAACACCCGAGAATTCGATATTTACGGGTCTCAGAAGCGATCTGTACATGCCTACTCCGTATTAGAGTATTTTCAAAATACCGGCCAAAAACATACTGAAAATCGATCTTTTAGGTGCACAAAAGTCGATACGTGCATGCATCTTCTGTACCCGTGCATATCTCAAATTCTGGCCCTAAACACCCGAAAATTCGATATTTTTGGGTCCCTGAAGCGATCTGTACATGCCTACTCAGTGCTAGAATATTTTCAAAATATAGGCTCAAAACATGCTCAAACTCGATATTTTAGGTGCACAAAAGTCGATATGTGCATGCATCTTCAGTACTCGTTTATATCTCAAATTCAGGCTCAAAACACCCAATAATTCGATATTTTGGGGTCCCAGAAGCGATCTGTACATTCTTACTCAGTGCTAGAATATTTTCAAAATATAGGCTCAAAACATGCTAAAACTCGATATTTTAGGTGCGTAAAGGCGATATCTCAAATTCAGGCCCAAAACACCAGAAAATTCGATATTTTGGGGTCCAAGAAGCGATCTGTACATGCCGACTCCGTGTTAGAGTATTTTCAAAATACAGGCCCAAAACATGCTCAAATTCGATGTTTTAGGTTCCCAAAAGTCGATATGTGTATGCATCTTCTGTACTCGTTTATATCTCAAATTCAGGCTCAAAACACCCTATAATTCGATATTTTGGGGTCCCAGAAGCGATCTGTACATGATTACTCAGTGCTAGAATATTTTCAAAATATAGGCTAAAAACATGCTAAAAATCGATATTTTAGGTGCCAAAAAGTCGATATATCAAATTAAGGCCCAAAACACCCGAAAATTCGATATTTAGGGGTCCCAGAAGCGATCTGTATATGCCTACTCCGTGTTAGAGTATTTTCAAATTACAGGCCAAAAACATACTGAAAAACGATCTTTTTGGTGCCCAAAAGTCGATATGTGCATGCATCTTCTGTACTCGTTTATATCTCAA
This sequence comes from Petrolisthes cinctipes, assembly GCA_033782935.1. Classification (NCBI taxonomy): domain Eukaryota; kingdom Metazoa; phylum Arthropoda; class Malacostraca; order Decapoda; family Porcellanidae; genus Petrolisthes; species Petrolisthes cinctipes. The sequence continues at coordinate 6,224,104 of JAWQEG010000030.1, forward strand.
ATTCAGGCTCAAAACACCCGATAATTCGATATTTTGGGGTCCCAGATGCGATCTGTACATGCCTACTCAGTGCTAGAATATTTTCAAAATATAGGCTCAAAACATGCTAAAAATCGATATTTAAGGTGCCTAAAGGCGATATCTCAAATTCAGGCCCAAAACACCCGAAAATTCGATATTTTGGGGTCCCAGAAGCCATCTGTACATGCCTACTCCGTGTTAGAGTATTTTCAAAATACAGGCCCAAAACATGCTCAAAATCGATGTTTTAGGTACCAAAAAGTCGATATGTGCATGTATCTTCTGTACCCGTTTATATATATAAAATTCAGGCTTAAAAAACCCGAAAATTCGATATTTTGGGGTCCCAGAAGCGATCTGTACATGCCTACTCCGTGTTAGAGTATTTTCAAAATACAGGCCCAAAACATGCTGAAAATCGATATTTTAGATGCCCAAAGTCAATATGTGCATGTATCTTCTGTACCAGTTTATATCTCAAATTGAGGCTCAAAACACCCGATAATTCAATATTTTGGGGTCCTAGAAGCAATCTGTACATGTCTACTCAGTGCTAGAGTATTTTCAAAATATAGGCTAAAAAAATGCTAAAAATCGATATTTTAGGTGCCAAAAAGTCGATATCTCAAATTAAGGCCCGAAACACACGAAAATTCGATATTTAGGGGTCCCAGAAACGATCTGTACATGCCTACTCCGTGTTAGAGTATTTTCAAAATACAGGCCAAAAACATACTAAAAATCGATCTTTTAGGTGCCCAAAAGTCAATATGTGCATGCATCTTCAGTACCCGTTTATATCTCAAATTCAGGCCCAAAACACCCGAACATTCGATATTTTGGGGTCCAAGAAGCGATCTGTACATGCCGACTCCGTGTTAGAGTATTTTCAAAATACAGGCCAAAAACATGCTCAAATTCGATGTTTTAGGTGCCCAAAAGTCAATATGTGCATGCATCTTCTGTACTCGTTTATATCTCAAATTCAGGCTCAAAACACCCTATAATTCGATATTTTGGGGTCCCAGAAGCGATCTGTACATGATTACTCAGTGCTAGAATATTTTCAAAATATAGGCTAAAAACATGCTAAAAATCGATATTTTAGGTGCCAAAAAGTCGATATATCAAATTAAGGCCCAAAACACCCGAAAATTCGATATTTAGGTGTCCCAGAAGCGATCTGTATATGCCTACTCCGTGTTAGAGTATTTTCAAAATACAGGCCAAAAACATAATGAAAATCGATCTTTTAGGTGCCCATAAGTCGATATGTGCATGCATCTTCTGTACTCGTTTATATCTCAAACTCAGGCTCAAAACACCCGATAATTCGATATTTTGGGGTCCCAGATGCGATCTGTACATGCCTACTCAGTGCTAGAATATTTTCAAAATATCGGCTCAAAACATGCTAAAAATCGATATTTAAGGTGCCTAAAGGCGATATCTCAAATTCAGGCCCAAAATACTCGAAAATTCGATATTTTGGGGTCCCAGAAGCCATCTGTACATGCCTTCTCCGTGTTAGAGTATTTTCAAAATACAGGCCCAAAACATGCTAAAAATCGATGTTTTAGGTACCAAAAAGTCGATATGTGCATGTATCTTCTGTACCCGTTTATATATATAAAATTCAGGCTTAAAACACCCGAAAATTCGATATTTTGGGGTCCCAGAAGCGATCTGTACATGCCTACTCCGTGTTAGAGTATTTTCAAAATACAGGCCCAAAACATGCTGAAAATCGATATTTTAGATGCCCAAAGTCAATATGTGCATGTATCTTCTGTACCAGTTTATATCTCAAATTCAGGCTCAAAACACCCGATAATTCAATATTTTGGGGTCCTAGAAGCAATCTGTACATGTCTACTCAGTGCTAGAGTATTTTCAAAATATAGGCTAAAAAAATGCTAAAAATCGATATTTTAGGTGCCAAAAAGTCGATATCTCAAATTAAGGCCCGAAACACCCGAAAATTCGATATTTAGGGGTCCCAGAAACGATCTCTACATGCCTACTCTGTGTTAGAGTATTTTCAAAATACAGGCAAAAAACATACTGAAAATCGATCTTTTAGGTGCCCAAAAGTCGATATGTGCATGGATCTTCAGTACCCGTTTATATCTCAAATTCAGGCTCAAAACACCCGATAATTCAATATTTTGGGGTCCTAGAAGCAATCTGTACATGTCTACTCAGTGCTAGAGTATTTTCAAAATATAGGCTAAAAAAATGCTAAAAATCGATATTTTAGGTGCCAAAAAGTCGATATATCAAATTAAGGCCCAAAACACCCGAAAATTCGATATTTAGGGGTCCCAGAAGCGATCGGTATATGCCTACTCCGTGTTAGAGTATTTTCAAAATACAGGCCAAAAACATACTAAAAATTGATCTTTTAGGTGCCCAAAAGTCGATATGTGCATGCATCTTCAGTACCCGTTTATATCTCAAATTCAGGCCCAAAACACCCGAACATTCGATATTTTGGGGTCCAAGAAGCGATCTGTACATGCCGACTCCGTGTTAGAGTATTTTCAAAATACAGGCCCAAAACATGCTCAAATTCGATGTTTTAGGTGCCCAAAAGTCGATATGTGCATGCATCTTCTGTACTCGTTTATATCTCAAATTCAGGCTCAAAACACCCTATAATTCGATATTTTGGGGTCCCAGAAGCGATCTGTACATGATTACTCAGTGCTAGAATATTTTCAAAATATAGGCTAAAAACATGCTAAAAATCGATATTTTAGGTGCCAAAAAGTCGATATATCAAATTAAGGCCCAAAACACCCGAAAATTCGATATTTAGGTGTCCCAGAAGCGATCTGTATATGCCTACTCCGTGTTAGAGTATTTTCAAAATACAGGCCAAAAACATACTGAAAATCGATCTCTTAGGTGCCCAAAAGTCGATATGTGCATGCATCTTCTGTACTCGTTTATATCTCAAATTCAGGCTCAAAACACCCGATAATTCGATATTTTGGGGTCCCAGATGCGATCTGTACATGCCTACTCAGTGCTAGAATATTTTCAAAATATAGGCTCAAAACATGCTAAAAATCGATATTTAAGGTGCCTAAAGGCGATATCTCAAATTCAGGCCCAAAATACTCGAAAATTCGATATTTTGGGGTCCCAGAAGCCATCTGTACATGCCTTCTCCGTGTTAGAGTATTTTCAAAATACAGGCCCAAAACATGCTCAAAATCGATGTTTTAGGTACCAAAAAGTCGATATGTGCATGTATCTTCTGTACCCGTTTATATATATAAAATTCAGGCTTAAAACACCCGAAAATTCGATATTTTGGGGTCCCAGAAGCGATCTGTACATGCCTACTCCGTGTTAGAGTATTTTCAAAATACAGGCCCAAAACATGCTGAAAATCGATATTTTAGATGCCCAAAGTCAATATGTGCATGTATCTTCTGTACCAGTTTATATCTCAAATTCAGGCTCAAAACACCCGATAATTCAATATTTTGGGGTCCTAGAAGCAATCTGTACATGTCTACTCAGTGCTAGAGTATTTTCAAAATATAGGCTAAAAAAATGCTAAAAATCGATATTTTAGGTGCCAAAAAGTCGATATCTCAAATTAAGGCCCGAAACACCCGAAAATTCGATATTTAGGGGTCCCAGAAACGATCTCTACATGCCTACTCTGTGTTAGAGTATTTTCAAAATACAGGCAAAAAACATACTGAAAATCGATCTTTTAGGTGCCCAAAAGTCGATATGTGCATGGATCTTCAGTACCTTTTTATATCTCAAATTCAGGCTCAAAACACCCGAAAATTCGATATTTTGTGTCCCAGAAGCGATCTGTACATGCCTACTCCGTGTTAGAGTATTTTCAAAATACAGGCCAAAAACATACTGAAAATCGATCTTTTAGGTGCCAAAAAGTCGATATGTGCATGCATCTTCTGTACCCGTTTATATCTCAAATTATGGCCCTAAACACCCGAAAATTCGATATATTTGGGTACCAGAAGAGATCTGTATATGCCTACTCAGTGCTAGAATGTTTTCAAAATATAGGCTCATAACATGCTAAAAATCGATATTTTAGGTGCCAAAAAGTCGATATATCAAATTAAGGCCCAAAACACCCGAAAATTCGATATTTAGGGGTCCCAGAAGCGATCGGTATATGCCTACTCCGTGTTAGAGTACTTTCAAAATACAGGCCAAAAACATACTGAAAATCGATCTTTTAGGTGCCCAAAAGTCGATATGTGCATGCATCTTCTGTACTCGTTTATATCTCAAATTCAGGCTCAAAACACCCGATAATTCGATATTTTGGGGTCCCAGAAGCAATCTGTACATGCCTACTCAGTGCTAGAATATTTTCAAAATATAGGCTCAAAACATGCTAAAAATCGATATTTAAGGTGCCTAAAGGCGATATCTCAAATTCAGGCCCAAAACACCCGAAAATTCGATATTTTGGGGTCCCAGAAGCCATCTGTACATGCCTACTCCGTGTTAGAGCATTTTCAAAATACAGGCCCAAAACATGCTCAAAATCGATGTTTTAGGTACCAAAAAGTCGATATGTGCATGTATCTTCTGTACCGGTTTATATATATAAAATTCAGGCTTAAAACACCCGAAAATTCGATATTTAGGGGTCCCAGAAGCGATCTGTACATGCCTACTCCGTGTTAGAGTATTTTTAAAATACAGGCCCAAAACATGCTGAAAATCGATATTTTAGATGCCCAAAGTCAATATGTGCATGTATCTTCTGTACCAGTTTATATCTCAAATTCAGGCTCAAAACACCCGAAAATTCAATATTATGAGGTCCTAGAAGCAATCTGTACATGTCTACTCAGTGCTAGAATATTTTCAAAATATAGGCTAAAAAAATGCTAAAAATCGATATTTTAGGTGCCAAAAAGTCGATATCTCAAATTAAGGCCCGAAACACCCGAAAATTCGATATTTAGGGGTCCCAGAAACGATCTGTACATGCCTACTCCGTGTTAGAGTATTTTCATAATACAGGCCAAAAACATACTGAAAATCGATCTTTTAGGTGCCCAAAAGTCGATATGTGCATGCATCTTCAGTACCTGTTTATATCTCAAATTCAGGCTCAAAACACCCGAAAATACGATATTTTGGGGTCTCAGAAGCGATCTGTACATGCCTACTCCGTGTTAGAGTATTTTCAAAATACAGGCCAAAAACATACTGAAAATCGATCTTTTAGGTGCCAAAAAGTCGATATGTGCATGCATCTTCTGTACCCGTTTATATCTCAAATTCTGGCCCTAAACACCCGAAAATTCCATATATTTGGGTACCAGAAGCGATCTGTATATGCCTACTCAGTGCTAGAATGTTTTCAAAATATAGGCTCATAACATGCTAAAAATCGATATTTTAGGTGCCAAAAAGTCGATATCTCAAATTAAGGCCCGAAACACCCGAGAATTCGTTATTTAGGGGTCCCAGAAGCGATCTGTACATGCCTACTCCGTATTAGAGTATTTTCAAAATACCGGCCAAAAACATACTGAAAATCGATCTTTTAGGTGCACAAAAGTCGATAGGTGCATGCATCTTCTGTACCCGTTTATATCTCAAATTATGGCCCTAAACACCCGAAAATTCGATATTTTTGGGTCCCAGAAGCGATCTGTACATGCCTACTCAGTGCTAGAATATTTTCAAAATATAGGCTCAAAACATGCTCAAACTCGATATTTTAGGTGCCCAAAAGTCGATTAGTGCATGCATCTTCAGTACTCGTTTATATCTCAAATTCAGGCTCAAAACACCCAATAATTCGATATTTTGGGGTCCCAGAAGCGATCTGTACATGCTTACTCAGTGCTAGAATATTTTCAAAATATAGGCTCAAAACATACTAAAAACTCGATATTTTAGGTGCGTAAAGGCGATATCTCAAATTCAGGCCCAAAACACCCGAAAATTCGATATTTTGGGGTCCCAGAAGCCATGTGTACATGCCGACTCCGTGTTAGAGTATTTTCAAAATACAGGCCCAAAACATGCTCAAAATCGATGTTTTAGGTGCCCAAAAGTCGATATGTGCATGCATCTTCAGTACCCGTTTATATATCAAATTCAGGCTCAAAACACCCGAAAATTCGATATTTTGGGGTTCCAGAAGCGATCTGTACATGCCGACTCCGTGTTAAAGTGTTTTCAAAATACAGGCCCAAAACATGCTCAAAATCAATTTTTTAGGTGCCAAAAAGTAGATATCTCAAATTAAGGCCCGAAACACCCGAAAATTCGATGTTTAGGGGTCCCAGGAGCGATCTGTACATGCCGACTCCGTGTTAGAGTATTTTCAAAATACAGGCCCAAAACATGCTCAAAATCGATGTTTTAGGTACCAAAAAGTCGATATGTGCATGTATCTTCTGTACCGGTTTATATATATAAAATTCAGGCTTAAAACACCCGAAAATTCGATATTTAGGGGTCCCAGAAGCGATCTGTACATGCCTACTCCGTGTTAGAGTATTTTTAAAATACAGGCCCAAAACATGCTGAAAATCGATATTTTAAATGCCCAAAGTCAATATGTGCATGTATCTTCTGTACCAGTTTATATCTCAAATTCAGGCTCAAAACACCCGAAAATTCAATATTTTGAGGTCCTAGAAGCAATCTGTACATGTCTACTCAGTGCTAGAATATTTTCAAAATATAGGCTAAAAAAATGCTAAAAATCAATATTTTAGGTGCCAAAAAGTCGATATCTCAAATTAAGGCCCAAAACACCCGAAAATTCGATATTTAGGGGTCCCAGAAACGATCTGTACATGCCTACTCCGTGTTAGAGTATTTTCATAATACAGGCCAAAAACATACTGAAAATCGATCTTTTAGGTGCCCAAAAGTCGATATGTGCATGCATCTTCAGTACCTGTTTATATCTCAAATTCAGGCTCAAAACACCCGAAAATTCGATATTTTGGGGTCCCAGAAGCGATCTGTACATGCCTACTCCGTGTTAGAGTATTTTCAAAATACAGGCCAAAAACATACTGAAAATCGATCTTTTAGTTGCCAAAAAGTCGATATGTGCATGCATCTTCTGTACCCGTTTATATCTCAAATTCAGGCCCTAAACACCCGAAAATTCGATATATTTGGGTACCAGAAGCGATCTGTATATGCCTACTCAGTGCTAGAATGTTTTCAAAATATAGGCTCATAACATGCTAAAAATCGATATTTTAGGTGCCAAAAAGTCGATATCTCAAATTAAGGCCCGAAACACCCGAGAATTCGATATTTACGGGTCTCAGAAGCGATCTGTACATGCCTACTCCGTATTAGAGTATTTTCAAAATACCGGCCAAAAACATACTGAAAATCGATCTTTTAGGTGCACAAAAGTCGATACGTGCATGCATCTTCTGTACCCGTGCATATCTCAAATTCTGGCCCTAAACACCCGAAAATTCGATATTTTTGGGTCCCTGAAGCGATCTGTACATGCCTACTCAGTGCTAGAATATTTTCAAAATATAGGCTCAAAACATGCTCAAACTCGATATTTTAGGTGCACAAAAGTCGATATGTGCATGCATCTTCAGTTCTCGTTTATATCTCAAATTCAGGCTCAAAACACCCAATAATTCGATATTTTGGGGTCCCAGAAGCGATCTGTACATGCTTACTCAGTGCTAGAATATTTTCAAAATATAGGCTCAAAACATGCTAAAACTCGATATTTTAGGTGCGTAAAGGCGATATCTCAAATTCAGGCCCAAAACACCCGAAAATTTGATATTTTGGGGTCCAAGAAGCGATCTGTACATGCCGACTCCGTGTTAGAGTATTTTCAAAATACAGGCCCAAAACATGCTCAAATTCGATGTTTTAGGTGCCCAAAAGTCGATATGTGCATGCATCTTCTGTACTCGTTTATATCTCAAATTCAGGCTCAAAACACCCTATAATTCGATATTTTGGGGTCCCAGAAGCGATCTGTACATGATTACTCAGTGCTAGAATATTTTCAAAATATAGGCTAAAAACATGCTAAAAATCGATATTTTAGGTGCCAAAAAGTCGATATATCAAATTAAGGCCCAAAACACACAAAATTCGATATTTAGGGGTCCCAGAAGCGATCTGTATATGCCTACTCCGTGTTAGAGTATTTTCAAATTACAGGCCAAAAACATACTGAAAATCGATCTTTTAGGTGCCCAAAAGTCGATATGTGCATGCATCTTCTGTACTCGTTTATATCTCAAATTCAGGCTCAAAACACCCGATAATTCGATATTTTGGGGTCCCAGATGCGATCTGTACATGCCTACTCAGTGCTAGAATATTTTCAAAATATAGGCTCAAAACATGCTAAAAATCTATATTTAAGGTGCCTAAAGGCGATATCTCAAATTCAGGCCCAAAACACCCGAAAATTCGATATTTTGGGGTCCCAGAAGCCATCTGTACATGCCTACTCCGTGTTAGAGTATTTTCAAAATACAGGCCCAAAACATGCTCAAAATCGATGTTTTAGGTACCAAAAAGTCGATATGTGCATGTATTTTCTGTACCCGTTTATATATATAAAATTCAGGCTTAAAACACCCGAAAATTCGATATTTTGGGGTCCCAGAAGCGATCTGTACATGCCTACTCCATGTTAGAGTATTTTCAAAATACAGGCCCAAAACATGCTGAAAATCGATATTTTAGATGCCCAAAGTCAATATGTGCATGTATCTTCTGTACCAGTTTATATCTCAAATTCAGGCTCAAAACACCCGATAATTCAATATTTTGGGGTCCTAGAAGCAATCTGTACATGTCTACTCAGTGCTAGAGTATTTTCAAAATATAGGCTAAAAAAATGCTAAAAATCGATATTTTAGGTGCCAAAAAGTCGATATCTCAAATTAAGGCCCGAAACACCCGAAAATTCGATATTTAGGGGTCCCAGAAACGATCTGTACATGCTTACTCCGTGTTAGAGTATTTTCAAAATACAGGCCAAAAACATACTAAAAATCGATCTTTTAGGTGCCCAAAAGTCGATATGTGCATGCATCTTCAGTACCCGTTTATATCTCAAATTCAGGCCCAAAACACCCGAACATTCGATATTTTGGGGTCCAAGAAGCGATCTGTTCATGCCGACTCCGTGTTAGAGTATTTTCAAAATACAGGCCCAAAACATGCTCAAATTCGATGTTTTAGGTGCCCAAAAGTCGATATGTGCATGCATCTTCTGTACTCGTTTATATCTCAAATTCAGGCTCAAAACACCCTATAATTCGATATTTTGGGGTCCCAGAAGCGATCTGTACATGATTACTAAGTGCTAGAATATTTTCAAAATATAGGCTAAAAACATGCTAAAAATCGATATTTTAGGTGCCAAAAAGTCGATATATCAAATTAAGGCCCAAAACACCCGAAAATTCGATATTTAGGTGTCCCAGAAGCGATCTGTATATGCCTACTCCGTGTTAGAGTATTTTCAAAATACAGGCCAAAAACATACTGAAAATCGATCTTTTAGGTGCACAAAAGTCGATATGTGCATGCATCTTCTGTACTCGTTTATATCTCAAATTCAGGCTCAAAACACCCGATAATTCGATATTTTGGGGTCCCAGATGCGATCTGTACATGCCTACTCAGTGCTAGAATATTTTCAAAATATAGGCTCAAAACATGCTAAAAATCGATATTTAAGGTGCCTAAAGGCGATATCTCAAATTCAGGCCCAAAATACTCGAAAATTCGATATTTTGGGGTCCCAGAAGCCATCCGTACATGCCTTCTCCGTGTTAGAGTATTTTCAAAATACAGGCCCAAAACATGCTCAAAATCGATGTTTTAGGTACCAAAAAGTCGATATGTGCATGTATCTTCTGTACCCGTTTATATATATAAAATTCAAGCTTAAAACACCCGAAAATTCGATATTTTGGGGTCCCAGAAGCGATCTGTACATGCCTACTCCGTGTTAGAGTATTTTTAAAATACAGGCCCAAAACATGCTGAAAATCGATATTTTAGATGCCCAAAGTCAATATGTGCATGTATCTTCTGTACCAGTTTATATCTCAAATTCAGGCTCAAAACACCCGATAATTCAATATTTTGGGGTCCTAGAAGCAATCTGTACATGTCTACTCAGTGCTAGAGTATTTTCAAAATATAGGCTAAAAAAATGCTAAAAATCGATATTTTAGGTGCCAAAAAGTCGATATCTCAAATTAAGGCCCGAAACACCCGAAAATTCGATATTTAGGGGTCCCAGAAACGATCTCTACATGCCTACTCCGTGTTAGAGTATTTTCAAAATACAGGCAAAAAACATACTGAAAATCGATCTTTTAGGTGCCCAAAAGTCGATATGTGCATGCATCTTCAGTACCCGTTTATATCTCAAATTCAGGCTCAAAACACCCGAAAATTCGATATTTTGTGTCCCAGAAGCGATCTGTACATGCCTACTCCGTGTTAGAGTATTTTCAAAATACAGGCCAAAAACATACTGAAAATCGATCTTTTAGGTGCCAAAAAGTCGATATGTGCATGCATCTTCTGTACCCGTTTATATCTCAAATTCTGGCCCTAAACACCCGAAAATTCGATATATTTGGGTACCAGAAGAGATCTGTATATGCCTACTCAGTGCTAGAATGTTTTCAAAATATAGGCTCATAACATGCTAAAAATCGATATTTTAGGTGCCAAAAAGTCGATATATCAAATTAAGTCCCAAAACACCCGAAAATTCGATATTTAGGGGTCCCAGAAGCGATCGGTATATGCCTACTCCGTGTTAGAGTACTTTCAAAATACAGGCCAAAAACATACTGAAAATCGATCTTTTAGGTGCCCAAAAGTCGATATGTGCATGCATCTTCTGTACTCGTTTATATCTCAAATTCAGGCTCAAAACACCCGATAATTCGATATTTTGGGGTCCCAGAAGCGATCTGTACATGCGTACTCAGTGCTAGAATATTTTCAAAATATAGGCTCAAAACATGCTAAAAATCGATATTTAAGGTGCCTAAAGGCGATATCTCAAATTCAGGCCCAAAACACCCGAAAATTCGATATTTTGGGGTCCCAGAAGCCATCTGTACATGCCTACTCCGTGTTAGAGTATTTTCAAAATACAGGCCCAAAACATGCTCAAAATCGATGTTTTAGGTACCAAAAAGTCGATATGTGCATGTATCTTCTGTACCCGTTTATATATATAAAATTCAGGCTTAAAACACCCGAAAATTCGATATTTTGGGGTCCCAGAAGCGATCTGTACATGCCTACTCCGTGTTAGAGTATTTTCAAAATACAGGCCCAAAACATGCTGAAAATCGATATTTTTGATGCCCAAAGTCAATATGTGCATGTATCTTCAGTACCAGTTTGTATCTAAAATTGAGGCTCAAAACACCTAAAAATTCAATATTTGGGGGTCCTAGAAGCAATCTGTACATGTCTACTCAGTGCTAGAATATTTTCAAAATATAGGCTAAAAAAATGCTAAAAATCGATATTTTAGGTGCCAAAAAGTCGATATCTCAAATTAAGGCCCGAAACACCCGAAAATTCGATATTTAGGGGTCCCAGAAACGATCTGTACATGCCTACTCCTTGTTAGAGTATTTTCAAAATACAGGCCAAAAACATACTGAAAATCGATCTTTTAGGTGCCCAAAAGTAGATATGTGCATGCATCTTCAGTACCCGTTTATATCTCAAATTCTGGCCCTAAACACCCGAAAATTCGATATATTTGGGTACCAGAAGCGATCTGTATATGCCTACTCAGTGCTAGAATGTTTTCAAAATATAGGCTCATAACATGCTAAAAATCGATATTTTAGGTGCCAAAAAGTCGATATCTCAAATTAAGGCCCGAAACACCCGAGAATTCGATATTTAGGGGTCCCAGAAGCGATCTGTACATGCCTACTCAGTGCTAGAATATTTTCAAAATATAGGCTCAAAACATGCTCAAACTCGATATTTTAGGTGCCCAAAAGTCGATTAGTGCATGCATCTTCAGTACTCGTTTATATCTCAAATTCAGGCTCAAAACACCCAATAATTCGATATTTTGGGGTCCCAGAAGCGATCTGTACATGCTTACTCAGTGCTAGAATATTTTCAAAATATAGGCTCAAAACATGCTAAAAACTCGATATTTTAGGTGCGTAAAGGCGATATCTCAAATTCAGGCCCAAAACACCCGAAAATTCGATATTTTGGGGTCCCAGAAGCGATGTGTACATGCCGACTCCGTGTTAGAGTATTTTCAAAATACAGGCCCAAAACATGCTCAAAATCTATGTTTTAGGTGCCCAAAAGTCGATATGTGCATGCATCTTCAGTACTCGTTTATATATCAAATTCAGGCTCAAAACACCCGAAAATTCGATATTTTGGGGTCCCAGAAGCGATCTGTACATGCCTACTCCGTGTTAGAGTATTTTCAAAATACAGGCCCAAAACATGCTGAAAATCGATATTTTTGATGCCCAAAGTCAATATGTGCATGTATCTTCAGTACCAGTTTGTATCTAAAATTGAGGCTCAAAACACCTAAAAATTCAATATTTGGGGGTCCTAGAAGCAATCTGTACATGTCTACTCAGTGCTAGAATATTTTCAAAATATAGGCTAAAAAAATGCTAAAAATCGATATTTTAGGTGCCAAAAAGTCGATATCTCAAATTAAGGCCCGAAACACCCGAAAATTCGATATTTAGGGGTCCCAGAAACGATCTGTACATGCCTACTCCTTGTTAGAGTATTTTCAAAATACAGGCCAAAAACATACTGAAAATCGATCTTTTAGGTGCCCAAAAGTAGATATGTGCATGCATCTTCAGTACCCGTTTATATCTCAAATTCTGGCCCTAAACACCCGAAAATTCGATATATTTGGGTACCAGAAGCGATCTGTATATGCCTACTCAGTGCTAGAATGTTTTCAAAATATAGGCTCATAACATGCTAAAAATCGATATTTTAGGTGCCAAAAAGTCGATATCTCAAATTAAGGCCCGAAACACCCGAGAATTCGATATTTAGGGGTCCCAGAAGCGATCTGTACATGCCTACGCCGTATTAGAGCATTTTCAAAATACCGGCAAAAACATACTGAAAATCGATCTTTTAGGTGCACAAAAGTCGATACGTGCATGCATCTTCTGTACCCGTTTATATCTCAAATTATGGCCCTAAACACCCGAAAATTCGATATTTTTGGGTCCCAGAAGCGATCTGTACATGCCTACTCAGTGCTAGAATATTTTCAAAATATAGGCTCAAAACATGCTCAAACTCGATATTTTAGGTGCCCAAAAGTCGATTAGTGCATGCATCTTCAGTACTCGTTTATATCTCAAATTCAGGCTCAAAACACCCAATAATTCGATATTTTGGGGTCCCAGAAGCGATCTGTACATGCTTACTCAGTGCTAGAATATTTTCAAAATATAGGCTCAAAACATGCTAAAAACTCGATATTTTAGGTGCGTAAAGGCGATATCTCAAATTCAGGCCCAAAACACCCGAAAATTCGATATTTTGGGGTCCCAGAAGCGATGTGTACATGCCGACTCCGTGTTAGAGTATTTTCAAAATACAGGCAAAAAACATGCTCAAAATCGATGTTTTAGGTGCCCAAAAGTCGATATGTGCATGCATCTTCAGTACTCGTTTATATATCAAATTCAGGCTCAAAACACCCGAAAATTCGATATTTTGGGGTCCCAGAAGCGATCTGTACATGTAGACTCCGTGTTAAAGTGTTTTCAAAATACAGGCCCAAAACATGCTCAAAATCAATATTTTAGGTGCCAAAAAGTAGATATCTCAAATTAAGGCCCGAAACACCCGAAAATTCTATATTTAGGGGTCCCAGAAGCGATCTGTACATGCCTACTCCGTGTTAGAGTATTTTCAAAATACAGGCCAAAAACATGCTGAAAATCGATGTTTTAGATGCCTAAAGTCAATCTGTGCATGTATCTTCTGTACCCGTTTATATCTCAAATTCAGGCTTAAAACACCCGAAAATTCAATATTTTGGGGTCCCAGAAGCAATCTGTACATGCCTACTCAGTGCTAGAATATTTTCAAAATATAGGCTAAAAACATGCTAAAAATCGATATTTTAGGTGCCAAAAAGTCGATATATCAAATTAAGGCCCAAAACACCCGAAAATTCGATATTTAGGGGTCCCAAAAGCGATCGGTATATGCCTACTCCGTGTTAGAGTATTTTCAAAATACTGGCCAAAAACATACTGAAAATCGATCTTTTAGGTGCCCAAAAGTCGATATGTGTATGCATCTTCTGTACTCGTTTATATCTCAAATTCAGGCTCAAAACACCCGATAATTCGATATTTTGAGGTCCCAGAAGCAATCTGTACATGCCTACTCAGTGCTAGAATATTTTCAAAATATAGGCTCAAAACATGCTAAAAATCGATATTTATGGTGCCTAAAGGCGATATCTCAAATTCAGGCCCAAAACACCCGAAAATTTGATATTTTGGGGTCCCAGAAGCCATCTGTACATGCCTACTCCGTGTTAGAGTATTTTCAAAAAAAAGGCCCAAAACATGCTCAAAATCGATGTTTTAGGTACCAAAAAGTCGATATGTGCATGTATCTTCTGTACCGGTTTATATATATAAAATTCAGGCTTAAAACACCCGAAAATTCGATATTTTGGGGTCCCAGAAGCGATCTGTACATGCCTACTCCGTGTTAGAGTATTTTTAAAATACAGGCCCAAAACATGCTGAAAATCGATATTTTAGATGCCCAAAGTCAATATGTGCATGTATCTTCTGTACCAGTTTATATCTCAAATTCAGGCTGAAAACACCCGAAAATTCAATATTTTGAGGTCCTAGAAGCAATCTGTACATGTCTACTCAGTGCTAGAATATTTTCAAAATATAGGCTAAAAAAATGCTAAAAATCGATATTTTAGGTGCCAAAAAGTCGATATCTCAAATTAAGGCCCGAAACACCCGAAAATTCGATATTTAGGGGTCCCAGAAACGATCTGTACATGCCTACTCCGTGTTAGAGTATTTTCATAATACAGGCCAAAAACATACTGAAAATCGATCTTTTAGGTGCCCAAAAGTCGATATGTGCATGCATCTTCAGTACCTGTTTATATCTCAAATTCAGGCTCAAAACACCCGAAAATTCGATATTTTGGGGTCCTAGAAGCGATCTGTACATGCCTACTCCGTGTTAGAGTATTTTCAAAATACAGGCCAAAAACATACTGAAAATCGATCTTTTAGTTGCCAAAAAGTCGATATGTGCATGCATCTTCTGTACCCGTTTATATCTCAAATTCTGGCCCTAAACACCCGAAAATTCGATATATTTGGGTACGAGAAGCGATCTGTATATGCCTACTCAGTGCTAGAAAGTTTTCAAAATATAGGCTCATAACATGCTAAAAATCGATATTTTAGGTGCCAAAAAGTCGATATCTCAAATTAAGGCCCGAAACACCCGAGAATTCGATATTTAGGGGTCCCAGAAGCGATCTGTACATGCCTACTCCGTATTAGAGTATTTTCAAAATACCGGCCAAAAACATACTAATAAATCGATCTTTTAGGTGCACAAAAGTCGATACGTGCATGCATCTTCTGTACCCGTGCATATCTCAAATTCTGGCCCTAAACACCCGAAAATTCGATATTTTTGGGTCCCTGAAGCGATCTGTACATGCCTACTCAGTGCTAGAATATTTTCAAAATATAGGCTCAAAACATGCTCAAACTCGATATTTTAGGTGCACAAAAGTCGATATCTGCATGCATCTTCAGTACTCGTTTATATCTCAAATTCAGGCTCAAAACACCCAATAATTCGATATTTTGGGGTCCCAGAAGCGATCTGTACATGCTTACGCAGTGCTAGAATATTTTCAAAATATATGCTCAAAACATGCAAAACTCGATATTTTAGGTGCGTAAAGGCGATATCTCAAATTCAGGCCCAAAACACCCGAAAATTCGATATTTTGGGGTCCAAGAAGCGATCTGTACATGCCGACTCCGTGTTAGAGTATTTTCAAAATACAGGCCCAAAACATGCTCAAATTCGATGTTTTAGGTGCCCAAAAGTCGATATGTGCATGCATCTTCTGTACTCGTTTATATCTCAAATTCAGGCTCAAAACACCCTATAATTCGATATTTTGGGGTCCCAGAAGCGATCTGTACATGATTACTCAGTGCTAGAATATTTTCAAAATATAGGCTAAAAACATGCTAAAAATCGATATTTTAGGTGCCAAAAAGTCGTTATATCAAATTAAGGCCCAAAACACCCGAAAATTCGATATTTAGGGGTCCCAGAAGCGATCTGTATATGCCTACTCCGTGTTAGAGTATTTTCAAAATACAGGCCAAAAACATACTGAAAATCGATCTTTTAGGTGCCCAAAAGTCGATATGTGCATGCATCTTCTGTACTCGTTTATATCTCAAATTAAGGCTCAAAACACCCGATAATTCGATATTTTGGGGTCCCAGATGCGATCTGTACATGCCTACTCAGTGCTAGAATATTTTCAAAATATAGGCTCAAAACATGCTAAAAATCGATATTTAAGGTGCCTAAAGGCGATATCTCAAATTCAGGCCCAAAACACCCGAAAATTCGATATTTTGGGGTCCCAGAAGCCATCTGTACAAGCCTACTCTGTGTTAGAGTATTTTCAAAATACAGGCCAAAAACATACTGAAAATCGATCTTTTAGGTGCCAAAAAGTCGATTTGTGCATGCATCTTCTGTACCCGTTTATATCTCAAATTCTGGCCCTAAACACCCGAAAATTCGATATATTTGGGTACCAGAAGCGATCTGTATATGCCTACTCAGTGCTAGTATGTTTTGAAAAAATATAGGCTCATAACATGCTAAAAATCGATATTTTAGGTGCCAAAAAGTCGATATCTCAAATTAAGGCCCGAAACACCCGAGAATTCGATATTTATGGGTCCCAGAAGCGATCTGTACATGCCTACTCCGTATTAGAGTATTTTCAAAATATAGGCTCAAAACATGCTCAAACTCGATATTTTAGGTGCCCAAAAGTCGATATGTGCATGCATCTTCAGTACTCGTTTATATCTCAAATTCAGGCTCAAAACACGCAATAATTCGATATTTTCGGGTCCCAGAAGCGATCTGTACATGCTTACTCAGTGCTAGAATATTTTCAAAATATAGGCTCAAAACATGCTAAAACTCGATATTTTAGGTGAGTAAAGGCGATATCTCAAATTCAGGCCCAAAACACCCGAAAATTCGATATTTTGGGGTCCCAGAAGCGATCTGTACATGCCGACTCCGTGTTAGAGTATTTTCAAAATACAGGCCCAAAACATGGTCAAATTCGATGTTTTAGGTGCCCAAAAGTCGATATGTGCATGCATCTTCTGTACTCGTTTATATCTCAAATTCAGGCTCAAAACACTCTATAATTCGATATTTTGGGGTCCCAGAAGCGATCTGTACATGATTACTCAGTGCTAGAATATTTTCAAAATATAGGCTCAAAACATGCTAAAAATCGATATTTTAGGTGCCTAAAGGCGATATCTCAAATTCAGGCCCGAAACACCCAAAAATTCGATATTTAGGGGTCCCAGAAGCGATCTGTACATGCCTACTCCGTATTAGAGTATTTTCAAAATACCGGCCAAAAACATACTGAAAATCGATCTTTTAGGTGCCCAAAAGTCGATACGTGCATGCATCTTCTGTACCCGTTTATATCTCAAATTCTGGCCCTAAACACCCTGTAATTCGATATTTTGGGGTCCCAGAAGTGATCTGTACATGATTACTCAGTGCTAGAATATTTTCAAAATATAGGCTCAAAACATGCTAAAAATCGATATTTTAGGTGCTTAAAGGCGATATCTCAAATTCAGGCCCAAAACACCCGAAAATTCGATATTTTGGGGTCCCAGAAGCGATCTGTACATGCCTACTCCGTGTTAGAGTATTTTCAAAATACAGGCCCAAAACATGCTCAAAATCGATGTTTTAGGTGCCAAAAAATCGATATGTGCATGCATCTTCAGTACCCGTTTATATATTAAATTCAGGCTCAAAACACCCGAAAATTCGATATTTTGGGGTCCCAGAAGCGAATTGTACATGCCTACTCCGTGTTAGAGTATTTTCAAAATACAGGCCCAAAACATGCTGAAAATCGATATTTTAGATGCCTAAAGTCAATATGTGCATGTATCTTCTGTACCCGTTTATATCTCAAATTCAGGCTCAAAACACCCGAAAATTCAATATTTTGGGGTCCCAGAAGCAATCTGTACATGCCTACTGAGTGCTAGAATATTTTCAAAATATAGGTTCAAAACATGCTAAAAATCGATATTTTAGGAGCGTAAAGGCGATATCTTAAATTCAGGCCCAAAACATCCAAAAATTCGATATTTAGGGGTCCCAGAAGCGATCTGTACATGCCTAGTGCGTGTTAGAGTATTTTCAAAATACAGGCCCAAAACATGCTCAAAATCGATGTTTTAGGTGCCCAAAAGTCGATATGTGCATGCATCTTCAGTACCCGTTTATATATCAAATTCAGGCTCAAAACACCCGAAAATTCGATATATTAGGGTCCAAGAAGCGATCTATACATGCCTACTCCGTGTTAGAGTATTTTCAAAATACAGGCCCAAAACATGCTCAAAATCAATATTTTAGGTGCCAAAAAGTAGATATCTCAAATTAAGGCCCGAAACACCCGAAAATTCGATATTTAGGGGTCCCAGAAGCGATCTGTACATTCCTACTCCGTGTTAGAGTATTTTCAAAATACAGGCCAAAAACATACTGAAAATCGATCTTTTAGGTGCCCAAAAGTCGATATGTGCATGCATCTTCTGTACCCGTTTATATCTCAAATTCTGGCCCTAAAGACCCGAAAACTCGATATTTTTGGGTCCCAGAAGCGATCTGTACATGCCTACTCAGTGCTAGAAATTTTTCAAAATATAGGCTCAAAACATGCTCAAAATCGATATTATAGGTGCCTAAAATTCAATATGTGCATGCATCTTCTGTACTCGTTTATATCTCAAATTCAGGCTCAAAACACCCGAAAATTCGATATTTTGGGGTCCCAGAAGCGATCTGTACATGCTTACTCAGTGCTAGAATATTTTCAAAATATAGGCTCAAAACATGCTAAAAATCGATATTTTAGGTGCGTAAAGGCGATATCTCAAATTTAGGCCCAAAACCCCCGAAAATTCGATATTTTGGGGTCTCAGAAGCGATCTGTACATGCCTACTCCGTGATAGAGTATTTTCAAAATACAGGCCCAAAACATGCTCAAAATCGATGTTTTAGGTGCCCAAAAGTCGTAATGTGCATGTATCTTAAGTACCCGTTTATATTTCAAATTAAGGCCCAAAACACCCGAAAAATCGATATTTAGGGGTCCCAGAAGCGATCTGTACATGCCTACTCCGTGTTAGAGTATTTTCAAAATACAGGCCAAAAACCTACTGAAAATCGATCTTTTAGGTGCCCAAAAGTCGATATGTGCATGCATCTTTTGTACCCGTTTATATCACAAATTCTGGCCCTAAACACCCGAAAATTCGATATTTTTGTGTCCCAGAAGCGATCTGTACATGCCTACTCTGTGCTAGAATATTTTTAAAATATAGGCTCACAACATGCTCAAAATCGATATTTTAGGTGCCCAAAAGTCGATATGTGCATGCATCTTCTGTACTCGTTTATATCTCAAATTCAGGCTCAAAACACCCGAAAATTCGATTTTTTGGGGTCCCAGAAGCGATCTGTACATGCCTACTCAGTGCTAGAATATTTTCAAAATATAGGCTAAGAAAATGCTAAAAATCGATATTTTAGGTGCCAAAAAGTCGATATCTCAAATTAAGGCCCGAAACACCCGAAAATTCGATATTTAGGGGTCCCAGAAGCGATCTGTACATGCCTACTCCGTGTTAGAGTATTTTCAAAATACTGGCCAAAAACATACTGAAAATCGATCTTTTAGGTACCCAAAAGTCGATATGTGGATGCATCTTCTGTACCCGTTTATATCTCAAACTCAGGCTCAAAACACCCGAAAATTCGATAAATTTGGGTCCCAGAAGCGATCAATACATGCTTACTCAGTGCTAGAATAATTTCAAAATATAGGCTCAAAACATGCTAAAAATCGATATTTTTGGTGCGTAAAGGCGATATCTCAAATTCAGGCCCAAAACACCCGAAAATTCGATATTTTGGGGTCCCAGAAGCGATCTGTACATGCCGACTCCGTGTTAGAGTATTTTCAAAATACAGGCCCAAAACATGCTCAAAATCGATGTTTTAGGTGCCCAAAAGTCGATATGTGCATGCATCTTTTGTACTCGTTTATATCTCAAATTCAGGCTCAAAACACCCTATAATTCGATATTTTGGGGTCCCAGAAGCGATCTGTACATGATTACTCAGTGCTAGAATATTTTCATAATATAGGCTCAAAACATGCTAAAAATCGATATTTTAGGTGCCTAAAGGCGATATCTCAAATTCAGGCCCAAAACACCCGAAAATTCGATATTTTGGGGTCCCAGAAGCGATATGTACATGCCTACTCCGTGTTAGAGTATTTTCAAAATACAGGCCCAAAACATGCTCAAAATCGATGATTTAGGTGCCAAAAAGTCGATATGTGCATGCATCTTCAGTACCCGTTTATATATCAAATTCAGGCTCAAAACACCCGAAAATTCGATATTTTGGGGTCCCAGAAGCGATCTGTACATGCCTACTTCGTGTTAGAGTATTTTCAAAATACAGGCCCAAACCATGCTGAAAATCGATATTTTAGATGCCTAAAGTCAATATGTGCATGTATCTTCTGTACCCGTTTATATCTCAAATTCAGGCTCAAAACACCCGAAAATTCAATATTTTGAGGTCCCAGAAGCAATCTGTACATGCCTACTGAGTGCTAGAATATTTTCAAAATATAGGCTCAAAACATGCTAAAAATCGGTATTTTAGGACCGTAAAGGCGATATCGTAAATTCAGGCCGAAAACTTCCAAAAATTCGATATTTTGGGGTCCCAGAAGCGATCTGTACATGCCTACTGCGTTTTAGAGTATTTTCAAAGTACAGGCAAAAAACATGCTCAAAATCGATGTTATAGGTGCCCAAAAGTCGATATGTGCATGCATCTTCAGTACCCGTTTATATATCAAATTCAGGATCAAAACACCCGAAAATTCGATATATTAGGGTCCCAGAAGCGATCTGTACATGCCTTTTCCGTGCTAGAGTATTTTCAAAATACAGGCCCAAAACATGCTAAAAATCGATATTTTAGGTGCCAAAAAGTCGATATCTCAAATTAAGGCCCGATACACCCGAAAATTCGATATTTAGGGGTCCCAGAAGCGATCTGTACATGCCTACTCCGTGTTAGAGTATTTTCAAATTACAGGCCAAAAACATACTGAAAATCAATCTCTTAGGTGCCCAAAAGTTGATATGTGCATGCATCTTCTGTACCCGTTTATATCTCAAATTCTGTCCCTAAACACCCGAAAATTCGATATTTTTGTGTCCCAGAAGCGATCTGTACATGCCTACTCCGTGTTGAAATATTTTCAAATTACAGGCCAAAAACATGCTCAAAATCGATGTTTTAGGTGCCCAAAAGTCGATATGTGCATGCATCTTCAGTAACCATTTATATCTCAAATTCTGGCTCAAAACACCCGAAAATTCGATATTTTGGGGTCCCAGAAGCGATCTGTACATGCCTACTCCGTGTTAGAGTATTCTCAAAATACAGGCCCAAAATATGCTGAAAATCGATATTTTAGATGCCTAAAGTCAATATGTGCATGTATCTTCTGTACCCGTTTATATTTCAAATTCAGGCTCAAAACACCCGAAATTCAATATTTTGGGGTCCCAGAAGCAATCTGTACATGCCTTACTTAGTGCAAGAATATTTTCAAAATATAGGCAAAAAACATGCTCAAAATCGATATTTTAGGTGCAAAAAAGTCGATATCTCAAATTAAGGCCCAAAACATCCGAAAATTCGATATTTAGGGGTCCCAGAAGCGATCTGTACATGCCTACTCCGTGTTAGAGTAATTTCAAAATACAGGCCAAAAACATACTGAAAATCGTTCTTTTAGGTGCCCAAAAGTCGATATGTGCATGAATCTTCTGTACCCATTTATATCTCAAATTCTGGCCCTAAACATCCGAAAATTCGATATTTTGATGTTCCAGAAGCGATCTGTACATGCCTACTCAGTGCTAGAATGTTTTCAAAATATAGGCTCAAAACATGCTCAAAATCGATATTTTAGGTGCCCAAAAGTCGATATGTGCATGCATCTTCTGTACTCGTTTATATCTCAAATTCAGGCTCAAGACACCCGAAAATTCGATATTTTGGGGTCCCAGAGGCGATCTGTACATGCCTACTCAGTGCTAGAATATTTTCAAAATATAGGCTAAAAAAATGCTAAAAATCGATATTTTAGGTGCCAAAAAGTCGATATCTCAAATTAAGGCCCGAAACACCCGAAAATTCGATATTTAGGGGTCCCAGAAGCGATCTGTACATGCCTACTCCGTATTAGAGTATTTTCAAAATACCGGCAAAAACATACTGAAAATCGATCTTTTAGGTGCACAAAAGTCGATACGTGCATGCATCTTCTGTACCCGTTTATATCTCAAATTATGGCCCTAAACACCCGAAAATTCGATATTTTTGGGTCCCAGAAGCGATCTGTACATGCCTACTCAGTGCTAGAATATTTTCAAAATATAGGCCCAAAACATGCTCAAACTCGATATTTTAGGTGCCCAAAAGTCGATTAGTGCATGCATCTTCAGTACTCGTTTATATCTCAAATTCAGGCTCAAAACACCCAATAATTCGATATTTTGGGGTCCCAGAAGCGATCTGTACATGCTTACTCAGTGCTAGAATATTTTTAAAATATAGGCTCAAAACATGCTAAAAACTCGATATTTTAGGTGCCCAAAAGTCGATTAGTGCATGCATCTTCAGTACTCGTTTATATCTCAAATTCAGGCTCAAAACACCCAATAATTCGATATTTTGGGGTCCCAGAAGCGATCTGTACATGCTTACTCAGTGCTAGAATATTTTCAAAATATAGGCTCAAAACATGCTAAAACTCGATATTTTAGGTGCGTAAAGGCGATATCTCAAATTAAGGCCCGAAATACCCGAAAATTCGATATTTAGGGGTCCCAGAAACGATCTGTACATGCCTACTCCGTGTTAGAGTATTTTCAAAATACAGGCCAAAAACATACTGAAAATCGATCTTTTAGGTGCCCAAAAGTCGATATGTGCATGCATCTTCTGTACTCGTTTATATCTCAAATTCAGGCTCAAAACACCCTATAATTCGATATTTTGGGGTCCCAGAAGCGATCTGTACATGATTACTCAGTGCTAGAATATTTTCAAAATATAGGCTCAAAACATGCTAAAAATCGATATTTTAGGTGCCTAAAGGCGATATCTCAAATTCAGGCCCGAAACACCCGAAAATTCGATATTTAGAGGTCCCAGAAGCGATCTGTACATGCCTACTCCGTATTAGAGTATTTTCAAAATACCGGCCAAAAACATACTGAAAATCGATCTTTTAGGTGCCCAAAAGTCGATACGTGCATGCATCTTCTGTACCCGTTTATATCTCAAATTCTGGCCCTAAACACCCTATAATTCGATATTTTGGGGTCCCAGAAGTGATCTGTACATGATTACTCAGTGCTAGAATATTTTCAAAATATAGGCTCAAAACATGCTAAAAATCGATATTTAAGGTGCCTAAAGGCGATATCTCAAATTCAGGCCCAAAACACCCGAAAATTCGATATTTTGGGGTCCCAGAAGCGATCTGTACATGCCTACTCCGTGTTAGAGTATTTTCAAAATACAGGCCCAAAACATGCTCAAAATCGATGTTTTAGGTGCCAAAAAGTCGATATGTGCATGCATCTTCAGTACCCGTTTATATATCAAATTCAGGCTCAAAACACCCGAAAATTCGATATTTTGGGGTCCCAGAAGCGATCTGTACATGCCTACTCCGTGTTAGAGTATTTTCAAAATACAGGCCAAAAACATGCTGAAAATCGATATTTTAGATGCCTAAAGTCAATATGTGCATGTATCTTCTGTACCCGTTTATATCTCAAATTCAGGCTCAAAACACCCGAAAATTCAATATTTTGGGGTCCCAGAAGCAATCTGTACATGCCTACTGAGTGCTAGAATATTTTCAAAATATAGGCTCAAAACATGCTAAAAATCGATATTTTAGGAGAGTAAAGGCGATATCTTAAATTCAGGCCCAAAACATCCAAAAATTCGATATTTTGGGGTCCCAGAAGCGATCTGTACATGCCTAGTGCGTGTTAGAGAATTTTCAAAATACAGGCCCAAAACATGCTCAAAATCGATGTTTTAGGTGCCCAAAAGTCGATATGTGCATGCATCTTCAGTACCCGTTTATATATCAAATTCAGGCTCAAAACACCCGAAAATTCGATATATTAGGGTCCAAGAAGCGATCTATACATGCCTACTCCGTGTTAGAGTATTTTCAAAATACAGGCCCAAAACATGCTCAAAATCAATATTTTAAGTGCCAAAAAGTAGATATCTCAAATTAAGGCCCGAAACACCCGAAAATTCGATATTTAGGGGTCCCAGAAGCGATCTGTACATCCCTACTCCGTGTTAGAGTATTTTCAAAATACAGGCCAAAAACATACTGAAAATCGATCTTTTAGGTGCCCAAAAGTCGATATGTGCATGCATCTTCTGTACCCGTTTATATCTCAAATTCTGGCCCTAAACACCCGAAAACTCGATATTTTTGGGTCCCAGAAGCGATCTGTACATGCCTACTCAGTGCTAGAAATTTTTCAAAATATAGGCTCAAAACATGCTCAAAATCGATATTATAGGTGCCCAAAATTCAATATGTGCATGCATCTTCTGTACTCGTTTATATCTCAAATTCAGGCTCAAAACACCCGAAAATTCGATATTTTGGGGTCCCAGAAGCGATCTGTACATGCTTACTCAGTGCTAGAATATTTTCAAAATATAGGCTCAAAACATGCTAAAAATCGATATTTTAGGTGCGTAAAGGCGATATCTCAAATTTAGGCCCAAAACCGCCGAAAATTCGATATTTTGGGGTCTCAGAAGCGATCTGTACATGCCTACTCCGTGTTAGAGTATTTTCAAAATACAGGCACAAAACATGCTCAAAATCGATGTTTTAGGTGCCCAAAAGTCGATATGTGTATGCATCTTCCGTACCCGTTTATATCTCAAATTCAGGCTCAAAACACCCGAAAATTCGATATTTTGGGGTCCCAGAAGCGATCTGCACATGCCTACTCCGTGTTAGAGTATTTTCAAAATACAGGCCCAAAACATGCTGAAAATCGATATTTTAGATTCCTAAAGTCAATATGTGCATGTATCTTCTGTACCCGTTTATATCTCAAATTAAGGCCCAAAACACCCGAAAATTCGATATTTAGGGGTCCCAGAAGCGATTTGTACATGCCTACTCCGTGTTAGAGTATTTTCAAAATACAGGCCAAAAACCTACTGAAAATCGATCTTTTAGGTGCCCAAAAGTCGATATGTGCATGCATCTTTTGTACCCGTTTATATCTCAAATTCTGGCCCTAAACACCCGAAAATTCGATATTTTTGTGTCCCAGAAGCGATCTGTACATGCCTACTCTGTGCTAGAATATTTTTAAAATATAGGCTCACAACAAGCTCAAAATCGATATTTTAGGTGCCCAAAAGTCGATATGTGCATGCATCTTCTGTACTCGTTTATATCTCAAATTCAGGCTCAAAACACCCGAAAATTCGATTTTTTGGGGTCCCAGAAGCGATCTGTACATGCCTACTCAGTGCTAGAATATTTTCAAAATATAGGCTAAGAAAATGCTAAAAATCGATATTTTAGGTGCCAAAAAGTCGATATCTCAAATTAAGGCCCGAAACACCCGAAAATTCGATATTTAGGGGTCCCAGAAGCGATCTGTACATGCCTACTCCGTGTTAGAGTATTTTCAAAATACAGGCCAAAAACATACTGAAAATTGATCTTTTAGGTACCCAAAAGTCGATATGTGGATGCATCTTCTGTACCCGTTTATATCTCAAATTCTTGCCCTAAACACCCGAAAATTGGATATTTTTGGGTCCCAGAAGCGATCTGTACATGCCTACTCAGTGCTAGAATGCTTTCAAAATATAGGCTTAAAACATGCTTAAAATCGATATTTTAGGTGCCCAAAAGTTGATATGTGCATTCATCTTCTGTACTCGTTTATATCTCAAACTCAGGCTCAAAACACCCGAAAATTCGATATTTTTGGGTCCCAGAAGCGATCTCTACATGCTTACTCAGTGCTAGAATAATTTCAAAATATAGGCTCAAAATATGCTAAAAATCGATATTTTTGGTGCGTAAAGGCGATATCTCAAATTCAGGCCCAAAACACCCGAAAATTCGATATTTTGGGGTCCCAGAAGCGATCTGTACATGCCTACTGCGTTTTAGAGTATTTTCAAAGTACAGGCAAAAAACATGCTCAAAATCGATGTTTTAGGTGCCCAAAAGTCGATATGTGCATGCATCTTCAGTACCCGTTTATATATCAAATTCAGGATCAAAACACCCGAAAATTCGATATATTAGGGTCCCAGAAGCGATCTGTACATGCCTACTCCGTGCTAGAGTATTTTCAAAATACAGGCCCAAAACATGCTAAAAATCGATATTTTAGGTGCCAAAAAGTCGATATCTCAAATTAAGGCCCGAAACACCCGAAAATTCGATATTTAGGGGTCCCAGAAGCGATCTGTACATGCCTACTCCGTGTTAGAGTATTTTCAAAATACAGGCCCAAAACATACTGAAAATCAATCTCTTAGGTGCTCAAAAGTTGATATGTGCATGCATCTTCAGTACCCGTTTATATCTCAAATTCTGTCCCTAAACACCCGAAAATTCGATATTTTTGTGTTTCAGAAGCGATCTGTACATGCCTACTCAGTGCTAGAATGTTTTCAAAATATAGGCTCAAAACATGCTCAAAATCGGTATTTTAGGTTCACAAAAGTCGATATGTGCATGCATCTTCTGTACTCGTTTATATCTCAAATTCAGGCTCAAAAAACCCGAAAATTCGATATTTTGGGGTCCCAGAAGCGATCTGTACATGCTTACTCAGTGCAAGAATATTTTCAAAATGTAGGCTCAAAACATGCTAAATATCGATATTTTAGGTGCGTAACGGCGATATCTCAAATTCAGGCCCAAAACACCCGAAAATTCGATATTTTGGGGTCCCAGAAGCGATCTGTACATGCCTACTCCGTGTTGAAATATTTTCAAAATACAGGCCCAAAACATGCTCAAAATCGATGTTTTAGGTGCCCAAAAGTCGATATGTGCATGCATCTTCAGTAACCATTTATATCTCAAATTCTGGCTCAAAACACCCGAAAATTCGATATTTTGGGGTCCCAGAAGCGATCTGTACATGCCTACTCCGTGTTAGAGTATTTTCAAAATACAGGCCCAAAACATGCTGAAAATCGATATTTTAGATGCCTAAAGTCAATATGTGCATGTATCTTCTGTACACGTTTATATTTCAAATTCAGGCTCAAAACACCCGAAATTCAATATTTTGGGGTCCCAGAAGCAATCTGTACATGCCTTACTTAGTGCTAGAATATTTTCAAAATATAGGCTAAAAACATGCTCAAAATCGATATTTTAGGTGCAAAAAAGTCGATATCTCAAATTAAGGCCCAAAACACCCGAAAATTCGATATTTAGGGGTCCCAGAAGCGATTTGTACATGCCTACTCCGTGTTAGAGTAATTTCAAAATACAGGCCAAAAACATACTGAAAATCGTTCTTTTAGGTGCCCAAAAGTCGATATGTGCATGCATCTTCTGTACCCATTTATATCTCAAATTCTGGCCCTAAACATCCGAAAATTCGATATTTTTGTGTCCCAGAAGCGATCTGTACATGCCTACTCAGTGCTAGAATGTTTTCAAAATATAGGCTCAAAACATGCTCAAAATCGATATTTTAGGTGCTCAAAAGTCGATATGTGCATGCATCTTCTGTACTCGTTTATATCTCAAATTCAGGCTCAAGACACCCGAAAATTCGATATTTTGGGGTCCCAGAGGCGATCTGTACATGCCTACTCAGTGCTAGAATATTTTCAAAATATAGGCTAAAAAAATGCTAACAATCTATATTTTAGGTGCCAAAAAGTCGATATCTCAAATTAAGGCCCGAAACACCCGAAAATTCGATATTTAGTTGTCCCAGAAGCGATCTGTACATGCTTACTCCGAGTTAGAGTATTATCAAAGTACAGGCCAAAAACATACTGAAAATCGATCTTTTAGGTGCCCAAAAGTCGATATGTGCATGAATCTTCTGTACCCGTTTATATCTCAAATTCTGGCCCTAAATACCCGAAAATTCGATATTTTTGGGTCCCAGAAGCGATCTGTACATGCCTACTCAGTGCTAGAAATTTTTCAAAATATAGGCTCAAAACATGTTCAAAATCGATATTTTAGGTGCCCAAAAGTCGATATGTGCATGCATCTTCTGTACTCGTTTATATCTCAAATTCATTCTCAAAACACCCGATAATTCGATATTTTGGGGTCCCAGAAGCGATCTGTACCTGCTTACTCAGAGCTAGAATATTTTCAAAATATAGGTTCAAAACATGCTAAAAATCGATATTTTAGGTGCCTAAAGGCGATATCTCAAATTCAGGCCCAAAACACCCGAAAATTCGATATTATGGGGTCCCAGAAGCGATCTGTACATGCCTACTCCGTGTTAGAGTATTTTTAAAATACAGGCCCAAAACATGCTCAAAATCGATGTTTTAGGTGCCAATAAGTCGATATGTGCATGCATCTTCAGTACCCGTTTATATCTCAAATTCAGGCTCAAAACACCCGAAAATTCGATATTTTGGGGTCCCAGAAGCGATCTGTACATGCCTAGTCCGTGTTAGAGTATTTTCAAAATACAGGCCCAAAACATGCTGAAAATCGATATTTTAGGTGCCAAAAAGTCGATATCTCAAATTAAGGCCCGAAACACCCGAAAATTCGATATTTATGGGTCCCAGAAGCGATCTGTACATGCCTACCCCGTGTTAGAGTATTTTCAAAATACAGGCCAAAAACATACTGAAAATCGATCTTTTATGTGCCCAAAAGTCGATATGTGCATGCATCTTCTGTACCCGTTTATATCTCAAATTCTCTCCCTAAACATCCGAAAATTCGATATTTTTGGGTCCCAGAAGCGATCTGTACATACCTACTCATTGCTAGAATATTTTCAAAATATAGGCTTAAAACATGCTCAAAATCGATATTTTAGGTGCCCAAAAGTCGATATGTGCATGCATCTTCTGTACTCGTTTAAATCTCAAATTCAGTCTCAAAACACCCGATAATTCGATATTTTAGGGTCCCAGAAGCGATCTGTACATGCTTACTCAGTGCAAGAATATTTTCAAAATATAGGCTCAAAACATGCTAAAAATCGATATTTAAGGTGCCTAAAGGCGATATCTCAAATTCAGGCCCAAAACACCCGAAAATTCGATATTTTGGGGTCCCAGAAGCGATCTGTACATGCCTACTCCGTGTTAGAGTATTTTCAAAATACAGGCCCAAAACATGCTCAAAATCAATGTTTTAGGTGCCAAAAATTCGATATGTGCATGCATCTTCTGTACCCATTTATATCTCAAATTCAGGCTCAAAACACTCGAAAATTCGATATTTTGGGGTCCCAGAAGCGATCTGTGCATGCCTACTCCTTGTTAGAGTATTTTCAAAATACAGGCCCAAAACATGCTCAAAATCGATGTTTTAGGTGCCAAAAAGTCGATATGTGCATGCATCTTCAGTACCCGTTTATATCTCAAATTCAGGCTCAAAACACCCTAAAATTCGATATTTTGGGGTCCCAGAAGCGTTCTGAACATGCCTACTCCGTGTTAGAGTATTTTCAAAATACAGGCACAAAACATGCTGAAAATCGATATTTTAGATGCTTAAATTCAATATGTGCATGTATCTTCTGTACCCGTTTATATCTCAAATTCAGGCTCAAAACACCCGAAAATTCAATATTTTGGGGTCCCAGAAGCAATCTGTACATGCCTACTCAGTGCGAGAATATTTTCAAAATATAGGCTAAAAACATGCTAAAAATCGATATTTTAGGTGCCAAAAAGTCGATATCTCAAATTAAGGCCCAAAACACCCGAAAATTCGATATTTAGGGGTCCCAGAAGCGATCTGTACATGCCTACTCCGTGTTAGAGTAATTTCAAAGTACAGGCCAAAAACATACTGAAAATCGATCTTTTAGGTGCCCAAAAGTCGATATGTGCATGCATCTTCTGTACCCGTTTATATCTCAAATTCTGGCCCTAAACACCCGAAAATTCGATATTTTTGGGTCCCAGAAGCAATCTGTACATGCCTACTCAGTGCTAGAATTTTTTAAAATATAGGTTCAAAACATGCTCAAAATCGATATTTTCGGTGCCCAAAAGTCGATATGTGCATGCATCATCTGTACTCGTTTATATCTCAAATTCAGGCTCAAAACACCCGATAATTCGATATTTAGGGGTCCCAGAAGCGATCTGTACATGCCTACTCCGTGTTAGAGTATTTTCAAAATACGGGCCAAAAACATACTGAAAATCAATCTTTTAGGTGCCCAAAAGTCGATATGTGCGTGCATCTTCTGTACCCGTTTATATCTCAAATTCTGACCCTAAACACCCGAAAATTCGATATTTTTTGGTTCCAGAAGCGATCTGTACATGCCTACTCTGTGCTAGAATTTTTTCAAAATATAGGCTCAAAACATGCTCAAAATCGATATTTTAGGTGCCCAAAAGTCGATATGTGCATGCATCTTCTGTACTCGTTTATATCTCAAATTCAGGCTCTAAACACCCGATAATTCGATATTTTGGGGTCCCAGAAGCGATCTGTACATGCCTACTCCGTGTTAGAGTATTTTCAAAATAAAGGCCAAAAACATGCTGAAAATCGATATTTTAGATGCCTAAATTCAATATGTGCATGTATCTTCTGTAACCGTTTATATCTCAAATTCAGGCTCAAAACACCCGAAAATTCAATATTTTGGGGTCCCAGAAACAATCTGTAAATGCCTACTCAGTGCTAGAATATTTTCAAAATATAGGCTAAAAACATGCTAAAAATCGATATTTTAGTTGCCAAAAAGTCGATATCTCAAATTAAGGCCCAAAACACCCGAAAATTCTATATTTAGGGGTCCCAGAAGCGATCTGTACATGCCTACTCCGTGTTACAGTAATTTCAAAGTACAGGCCAAAAACATACTGAAAATCGATCTTTTAGGTGCCCAAAAGTCGATATGTGCATGCATCTTCTGTACCCGTTTATATCTCAAATTCTGGCCCTAAACTCCCGAAAATTCGATATTTTTGGGTCCCAGAAGCAATCTGTACATGCCTACTCAGTGCTATAATTTTTTAAAATATAGGCTCAAAACATGCTCAAAATAGATATTTTAGGTGCCCAAAAGTCGATATGTGCATGCATCTTCTGTACTCGTTTATATCTCAAATTCAGGCTCAAAACACCCGATAATTCGATATTTTGGGGTCCCAGAAGCGATCTGTACATGCCTACTCAGTGCTAGAATATTTTCAAAATATAGGCTAAAAACATGCTCAAAATCAATATTTTAGGTGCCAAAAAGACGATATCTCAAATTAAGGCCCGAAACACCCAAAAATTCGATATTTAGGGGTCCCAGAAGCGATCTGTACATGCCTACTCCGTGTTAGAGTATTTTCAAAATACAGGCCAAAAACATACTGAAAATCGATCTTTTAGGTGCCCAAAAGTCGATATGTGCGTGCATCTTCTGTACCCGTTTATATCTCAAATTCTGACCCTAAACACCCGAAAATTCGATATTTTTGGGTCCCAGAAGCGATCTGTACATGCCTACTCTGTGCTAGAATTTTTTCAAAAAATAGGCTCAAAACATGCTCAAAATCGATATTTTAGGTGCCCAAAAGTCGATATGTGCATGCATCTTCTGTACTCGTTTATATCTCAAATTCAGGCTCAAAACACCCGATAATTCGATATTTTGGGGTCCCAGAAGCGATCTGTACATGCTTACTCAGTGCTAGAATATTTTCAAAATATAGGCTCAAAACATGCTAAAAATGGATATTTTAGGTGCGTAAAGGCGATATCTCAAATTCAGGCACAAAACACCCGAAAATTCGATATTTAGGGGTCCCAGAAGCGATCTGTACATGCCTTCTCCGTGTTAGAGTATATTCAAAATACAGGCCCAAAACATGCTCAAAATCGATGTTTTAGGTGCCAAAAAGTCGATATGTGCATGCATCTTCAGTACCCGTTTATATCTCAAATTCAGGCTCAAAACAACCGAAAATTCGATATTTTGGGGTCCCAGAAGCGATCTGTACCTGCCTACTCCGTGTTAGAGTATTTTCAAAATAAAGGCCCAAAACATGCTGAAAATCGATATTTTAGGTGCCAAAAAGTCGATGTTACAAATTCAGTCCCAAAACACCCGAAAATTCGATATTTAGGGGTCCCAGAAGCGATCTGTACATGCCTACTCCGTGTTAGAGTATTTTCAAAATACAGGCCAAAAACATACTATAAATCAATCTTTTAGGTGCCCAAAAGTCGATATGTGCATGCATCTTCTGTACCCGTTTATATCTCAAATTCAGGCTCAAAACACCCGAAAATTCGTAATTTTGGGGTCCCAGAAGCAATCTGTACATGCCTACTCCGTGTTAGAGTATTTTCAAAATTCAGGCCCAAAACATGCTGAAAATCGATATTTTTGGTGCCCAAAGTCAATATGTGTATGCATCTTCTGTAATCGTTTATATCTTAAATTCATGCTCAAAACACCCGATAATTCGTTATTTTGGGGTCCCAGAAGCGATCTGTACATGCTTACTCAGTGCTAGAATATTTTCAAAATATAGGCTAAAAACATGCTCAAAATCAATATTTTAGGTTCCAAAAAGTCGATATCTCAAATTAAGGCCCAAAACACCCGAAAATTCGATATTTAGGGGTCCCAGAAGCGATCTGTACATGCCTACTCCGTGTTAGAATATTTTCAAAATACAGGCCAAAAACATACTGAAAATCGATCTTTTAGGTGAACAAAAGTCGATATGTGCATGCATCTTCTGTACCCGTTTATATCTCAAATTCAGTCCCAAAACACCCGAAAATTCGATATTATTGTGTCCCAGAAGCGATCTGCACATGCCTACTCCGTGTTAGAGTATTTTCAAAATATAGACTCAAAACATGCTCAAAATCAATATTTTAGGTGCCCAAAAGTCGATATGTGCATGCATCTTCTGCACTCGTTTATATATCAAATTCAGGCTCAAAACACCCGATAATTCGATATTTTGGGGTCCCAGAAGCGATCTGTACATGCTTACTCAGTGCTAGAATATTTTCAAAATATAGGCTCAAAACATGCTAAAAATCGATATTTTAGGTGCCTAATGGCGATATCTCAAATTCAGGCCCAAAACACCCGAAAATTTGTTATTTTGGGGTCCCAGAAGCGATCTGTACATGCCTACTCCGTGTTAGAGTATTTTCAAAATTCAGGCCCAAAACATGCTGAAAATCGATATTTTTGGTGCCCAAAGTCAATATGTGTATGCATCTTCTGTACCCGTTTATATCTTAAATTCATGCTCAAAACACCCGATAATTCGATATTTTGGGGTCCTAGAAGCGATCTGTACATGCTTACTCAGTGCTAGAATATTTTCAAAATATAGGCTAAAAACATGCTCAAAATCTATATTTTAGGTGCCAAAAAGTCGATATCTCAAATTAAGGCCCAAAACACCCAAAAATTCGATATTTAGGGGTCCCAGAAGCGATCTGTACATGCCTACTCAGTGTTAGAATATTTTCAAAATACAGGCCAAAAACATACTGAAAATCGATCTTTTAGGTGAACAAAAGTCGATATGTGCATGCATTTTCTGTAACCGTTTATATCTCAAATTCTGGCCTTAAACACCCGAAAATTCGATATTTTTGGGTCCCAGAAGCAATCTGTACATGCTTACTCCGTGCTAGAATTTTTTCAAAATATAGGCTCAAAACATGCTCAAACTCGATATTTTAGGTGCTCAAAAGTCGATATATGCATGCATCTTCTGTACTCGTTTATATCTCAAATTCAGGCTCAAAACACCCGAAAATTCGATATTTAGGGGTCCCAGGAGCGATCTGTACATGCTTACTCAGTGCTAGAATATTTTCAAAATATAGGCTCAAAACATGCTAAAAATCGATATTTAAGGTGCCTAATGGCGATATCTCAAATTCAGGCCCAAAACACCCGAAAATTCGATATTTTGGGGTCCCAGAAGTTATCTGTACATGCCTACTCCGTTTTAGAGTATTTTCAAAATACAGGCCTAAAACATGCTCAAAATCGATGTTTTAGGTGCCAAAAAGTCGATATGTGCATGCATCATCAGTACCCGTTTATATCTCAAATTCAGGCTCAAAACACCCGAAAATTCGATATTTAGGGGTCCCAGAAGCGATCTGTACATGCCTACTCCGTGTTAGAGTATTTTCAAAATACAGGCCAAAAACATACTGAAAATCGATCTTTTAGGTGCCCAAAAGTCGATATGTGCGTGCATCTTCTGTACCCGTTTATATCTCAAATTCTGACCCTAAACACCCGAAAATTCGATATTTTTGGGTCCCAGAAGCGATCTGTACATGCCTACTCTGTGCTAGAATTTTTTCAAAAAATAGGCTCAAAACATGCTCAAAATCGATATTTTAGGTGCCCAAAAGTCGATATGTGCATGCATCTTCTGTACTCGTTTATATCTCAAATTCAGGCTCAAAACACCCGATAATTCGATATTTTGGGGTCCCAGAAGCGATCTGTACATGCTTACTCAGTGCTAGAATATTTTCAAAATATAGGCTCAAAACATGCTAAAAATGGATATTTTAGGTGCGTAAAGGCGATATCTCAAATTCAGGCACAAAACACCCGAAAATTCGATATTTAGGGGTCCCAGAAGCGATCTGTACATGCCTTCTCCGTGTTAGAGTATATTCAAAATACAGGCCCAAAACATGCTCAAAATCGATGTTTTAGGTGCCAAAAAGTCGATATGTGCATGCATCTTCAGTACCCGTTTATATCTAAAATTCAGGCTCAAAACAACCGAAAATTCGATATTTTGGGGTCCCAGAAGCGATCTGTACCTGCCTACTCCGTGTTAGAGTATTTTCAAAATAAAGGCCCAAAACATGCTGAAAATCGATATTTTAGGTGCCAAAAAGTCGATATTACAAATTCAGTCCCAAAACACCCGAAAATTCGATATTTAGGGGTCCCAGAAGCGATCTGTACATGCCTACTCCGTGTTAGAGTATTTTCAAAATACAGGCCAAAAACATACTATAAATCAATCTTTTAGGTGCCCAAAAGTCGATATGTGCATGCATCTTCTGTACCCGTTTATATCTCAAATTCAGGCTCAAAAAACCCGAAAATTCGTAATTTTGGGGTCCCAGAAGCAATCTGTACATGCCTACTCCGTGTTAGAGTATTTTCAAAATTCAGGCCCAAAACATGCTGAAAATCGATATTTTTGGTGCCCAAAGTCAATATGTGTATGCATCTTCTGTAATCGTTTATATCTTAAATTCATGCTCAAAACACCCGATAATTCGATATTTTGGGGTCCCAGAAGCGATCTGTACATGCTTACTCAGTGCTAGAATATTTTCAAAATATAGGCTAAAAACATGCTCAAAATCAATATTTTAGGTTCCAAAAAGTCGATATCTCAAATTAAGGCCCAAAACACCCGAAAATTCGATATTTAGGGGTCCCAGAAGCGATCTGTACATGCCTACTCCGTGTTAGAATATTTTCAAAATACAGGCCAACTCATACTGAAAATCGATCTTTTAGGTGAACAAAAGTCGATATGTGCATGCATCTTCTGTACCCGTTTATATCTCAAATTCAGTCCCAAAACACCCGAAAATTCGATATTATTGTGTCCCAGAAGCGATCTGCACATGCCTACTCCGTGTTAGAGTATTTTCAAAATATAGACTCAAAACATGCTCAAAATCAATATTTTAGGTGCCCAAAAGTCGATATGTGCATGCATCTTCTGCACTCGTTTATATATCAAATTCAGGCTCAAAACACCCGATAATTCGATATTTTGGGGTCCCAGAAGCGATCTGTACATGCTTACTCAGTGCTAGAATATTTTCAAAATATAGGCTCAAAACATGCTAAAAATCGATATTTTAGGTGCCTAATGGCGATATCTCAAATTCAGGCCCAAAACACCCGAAAATTTGTTATTTTGGGGTCCCAGAAGCGATCTGTACATGCCTACTCCGTGTTAGAGTATTTTCAAAATTCAGGCCCAAAACATGCTGAAAATCGATATTTTTGGTGCCCAAAGTCAATATGTGTATGCATCTTCTGTACCCGTTTATATCTTAAATTCATGCTCAAAACACCCGATAATTCGATATTTTGGGGTCCTAGAAGCGATCTGTACATGCTTACTCAGTGCTAGAATATTTTCAAAATATAGGCTAAAAACATGCTCAAAATCTATATTTTAGGTGCCAAAAAGTCGATATCTCAAATTAAGGCCCAAAACACCCAAAAATTCGATATTTAGGGGTCCCAGAAGCGATCTGTACATGCCTACTCCGTGTTAGAATATTTTCAAAATACAGGCCAAAAACATACTGAAAATCGATCTTTTAGGTGAACAAAAGTCGATATGTGCATGCATTTTCTGTAACCGTTTATATCTCAAATTCTGGCCTTAAACACCCGAAAATTCGATATTTTTGGGTCCCAGAAGCGATCTGTACATGCTTACTCCGTGCTAGAATTTTTTCAAAATATAGTCTCAAAACATGCTCAAACTCGATATTTTAGGTGCTCAAAAGTCGATATATGCATGCATCTTCTGTACTCGTTTATATCTCAAATTCAGGCTCAAAACACCCGAAAATTCGATATTTAGGGGTCCCAGGAGCGATCTGTACATGCTTACTCAGTGCTAGAATATTTTCAAAATATAGGCTCAAAACATGCTAAAAATCGATATTTAAGGTGCCTAATGGCGATATCTCAAATTCAGGCCCAAAACACCCGAAAATTCGATATTTTGGGGTCCCAGAAGTTATCTGTACATGCCTACTCCGTTTTAGAGTATTTTCAAAATACAGGCCTAAAACATGCTCAAAATCGATGTTTTAGGTGCCAAAAAGTCGATATGTGCATGCATCATCAGTACCCGTTTATATCTCAAATTCAGGTTCAAAACACCCGAGAATTCGAAAATTTTGGGGTCCGAGAAGCGATCTGTACACGCCTACTCCGTGTTAGAGTATTTTCAAAATACAGGCCCAAAACATGCTCAAAATCGATATTTTAGATGCCCAAAGTCAATATGTGCATGTATCTTCTGTACCCGTTTATATCTCAAATTCAGGCTCAAAAACTCCCAAAAATTCAATATTTTGGGGTCCCAGAAGCGATCTGTACATGCCTACTCCGTGTTAGAGTATTTTCAAAATACAGGCCAAAAACATACTGAAAATCAATCTTTTCGGTGCCCAAAAGTCGATATGTGCATGCATCTTCTGTACCCGTTTATATCTCAAATTCAGGCCCAAAACACCCGAAAATTCGATATTTTGGGGTCCCAGAAGCGATCTGTACATGCGTACTCCGTGTTAGAGTATTTTCAAAATTCAGGCCCAAAACATGCTGAAAATCGATATTTTTGGTGCCTAAAGTCAATATGTGTATGAATCTTCTGTACCCGTTTATATCTCAAATTCAGGCTCAAAACACCCGATAATTCGATATTTTGGGGTCCCAGAAGCGATCTGTACATGCTTACTCAGTGCTAGAATATTTTCAAAATATAGCCTAAAAACATGCTCAAAATCAATATTTTAGGTGCCAAAAAGTCGATATCTCAAATTAACGCCCAAAACACCCGGAAATTCGATATTTAGGGGTCCCATAAGCTATCTGTACATGCCTACTCCGTGTTAGAGTAATTTCAAAAAATAGGCTAAAAAAATACTGAAAATCGATCTTATAGGTGCCCAAAAGTAGATATGAGCATGCATCTTCTGTACCCGTTTATATCTCAAATTCTGGCCCAAAACACCCGAAAATTCGATATTTTGGAGTCCCAGAAGCGATCTGTACATGCTTACTCAGTGCTAGAATATTTTCAAAATATAGGCTTAAAACATGCTAAAAATCGATATTTTAGGTGCCTAATTGCGATATCTCAAATTCAGGCCCAAAACACCCGAAAATTCGATATTTTGGGATCCCAGAAGCGATCTGTACATGCCTACTCCGTGTTAGAGTATTTTCAAAATACAGGCCAAAAACATGCTGAAAATCGATATTTTAGATGCCTAAAGCCAATATGTGCATGTATCTTCTGTACCCGTTTATATCAAAAATTCAGGCTCAAAACACAGGAAAATTCAATATTTTGGGGTCCCAGAAGCAATCTGTACATGCCTACTCAGTGCTAGAATATTTTCAAAATATAGGCTAAAAACATGCTAAAAATCGATATTTTAGGTGCCAAAAAGTCGATATCTCAAATTAAGGCCCAAAACACCCGAAAATTCGATATTTAGGGGTCCCAGAAGCGATCTGTACATGCCTACTCCGTGTTAGAGTAATTTCAAAATACAGGCCAAAAATATACTGAAAATCGATCTTTTAGGTGCCCAAAAGTCGATATGAGCATGCATCTTCTGTACCCGTTTATATCTCAAATTCTTGCCCTAAACACCCGAAAATTCGATATTTTTGTGTCCCAGAAGCGATCTGTACATGCCTACTCAGTGCTAGAATGTTTTCAAAATATAGGCTCAAAACATGCTCAAAATCGATATATTAGGTGCCAAAAAGTCGATATGTGCATGCATCTTCTGTACTCGTTTATATCTCAAATTCAGGATCAAAACACCCGAAAATTCGATATTTTGGGGTCCCAGAAGCGATCTGTACATGCTTACTCAGTGCTAGAATATTTTCAAAATATAGGCTAAAAACATGCTAAAAATCGATATTTTAGGTGCCAAAAAGTCGATATCTCAAATTAAGGCCCAAAACACCCGAAAATTCGATATTTAGGGATCCCATAAGCGATCTGTACATGCCTACTCCGTGTTAGAGTAATTTCAAAATATAGGCCAAAAACATTCTGAAAATCGATCTTTTAGGTGCCCAAAAGTCGATATGAGCATACATCTTCTGTACCCGTTTATATCTCAAATTCTGGCCCTAAACACCCGAAAATTCGATATTTTTGTGTCCCAGAAGCGATCTGTACATGCCTACTCAGTGCTAGAATGTTTTCAAAATATAGGCTCAAAACATGCTCAAAATCGATATATTAGGTGCCAAAAAGTCGATATGTGCATGCATCTTCTGTACTCGTTTATATCTCAAATTCAGGCTCAAAACACCCGAAAATTCGATATTTTAGGGTCCCAGAAGCGATCTGTACATGCTTACTCAGTGCTAGAATATTTTCAAAATATAGGCTAAAAAAATGCAAAAAATCGATATTTTAGGTGCCAAAAAGTCGATATCTCAAATTCAGGCCCGAAACACCCGAAAATTCGATATTTAGGGGTCCCAGAAGCGATCTGTACATGTATATATACTCCGTGTTAGAGTATTTTCAAAATACAGGCCAAGAACATACTGAAAATCGATCCTTTAGGTGCCCAAAAGTCGATATATGCATGCATCTTCTGTATCCGTTTAAATCTCAAATTCTGGCCCTAAACATCGGAAAATTCGATATTTTTGGGTCCCAGAAGCGATCTCTATATACCTACTCAGTGCTAGAATGTTTTCAAAATATAGGCTAAAAACATGCTAAAAATCGATATTTTAGGTGCCAAAAAGTCGATATCTCAAATTAAGGCCCAAAACACCCGAAAATTCGATATTTAGGGGTCCCAGAAGCGATCTGTACATGCCTACTCCGTGTTAGAGTAATTTCAAAATACAGGCCAAAAACATACTGAAAATCGATCTTTTAGGTGCCCAAAAGTCGATATGTGCATGCATCTTCTTTACCCGTTTATATCTCAAATTCAGGCTCACAACACCCGAAAATTCGATATTTTGGGGTCCCAGAAGCGATATCTCAAATTCAGGCCCAAAACACCCGAAAATTCGATATTTTGGGGTCCCAGAAGCGATCTGTACATGCCTACTCCGTGTTAGAGTATTTTCAATATACAGGCCCAAAACATGCTCAAAATCGATGTTTTAGGTGCCCAAAAGTCGATATGTGCGTGCATCTTCAGTACCCGTTTATATATCAAATTCAGGCTCAAAACACCCGAAAATTCAATATTTTGGGGTCCCAGAAGCAATCTGTACATGCCTACTCAGTGCTAGAATATTCTCAAAATAAAGGCCAAAAACATACTGAAAATCGATCCTTTAGGTGCCCAAAAGTCGATATGTGCATGCATCTTCTGTACCCGTTTTTATCTCAAATTCTGGCCCTAAACACCCGAAAATTCGATATTTTGGAGTCGCAGAAGCGATCTGTACATGCCTACTCCGTGTTAAACTATTTTCAAAATTCAGGCCCAAAACATGCTGAAAATCGATATTTTTGGTGCCCAAAGACAATATGTGTATGCATCTTCTGTACCCGTTTATATCTCAAATTCAGGCTCAAAACACCCGATAATTCGATATTTTGGGGTCCCAGAAGCGATTTGTACATGCTTACTCAGTGCTAGAATATTTTCAAAATATAGGCTCAAAACATGCTAAAAATCGATATTTTAGGTGCCTAATGGCGATATCTCAAATTCAGGCCC
Source organism: Petrolisthes cinctipes (assembly GCA_033782935.1). NCBI lineage: Eukaryota > Metazoa > Arthropoda > Malacostraca > Decapoda > Porcellanidae > Petrolisthes > Petrolisthes cinctipes. The sequence continues at coordinate 6,265,386 of JAWQEG010000030.1, forward strand.
AAAACACCCGAAAATCCGATATTTTGGGGTTCCAGAAGCGATCTGTACATGCCTACTCCGTGTTAGAATATTTTCAAAATACAGGCATAAAACATGCTCAAAATCGATATTTTAGATGCCTAAAGTCAATATGAGCATGTATTTTCTTTACCCGTTTATATCTCAAATTCAGGCACAAAACACCCGAAAATTCAATATTTTGGGGTCCCAGCAGCAATCTGTACATGCCTACTCAGTGCTAGAATATTTTCAAAATATAGGCTAAAAACATGCTAAAAATCGATATTTTAGGTGCCAAAAAGTCGATATATCAAATTAAGGCCCAAAACACCCGAAAATTCGATATTTAGGGGTCCCAGAAGCGATCTGTACATGCCTACTCCGTGTTAGAGTAATTTCAAAATATAGGCTAAAAACATATTGAAAATCGATCTTTTAGGTGCCTAAAAGTCGATATGAGCATGCATCTTCTGTACCCGTTTATATCTCAAATTCAGGCCCAAAACACCAGAAAATTCGATATTTTGGGGTCCCAGAAGCAATCTGTACATGCCTACTCCGTGTTAGAGTATTTTCAAAATACAGGCCCAAAACATGCTCCAAATCGATGTTTTAGGTGCCCAAAAGTCGATATGTGCATGCATCTTCAGTATCCGTTTATATCTCAAATTCAGGGTCAAAACACCCGAGAATTCGATATTTTGGGGTCCGAGAAGCGATCTGTACCCGCCTACTCCGTGTTAAAGTGTTTTCAAAATACAGGCCCAAAACATGCTGTAAATCGATATTTTAGATGCCCAAAGTCAATATGTGCATGTATCTTCTGTACCCGTTTATATCTCAAATTCAGGCTCAAAACACCCAAAAATTCAATATTTTGGGGTCCCAGAAGCAATCTGTACATGCCTACTCAGTGCTAGAATATTTTCAAAATATAGGCTAAAAACATGCTCAAAATCGATATTTTAGGTGCCAAAAAGTCGATATCTCAAATTCAGTCCTAAAACACCCGAAAATTCGATATTTACGGGTCCCAGAAGCTATCTGTACATGCCTACTCCGTGTTAGAATATTTTCAAAATACAGGCCAAAAACATACTGCAAATCGATCTTTTAGGTGAACAAAAGACGATATGTGCATGCATCTTCTGTACCCGTTTATATCTCAAATTCTGGCCCTAAACACCCGAAAATTCGATATTTTTGGGTCCCAGAAGCGATCTGTACATACCTACTCGGTGGTAGAATTTTTTCAAAATATAGACTCAAAACATGCTCAAAATCAATATTTAAGGTGCCCAAAAGTCGATGTGTGCATGCATCTTCTGTACTCGTTTATATCTCAAATTCAGGCTCAAAACACCCGATAATTCAATATTTTAGGGTCCCAGAAGCGATCTGTACATGCTTACTCAGTGCTAGAATATTTTCAAAATATAGGCTCAAAACATGCTAAAAATCAATATCTTAGGTGCCTAATGGCGATATCTCAAATTCAGGCCCAAAACACCCGGAAATTCGATATTTTGGGGTCCCAGAAGCGATCTGTACATGCCTACTCCGTGTTAGAGTATTTTCAAAATACAGGCCCAAAACATGCTCAAAATCGATATTTTAGATGCCTAAAGTCAATAAGTGCATGTATTTTCTGTACCCGTTTATATCTCAAATTCAGGCTCAAAACACCCGAAAATTCAATATTTTGGGGTCCCAGAAGCAATCTGTACATGCCTACTCAGTGCTAGAATTTTTTCAAAATATAGGCTAAAAACATGCTAAAAATCGATATTTTAGGTGCCAAAAAGTCGATATCTCAAATTAAGGCCCAAAACACCCGATAATTCGATATTTAGAGGTCCCAGAAGCGATCTGTACATGCCTACTCCGTGTTAGAGTAATTTCAAAATACAGGCCAAAAACATACTGAAAATCGATCTTTTAGGTGCCCAAATATCGATATGAGCATGCATCTTCTGTACCCGTTTATATCTCAAATTCTGTCCCTAAACACCCGAAAATTCGATATTTTTGTGTCCCAGAAGCGATCTGTACATGCCTACTCAGTGCTAGAATATTTTCAAAATATAGGCTCAAAACATGCTCAAAGTCGATATATTAGGTGCCAAAAAGTCGATATCTCAAATTCAGGCCCGAAACACCCGAAAATTCGATATTTAGGGGTCCCAGAAGCAATCTGTACATGCTTACTCAGGGCTAGAATATTTTCAAAATATAGGCTCAAAACATGCTAAAAATCGATATTTTAGGTGCGTAAAGGCGATATCTCAAATTCAGGCCCAAAACATGCTCAAAATCGATGTTTTAGGTGCCAAAAAGTCGATATGTGCATGCATCTTCAGTACCCGTTTATATATCAAATTCAGGCTCAAAACACCCGAAAATTCGATATTTTGTGGTCCCAGAAGCGATCTGTACATGCCTACTCCATGTTAGAGTATTTTCAAAATACAGGCCCAAAACATGCTGAAAATCGATATTTTAGATGCCTAAAGTCAATATGTGCATGTATCTTCTGTACCCGTTTATATCTCAAATTCAGGCTCAAAACACCCGAAAATTCAATATTTTGGGGTCCCAGAAGCAATCTGTACATGCCTACTCCGTGTTAGAGTAATTTCAAAATACAGGCCAAAAGCATACTGAAAATCGATCTTTTTGGTGCCCAAAAGTCGATATGTGCATGCATCTTCTTTACCCGTTTATATCTCAAATTCTGGCCCTAAACACCCGAAAATTCGATATTTTTGAGTCCCAGAAGCGATCTGTACATGCCTTCTCAGTGCTAGAATGTTTTCAAAATATAGGCTCAAAACATGCTCAAAATCGATATTTTAGGTGCCCAAAAGTCGATATGTGCATGCATCTTCTGTATTCGTTTATAACTCAAATTCATTCTCAAAACACCCGAAAATTCGATATTTTGGGGTCCCAGAAGCGATATCTCAAATTCAGGCCCAAAACACCAGAAAATTCGATATTATGGGGTCCCAGAAGCGATCTGTACATGCCTACTCCGTGTTAGAGTATTTTCAAAATACAGGCCCAAAACATGCTCAAAATCGATGTTTTAGGTGACCAAAGGTCGATATGTGCTTGCATCTTCAGTACCCATTTATATATCAAATTCAGGCTCAAAACACCCGAAAATTCGATATTTTGGGGTCCCGGAAGCGATCTGTACAAACCTACTCCGTGTTAGAGTATTTTCAAAATACAGGCCCAAAACATGCTAAAAATCGATATTATAGATGCCCAAAGTCAATAAGTGCATGTATCTTCTGTACCCGTTTATATCTCAAATTCAGGCTCAAAACACCCGAAAATTTAATATTTTGGGGTCCCAGAAGCAATCTGTACATGCCTACTCAGTGCGAGAATATTTTCAAAATACAGGCCAAAAACATACTGAAAATCGATCCTTTAGGTGCCCAAAGTCAATATGTGTATGCATCTTCTGTACCCGTTTATATCTCAAATTCTGGAACTAAACACCCGAAAATTCGATATTTATGTGTCCCAGAAGCGATCTGTACATGCCTACTCAGTGCTAGAATGTTTTCAAAATATAGGCTCAATACAAGCTCAAAATCGATATTTTAGGTGCCCAAAAGTCGATATGTGCATGCATCTTCTGTACTCGTTTATATCTCAAATTCACGCTCAAAACACCCGAAAATTCGATATTTTTTGGTCCCAGAAGCGATCTGTACATGCCTACTCAGTGCTAGAATATTTTCAAAATATAGGCTAAAAACATGCTCAAAATCAATATTTTAGGTGCCAAAAAGTCAATATGTGTATGCATCTTCTATACTCATTTATATCTCTAATTCAGGCTCAAAACACCCGAAAATTCGATATTTTGGGGTCCCAGAAGCGATTTATACATGCCTACTTAGTGTTAGAGTATTTTCAAATTACAGGTCCAAAACATGTTGAAAATCGATAATTTAGATGCCCAAAGTCAGTATGTGTATGTATCTTCCGTACCCGTTTATATCTCAAATTCAGGCTCAAAACACCCGAAAATTCGATATTTTGGGGTCCCATAAGCGATCTGTACATGCCTACTCAGTGCTAGAATATTTTCAAAATATAGGCTCAAAACATGCTAAAAATCGATATTTTAGGTACCAAAAAGTCGATATCTTAAATTCGGCCCAAAACACCCGAAAATTCGATATTTAATGGTCCCAGAAGCGATCTGTACATGCCTACTCCGTGTTAGAGTATTTTCAAAATTCAGGCCCAAAACATGCTGAAAAACGATATTTTTGGTGCCCAAAGTCAATACGTGTATGCATCTTCTACACCCGTTTATATCCCAAATTCAACCTCAAAATACCCAAAAATTCGATATTTTTGGGTCCCAGAAGCGATCTGTACATACCTACTCCGTGTTAGAGTATTTTCAAAATACAAGCCAAAAACATACTGAAAATCGATCTTTTAGGTGCCCAAATGTCGATATGTGCATGCATCTTCTGTACCCGTTTATATCACAAATTCTGGCCCTAAACACAAGAAAATTCGATATTTTGGGGTCCCAGAAGCGATCTGTACATGCTTACTCAGTGCTAGAATATTTTCAAAATATAGGCTAAAAACATGCTCAAAATCGATATTTTACGTGCCTAATGGCGATATCTCAAATTCAGGCCCAAAACACACAAAAATTCGATATTTTGGGGTCCTAGAAGCGATCTGTACATGCCTACTCCGTGTTAGAGTATTTTCAAAATACAGGCCCAAAACATGCTCAAAATCGATGTTTTAGGTGCCAAAAAGTCGATATGTGCATGCATCTTCAGTACACATTTATATCTCAAATTCAGGCTCAAAACACCCGAAAATTCGATATTTTGGGGTCCCAGAAGCGATCTGTACATGCTTACTCCGTGTTAGAGTATTTTCAAAATACAGACCCAAAACATGCTGAAAATCGATATTTTAGATGCCTAAAGTCAATATGTGCATTTATCTTCCGTACCCGTTTATATCTCAAATTCAGGCTCAAAACACCCGAAAATTCAATATTTTGGGGTCCAAGAAGCAATCTTTTCATGCCTACTCAGTGCTAGAATATTTTCAAAATATAGGCTAAAAACATGCTAAAAATCGATATTTTAGGTGCCAAAATGTCGATATCTCAAATTAAGGCCCAAAACACCCGAAAATTCGATATCTAGGGGCCCCAGAAGCGATCTGGACATGCCTACTCCGTGTTAGAGTAATTTCAAAATACAGGCCAAAAACATACTGAAAATCGATCGTTTAGGTGCCCAAAAGTCGATATGTTCATGCATCTTCTGTACCCGTTTATATCTTATATTCTGGCCCTAAACAGCCGAAAATTCGATATTTTTGTGTCCCAGAAGCGATCTGTACATGCCTACTCAGTGCTAGAATGTTTTCAAAATATAGGCTCAAAACATGCTCAAAATCGATATTTTAGGTGCCCAAAAGTCGATATGTGCATGCATCTTCTGTACTCGTTTATATCTCAAATTCAGGCTCAAAACACCCTAAAATTCGATATTTTGGGGTCAAAGAAGCGATCTGTACATGCCTACTCAGTGCTAGAATATTTTCAAAATATAGGCTAAAAACATGCTCAAAATCGATATTTTAGGTGCCTAATGGCGATATCTCAAATTCCGGCCCAAAACACACAAAAATTCGATATTTTGGGGTCCCAGAAGCGATCTGTACATACCTACTCCCTGTTAGAGTATTATCAAAATACAGGCCAAAAACATACTGAAAAACGATCTTTTAGGTGCCCAAAAGTCGATATACGCATTCATCTTCTGTACCCGTTTATATCACAAATTCTGGCCCTAAACACAAGAAAATTCGATATTTTGGGGTCCCAGAAGCGATCTGTACATGCGTACTCCGTGTTAGAGTATTTTCAAAATTCAGGCCCAAAACATGCTGAAAAACGATATTTTTCGTGCCCAAAGTCAATACGTATATGCATCTTCTGTACTCGTTTATATCCCAAATTCAACCTCAAAACACCCAAAAATTCGATATATTTGGGTCCCAGAAGCGATCTGTACATACCTACTCAGTGCTAGAATGTTTTCAAAATATAGGCTCAAAACATGCTCAAAATCGATATTTTAGGTGCCCAAAAGTCGATATGTGCATGCATCTTCTGCACTCGTTTATACCTCAATTTCAGACTCAAAATTCCCGAAAATTCGATATTTTGGGGTCCCAGAAGCGATCTGTACATGCCTACTCAGTGCTAGAATATTTTCATAATATATGCTTAAAACATGCTAAAAATCGATATTTTAGGTGCGTTAAGGCGATATCTCAAATTCAGGCCTAAAACACCCGAAAACTCGATATTTAGGGGTCCCAGAAGCGATCTGTACATGCCTACTCCGTGTTAGAGTATTTTCAAAATACAAGCCAAAAACATACTGAAAATCGATCTTTTAGGTGCCTAAATGTCGATATGTGCATGCATCTTCAGTACCCGTTTATATCACAAATTCTGGCCCTAAACACCCGAAAATTCGATATTTTGGGGTCCCAGAAGCGATCTGTACATGCCTACTCCGTGTTAGAGTATTTTTAAAATTCAGGCCCAAAACATGCTGAAAATCTATATTTTTCGTGCCCAAAGTCAATATGTGTATGTATCTTCTGTACCCGTTTATATCTCAAATTCAGGCTCAAAACACCCGAAAATTCAATATTTTGGGGTCCCAGAAGCAATCTGTACATGCCTACTCAGTGCTAGAATATTTTCAAAATATAGGCTAAAAACATGCTAAAAATCGATATTTTAGGTGCCAAAAAGTCGATATCTCAAATTAAGGCCCAAAACACCCGAAAATTCGATATTTAGGGGTCCCAGAAGCGATCTGTACATGCCTACTCCGTGTTAGAGTAATCTCAAAATACAGGCCAAAAACATACTGAAAATAGATCTTTTAGGTGCCCAAAAGTCGATATGTTCATCCACTTCTGTACCCGGTAATATCTTAAATTCTGGCCCTAAACAGCCGAAAATTTGATATTTTTGTGTCCCAGAAGCGATCTGTACATGCCTACTCAGTGCTAGAATGTTTTCAAAATATAGACTCAAAACATGCTCAAAATCGATATTTTAGGTGCCCAAAAGTCGATATGTGCATGCATCTTCTGCACTCGTTTATACCTCAATTTCAGACTCAAAACACCCGAAAATTCGATATTTTGGGGTCCCAGAAGCGATCTGTACATGCCTACTCAGTGCTAGAATATTTTCATAATATATGCTTAAAACATGCTAAAAATCGATATTTTAGGTGCGTAAAGGCGATATCTCAAATTCAGGCCTAAAACACCCGAAAACTCGATATTTAGTGGTCCAAGAAGCGATCTGTACATGCCTACTCCGTGTTAGAGTATTTTCAAAATACAAGCCAAAAACATACTGAAAATCGATCTTTTAGGTGCCCAAATGTCGATATGTGCATGCATCTTCTGTACCCGTTTATATCACAAATTCTGGCCCTAAACACCCGAAAATTCGATATTTTGGGGTCCCAGAAGCGATCTGTACATGCCTACTCCGTGTTAGAGTATTTTTAAAATTCAGGCCCAAAACATGCTGAAAATCTATATTTTTCGTGCCCAAAGTCAATATGTGTATGTATCTTCTGTACCCGTTTATATCTCAAATTCAGGCTCAAAACACCCGAAAATTCAATATTTTGGGGTCCCAGAAGCAATCTGTACATGCCTACTCAGTGCTAGAATATTTTCAAAATATAGGCTAAAAACATGCTAAAAATCGATATTTTAGGTGCCAAAAAGTCGATATCTCAAATTAAGGCCCAAAACACCCGAAAATTCGATATTTAGGGGTCCCAGAAGCGATCTGTACATGCCTACTCCGTGTTAGAGTAATTTCAAAATACAGGCCAAAAACATACTGATAATCGATCTTTTAGGTGCCCAAAAGTCGATATGTTCATCCACTTCTGTACCCGGTAATATCTTAAATTCTGGCCCTAAACAGCCGAAAATTCGATTTTTTTGTGTCCCAGAAGCGATCTGTACATGCCTACTCAGTGCTAGAATGTTTTCAAAATATAGACTCAAAACATGCTCAAAATCGATATTTTAGGTGCCCAAAAGTCGATATGTGCATGCATCTTCTGTACTCGTTTATATCTCAAATTCAGGCTCAAAACACACTAAAATTCGATATTTTGGGGTCCCAGAAGCGATCTGTACATGCCTACTCAGTGCTAGAATATTTTCAAAATATAGGCTAAAAAAACAATAAAAATCGATAGATTAGGTGCCAAAAAGTCGATATCTCAAATTAAGGCCCGAAACACCCGAAAATTCGATATTTAGGGGTCCCAGAAGCGATCTGTACATGCTTACTCCGTGTTAGAGTATTTTCAAAATACAGACCAAAAACATACTGAAAATCGATCGTTTAGGTGCCCAAAAGTCGATATGTGCATGCATCTTCTGTACCCGTTTATATCTCAAATTCTGGCCCTAAACACCCGAAAATTCGATATTTTCGTGTCCCAGAAGCGATCTGTACATGCCTACTCAATGCTAGAATGTTTTCAAAATATAGGTTAAAAACATGCTCAAAATCAATATTTTAGGTGCCAAAAAGTCGATATCTCAAATTAAGGCCCGAAACACCCGATAATTCAATATTTTGGGGTCCCAGAAGCGATCTGTACATGCCGACTCCGTGTTAGAGTATTTTTAAAATACAGGCCCAAAACATGCTCAAAATCGATGTTTTAGGTGCCAAAAAGTCGATATGTGCATGCATCTTCTGTACCCGTTTATATCTCAAATTCAGGCTAAAAACTCACGAAAATTCGATATTTTGCGGTCCCAGAAGCGATCTGTACATGCCTACGCAGTGCTAGAATTTTTTCAAAATATAGGCTCAAAACATGCTCAAAATCGATATTTTAGGTGCCAAAAAGTCGATATGTGCATGCAACTCCTGTACTTGTTTTTATATCAAATTCAGGCTCAAAACACCCGAAAATTCGATATTTTGGGGTCCCAGAAGCGATCTGTACATGCTTACTCAGTGCTAGAATATTATCAAAATATAGGCTCAAAACATGCTAAAAATCGATATTTTAGGTGCGTAAAGGCGATATCTCAAATTAAGGCCCAAAACACCCGAAAATTCGATATTTTGGGGTCCCAGAAGCGATCTGTACATGCCTACTATGTGTTAGAGTATTTTCAAAATACAGGCCCAAAACATGCTTAAAATCGATCTTTTAGGTGCCCAAAAGTCGATATGTGCATGCATCTTCTGTACCCGTTTATATCTCAAATTCTGGCCCTAAACACCCGAAAATTCGATATTTTTGGGTCACAGAAGCGATCTGTACATGCCTACTCAGTGCTAGAACTTTTTCAAAATATAGGCTCAAAACATGCTCAAAATCGATATTTTAGGTGCCTAAAAGTCGATAAGTGCCTGCATCGTCTGTACTGGTTTATATCTCAAATTCAGGCTGAAAACACCCGATATTCGATATTTTGGGGTCCCAGAAGCGATCTGTACATGCTTACTCAATGCTAGAATATTTTTAAAATATAGGCTCAAAACAAGCTAAAAATCGATATTTTAGGTGCGTAAAGGCGATATCTCAAATTAAGGCCCAAAACACCCGAAAATTCGATATTTAGGGGTACCAGAAGCGATCTGTACATGCCTACTACGTGTTAGAGTAATATCAAAATACAGGCCAAAAACATACTGAAAATCGATCTTTTAGGTGCCAAAAAGTCGATATGTGCATGCATCATCTGTTCCCGTTTATATCTCAAATTCTGGCCCTAAACTCCCGAAAATTCGATATTTTTGGGTCCCAGAAGCGATCTGTACATGCCTACTACGTGTTAAAGTATTTTCAAAATACAGGCCCAAAACATGCTCAAAATCGATATTTTAGATGCCCAAAGTCAATATGTGCATGTATCTTCTGTACCCGTTTATATCTCAAATTCAGGCTCAAAACACCCGAAAATTCAATATTTTGGGGTCCCAGAAGCAATCTGTACATGACTACTCAGTGCTAGAATATTTTCAAAATATAGGCTAAAAACATGCTCAAAATCGATATTTTAGGTGCCAAAAAGTCGATATCTCAAATTCAGGCCCAAAACACCCGAAAATTCGATATTTTGGGGTCCCAGAAGCGATCTGTACATGCCTACTCCGTGTTAGAGTATTTTCAAAATACAGGCCCAAAATATGCTCAAAATCGATGTTTTAGGTGCCCAAAAGTCGATATGTGCATGCATCTTCAGTACCCGTTTATATATCAAATTCAGGTTCAAAACACCCGAAAATTCGATATTTTGGGGTCCCAGAAGCAATCTGTACATGCCTACTCAGTGCTAGAATTTTTTCAAAATACAGGCTCAAAACACGCTCAAAATCGATATTTTAGGTGCATAAAAGTCGATATGTGCATGCATCTTCTATATTCGTTTATATCTCAAATTCAGGCTCAAAACACCCGAAAATTCAATATTTTGGGGTCCCAGAAGTGATCTGTACATGCCTACTCATTGCTTTAATTTTTTCAAAATATAGGCTCAAAACATGCTCAAAATCGATATTTTAGGTGCCAAAAAGTCGATATGTGCATGCATCTTCTGTACTCGTTTATATATCAAATTCAGGCTCAAAACACCCGAAAATTCGATATTTTGGGGTCCCAGAAGCGATCTGTACATGCTTACTCAGTGCTAGAATATTTTCAAAATATAGGCTCAAAACATGCTAAAAATCGATATTTTAGGTGCCTAAAGGCGATATCTCAAATTCAGACCTAAAACACCCGAAAATTCGATATTTTGGGGTCCCAGAAGCGATCTGTACATGCCTAATCTGTGTTAGAGTATTTTCAAAATACAGACCCAAAACATGCTTAAAATCGATCTTTTAGGTGCCCAAAAGTCGATATGTGCATGCATCTTCTGTACCCGTTTATATCTCAAATTCTGGCCCTAAACACCCGAAAATTCGATATTTTTGGGTCACAGAAGCGATCTGTACATGCTTACTGAGTGCTAGAATATTTTCAAAATATAGGCTCAAAACAAGCTAAAAATCGATATTTTAGGTGTCTAAAGGCGATATCTCAAATTCAGGCCCAAAACACCCGAAAATTTGATATTTTGGGGTCCCAGAAGCGATCTGTACATGCCTACTCCGTGTTAGAGTATTTTCAAAATACAGGCCAAAAACATGCTGAAAATCAATATTTTAGGTGCCCAAAAGTCGATATGTGCATGCATCTTCAGTACCCGTTTATATATCAAATTCAGGTTCAAAACACCCGAAAATTTGATATTTTGGGGTCCCAGAAGCAATCTGTACATGCCTACTCAGTGCTAGAATATTTTCAAAATATAAACTAAAAACATGCTGAAAATCGATATTTTAGGTGCCAAAAAGTCGATATCTCAAATTAAGGCCCGAAACACCCGAAAATTCGATATTTAAAGGTCCCATAAGCGATCTGTACATGCCTACTCCGTGTTAGAGTATTTTCAAAATACAGGCCCAAAACATACTGAAAATCGATATTTTAGATGCCTAAAGTCAATATGTGCATGTATCTTCTGTACCCGTTTATATCTTAAATTCAGGCTCAAAACACCCGAAAATTCAATATTTTGGGGTCCCAGAAGCAATCTGTACATGCCTACTCAGTGCTAGAATATTTTCAAAATATTGGCTAAAAACATGCTAAAAATCGATATTTTAGGTTCCAAAAAGTCGATATCTCAAATTAAGGCCCAAAACACCCGAAAATTCGATATTTAGGGGTCTCAGAAGCGATATGTACATGCCTACTACGTGTTAGACTAATATCAAAATACAGGTCAAAAACATACTCAAAATCGATGTTTTAGGTGCCAAAAAGTCGATATGTGCATGCATCATCTGTTACCGTATATATCTCAAATTCTGGCCCTAAACACCCGAAAATTCGATATTTTTGGGTCCCAGAAGCGATCTGTACATGCCTACTACGTGTTAGAGTATTTTCAAAATACAGGCCCAAAACATGCTCAAAATCGATATTTTAGATGCCCAAAGTCAATATGTGCATGTATCTTCGGTACCCGTTTATATCTCAAATTCAGGCTCAAAACACCCGAAAATTCAATATTTTGGGGTCCCAGAAGCAATCTGTACATGCCTACTCAGTGCTAGAATATTTTCAAAATATAGGCTAAAAACATGCTCAAAATCGATATTTTAGGTGCCAAAAAGTCGATATCTCAAATTCAGGCCCAAAACACCCGAAAATTCGATATTTTTGTGTCCCAGAAGCGATCTGTACATGCTTACTCCGTGTTAGAGTATTTTCAAAATACAGGCCCAAAATTTGCTCAAAATCGATGTTTTAGGTGCCCAAAAGTCGATATGTGCATGCATCTTTTGTACCCGTTTATATATCAAATTCAGGTTCAAAACACCCGAAAATTCGATATTTTGGGGTCCCAGAAGCAATCTGTACATGCCTACTCAGTGCTAGAATATTTTCAAAATATAGGCTAAAAACAAGCTAAAAATCGATATTTTAGGTGCGTAAAGGCGATATCTCAAATTCAGGCCCAAAACACCCGAAAATTCGATATTTTGGGGTTCCAGAAGCAATCTGTACATGCCTACTCAGTGCTAGAATATTTTCAAAATATAGGCTAAAAACATGCTAAAAATCGATATTTTAGGTGCCAAAAAGTCGATATCTCAAATTAAGGCCCAAAACACCCGAAAATTCGATATTTAGGGGTCCCAGAAGCGATCTGTACATGCCTACTCCGTGTTAGAGTAATTTCAAAATACAGGCCAAAAACATACTGAAAATCGATCTTTTAGGTGCCCAAAAGTCGATATGTTCATCCACTTCTGTACCCGGTAATATCTTAAATTCTGGCCCTAAACAGCCGAAAATTTGATATTTTTGTGTCCCAGAAGCGATCTGTACATGCCTACTCAGTGCTAGAATGTTTTCAAAATATAGACTCAAAACATGCTCAAAATCGATATTTTAGGTGCCCAAAAGTCGATATGTGCATGCATCTTCTGCACTCGTTTATACCTCAATTTCAGACTCAAAACACCCGAAAATTCGATATTTTGGGGTCCCAGAAGCGATCTGTACATGCCTACTCAGTGCTAGAATATTTTCATAATATATGCTTAAAACATGCTAAAAATCGATATTTTAGGTGCGTAAAGGCGATATCTCAAATTCAGGCCTAAAACACCCGAAAACTCGATATTTAGTGGTCCAAGAAGCGATCTGTACATGCCTACTCCGTGTTAGAGTATTTTCAAAATACAAGCCAAAAACATACTGAAAATCGATCTTTTAGGTGCCCAAATGTCGATATGTGCATGCATCTTCTGTACCCGTTTATATCACAAATTCTGGCCCTAAACACCCGAAAATTCGATATTTTGGGGTCCCAGAAGCGATCTGTACATGCCTACTCCGTGTTAGAGTATTTTTAAAATTCAGGCCCAAAACATGCTGAAAATCTATATTTTTCGTGCCCAAAGTCAATATGTGTATGTATCTTCTGTACCCGTTTATATCTCAAATTCAGGCTCAAAACACCCGAAAATTCAATATTTTGGGGTCCCAGAAGCAATCTGTACATGCCTACTCAGTGCTAGAATATTTTCAAAATATAGGCTAAAAACATGCTAAAAATCGATATTTTAGGTGCCAAAAAGTCGATATCTCAAATTAAGGCCCAAAACACCCGAAAATTCGATATTTAGGGGTCCCAGAAGCGATCTGTACATGCCTACTCCGTGTTAGAGTAATTTCAAAATACAGGCCAAAAACATACTGATAATCGATCTTTTAGGTGCCCAAAAGTCGATATGTTCATCCACTTCTGTACCCGGTAATATCTTAAATTCTGGCCCTAAACAGCCGAAAATTCGATATTTTTGTGTCCCAGAAGCGATCTGTACATGCCTACTCAGTGCTAGAATGTTTTCAAAATATAGACTCAAAACATGCTCAAAATCGATATTTTAGGTGCCCAAAAGTCGATATGTGCATGCATCTTCTGTACTCGTTTATATCTCAAATTCAGGCTCAAAACACACTAAAATTCGATATTTTGGGGTCCCAGAAGCGATCTGTACATGCCTACTCAGTGCTAGAATATTTTCAAAATATAGGCTAAAAAAACAATAAAAATCGATAGATTAGGTGCCAAAAAGTCGATATCTCAAATTAAGGCCCGAAACACCCGAAAATTCGATATTTAGGGGTCCCAGAAGCGATCTGTACATGCTTACTCCATGTTAGAGTATTTTCAAAATACAGGCCAAAAACATACTGAAAATCGATCGTTTAGGTGCCCAAAAGTCGATATGTGCATGCATCTTCTGTACCCGTTTATATCTCAAATTCTGGCCCTAAACACCCGAAAATTCGATATTTTCGTGTCCCAGAAGCGATCTGTACATGCCTACTCAATGCTAGAATGTTTTCAAAATATAGGTTAAAAACATGCTCAAAATCAATATTTTAGGTGCCAAAAAGTCGATATCTCAAATTAAGGCCCGAAACACCCGATAATTCAATATTTTGGGGTCCCAGAAGCGATCTGTACATGCCGACTCCGTGTTAGAGTATTTTTAAAATACAGGCCCAAAACATGCTCAAAATCGATGTTTTAGGTGCCAAAAAGTCGATATGTGCATGCATCTTCTGTACCCGTTTATATCTCAAATTCAGGCTAAAAACTCACGAAAATTCGATATTTTGCGGTCCCAGAAGCGATCTGTACATGCCTACGCAGTGCTAGAATGTTTTCAAAATATAGGCTCAAAACATGCTCAAAATCGATATTTTAGGTGCCAAAAAGTCGATATGTGCATGCAACTCCTGTACTTGTTTTTATATCAAATTCAGGCTCAAAACACCCGAAAATTCGATATTTTGGGGTCCCAGAAGCGATCTGTACATGCTTACTCAGTGCTAGAATATTATCAAAATATAGGCTCAAAACATGCTAAAAATCGATATTTTAGGTGCGTAAAGGCGATATCTCAAATTAAGGCCCAAAACACCCGACAATTCGATATTTTGGGGTCCCAGAAGCGATCTGTACATGCCTACTATGTGTTAGAGTATTTTCAAAATACAGGCCCAAAACATGCTTAAAATCGATCTTTTAGGTGCCCAAAAGTCGATATGTGCATGCATCTTCTGTACCCGTTTATATCTCAAATTCTGGCCCTAAACACCCGAAAATTCGATATTTTTGGGTCACAGAAGCGATCTGTACATGCCTACTCAGTGCTAGAACTTTTTCAAAATATAGGCTCAAAACATGCTCATAATCGATATTTTAGGTGCCTAAAAGTCGATAAGTGCCTGCATCGTCTGTACTGGTTTATATCTCAAATTCAGGCTGAAAACACCCGATATTCGATATTTTGGGGTCCCAGAAGCGATCTGTACATGCTTACTCAATGCTAGAATATTTTTAAAATATAGGCTCAAAACAAGCTAAAAATCGATATTTTAGGTGCGTAAAGGCGATATCTCAAATTAAGGCCCAAAACACCCGAAAATTCGATATTTAGGGGTACCAGAAGCGATCTGTACATGCCTACTACGTGTTAGAGTAATATCAAAATACAGGCCAAAAACATACTGAAAATCGATCTTTTAGGTGCCAAAAAGTCGATATGTGCATGCATCATCTGTTCCCGTTTATATCTCAAATTCTGGCCCTAAACTCCCGAAAATTCGATATTTTTGGGTCCCAGAAGCGATCTGTACATGCCTACTACGTGTTAAAGTATTTTCAAAATACAGGCCCAAAACATGCTCAAAATCGATATTTTAGATGCCCAAAGTCAATATGTGCATGTATCTTCTGTACCCGTTTATATCTCAAATTCAGGCTCAAAACACCCGAAAATTCAATATTTTGGGGTCCCAGAAGCAATCTGTACATGACTACTCAGTGCTAGAATATTTTCAAAATATAGGCTAAAAACATGCTCAAAATCGATATTTTAGGTGCCAAAAAGTCGATATCTCAAATTCAGGCCCAAAACACCCGAAAATTCGATATTTTGGGGTCCCAGAAGCGATCTGTACATGCCTACTCCGTGTTAGAGTATTTTCAAAATACAGGCCCAAAATATGCTAAAAATCGATGTTTTAGGTGCCCAAAAGTCGATATGTGCATGCATCTTCAGTACCCGTTTATATATCAAATTCAGGTTCAAAACACCCGAAAATTCGATATTTTGGGGTCCCAGAAGCAATCTGTACATGCCTACTCAGTGCTAGAATTTTTTCAAAATACAGGCTCAAAACACGCTCAAAATCGATATTTTAGGTGCATAAAAGTCGATATGTGCATGCATCTTCTATATTCGTTTATATCTCAAATTCAGGCTCAAAACTCCCGAAAATTCAATATTTTGGGGTCCCAGAAGTGATCTGTACATGCCTACTCATTGCTTTAATTTTTTCAAAATATAGGCTCAAAACATGCTCAAAATCGATATTTTAGGTGCCAAAAAGTCGATATGTGCATGCATCTTCTGTACTCGTTTATATATCAAATTCAGGCTCAAAACACCCGAAAATTCGATATTTTGGGGTCCCAGAAGCGATCTGTACATGCTTACTCAGTGCTAGAATATTTTCAAAATATAGGCTCAAAACATGCTAAAAATCGATATATTAGGTGCCTAAAGGCGATATCTCAAATTCAGGCCTAAAACACCCGAAAATTCGATATTTTGGGGTCCCAGAAGCGATCTGTACATGCCTAATCTGTGTTAGAGTATTTTCAAAATACAGACCCAAAACATGCTTAAAATCGATCTTTTAGGTGCCCAAAAGTCGATATGTGCATGCATCTTCTGTACCCGTTTATATCTCAAATTCTGGCCCTAAACACCCGAAAATTCGATATTTTTGGGTCACAGAAGCGATCTGTACATGCTTACTGAGTGCTAGAATATTTTCAAAATATAGGCTCAAAACAAGCTAAAAATCGATATTTTAGGTGTCTAAAGGCGATATCTCAAATTCAGGCCCAAAACACCCGAAAATTCGATATTTTGGGGTCCCAGAAGCGATCTGTACATGCCTACTCCGTGTTAGAGTATTTTCAAAATACAGGCCAAAAACATGCTGAAAATCAATATTTTAGGTGCCCAAAAGTCGATATGTGCATGCATCTTCAGTACCCGTTTATATATCAAATTCAGGTTCAAAACACCCGAAAATTTGATATTTTGGGGTCCCAGAAGCAATCTGTACATGCCTACTCAGTGCTAGAATATTTTCAAAATATAAACTAAAAACATGCTGAAAATCGATATTTTAGGTGCCAAAAAGTCGATATCTCAAATTAAGGCCCGAAACACCCGAAAATTCGATATTTAAAGGTCCCATAAGCGATCTGTACATGCCTACTCCGTGTTAGAGTATTTTCAAAATACAGGCCCAAAACATACTGAAAATCGATATTTTAGATGCCTAAAGTCAATATGTGCATGTATCTTCTGTACCCGTTTATATCTTAAATTCAGGCTCAAAACACCCGAAAATTCAATATTTTGGGGTCCCAGAAGCAATCTGTACATGCCTACTCAGTGCTAGAATATTTTCAAAATATAGGCTAAAAACATGCTAAAAATCGATATTTTAGGTGCCAAAAAGTCGATATCTCAAATTAAGGCCCAAAACACCCGAAAATTCGATATTTAGGGGTCTCAGAAGCGATATGTACATGCCTACTACGTGTTAGACTAATATCAAAATACAGGTCAAAAACATACTCAAAATCGATGTTTTAGGTGTCAAAAAGTCGATATGTGCATGCATCATCTGTTACCGTATATATCTCAAATTCTGGCCCTAAACACCCGAAAATTCGATATTTTTGGGTCCCAGAAGCGATCTGTACATGCCTACTACGTGTTAGAGTATTTTCAAAATACAGGCCCAAAACATGCTCAAAATCGATATTTTAGATGCCCAAAGTCAATATGTGCATGTATCTTCGGTACCCGTTTATATCTCAAATTCAGGCTCAAAACACCCGAAAATTCAATATTTTGGGGTCCCAGAAGCAATCTGTACATGCCTACTCAGTGCTAGAATATTTTCAAAATATAGGCTAAAAACATGCTCAAAATCGATATTTTAGGTGCCAAAAAGTCGATATCTCAAATTCAGGCCCAAAACACCCGAAAATTCGATATTTTTGTGTCCCAGAAGCGATCTGTACATGCCTACTCCGTGTTAGAGTATTTTCAAAATACAGGCCCAAAATTTGCTCAAAATCGATGTTTTAGGTGCCCAAAAGTCGATATGTGCATGCATCTTTTGTACCCGTTTATATATCAAATTCAGGTTCAAAACACCCGAAAATTCGATATTTTGGGGTCCCAGAAGCAATCTGTACATGCCTACTCAGTGCTAGAATATTTTCAAAATATAGGCTAAAAACAAGCTAAAAATCGATATTTTAGGTGCGTAAAGGCGATATCTCAAATTCAGGCCCAAAACACCCGAAAATTCGATATTTTGGGGTTCCAGAAGCGATCTGTACATGCCTACTCCGTGTTAGAGTATTTTCAAAATACAGGCCAAAAACATGCTGAAAATCGATATTTTAGATGCCTAAAGTCAATATGTGCATGTATCTTCTGTACCCGTTTATATCTTAAATTCAGGCTCAAAACACCCGAAAATTCAATATTTTTGGGTCCCAGAAGCAATCTGTACATGCCTACTCAGTGCTAGAATATTTTCAAAATATAGGCTAAAAACATGCTAAAAATCGATATTTTAGGTGCCAAAAAGTCGATATCTCAAAGTAAGGCCCAAAACACCCGAAAATTCGATATTTAGGGGTCCCAGAAGCGGTCTGTACATGCCTACTACGTGTTAGAGTAATTTCAAAATACAGGCCAAAAACATACTAAAATAGATCTTTTAGGTGCCCAAAAGTCGAGATGTGCATGCATCTTCTGTACCCGTTTATATCTCAAATTCAGGCTCAAAACACCCGAAAATTCGATATTTTTGGGTCCCAGAAGTGATCTGTACATGCCTACTCCGTGTTAGAATATTTTCAAAATACATGATAAAAACATGCTCAAAATCGATATTTTAGATGCCTAAAGTCAATATGTCCATGTATCTTCTGTACCCGTATATATCTCAAATTCAGGCTCAAAACACCCGAAAATTCAATATTTTGGGGTCCCAGAAGCAATCTGTACATGCCTACTCAGTGCTAGAATATTTTCAAAATATGGGCTAAAAACATGCTAAAAATCGATATTTTAGGTGCCAAAAAGTCGATATCTCAAATTAAGGCCCGAAACACCCGAAAATTCGATATTTAGGGGTCCCAGAAGAGATCTGTACATGCCTACTCCGTGTTAGAGTATTTTCAAAATACAGGCCTAAAACATACTGAAAATCGATCTTTTAGGTGCCCAAAAGTCGATATGTACATGCATCTTCTGTACCCGTTTATATCTCAAATTCTGGCCCTAAACACCCGAAAATTCGATATTTTTGGGTCCCAGAAGCGATCTGTACATGCCTACTCCGTGTTAGAGTATTTTCAAAATACAGGCCCAAAACATGCTCAAAATCGATATTTTAGATGCCCAAAGTCAATATGTGCATGTATCTTCTGTACCCGTTTATATCTCAAATTCAGGCTCAAAACACCCGAAAATTCAATATTTTGGGGTCCCAGAAGCAATCTGTACATGCCTTCTCAGTGCTAGAATATTTTCAAAATAAAGGCTAAAAACATGCTCAAAATCGATATTTTAGGTGCCAAAAAGTCGATATCTCAAATTAAGGCCCGAAACACCCGAAAATTCGATATTTAGGGGTCCCAGAAGCGATCTGTACATGTCTACTCCGTGTTAGAGTATTTTCAAAATACAGGCCAAAAACATACTGAAAATCGATTTTTTAGGTGCCCAAAAGTCGATATGTGCATGCATCTTCTGTACACTAACACACCCAAAAATTCGATATTTTTGGGTCCCAGAAGCGATCTGTACATGCCTACTCAGTGCTAGAATGTTTTCAAAATATAGGCTCAAAACATTCTCAAAATCGATATTTTAGGTGCCTAAAAGTCGATATGTGCATGCATCTTCTGTACTTGTTTATATCTCAAATTCAGGCTCAAAACAACCGAAAATTCGATATTTTGGGGTCCCAGAAGCGATCTGTACATGCTTACTCAGTGCTAGAATATTTTCAAAATATAGGCCCAAAACATGCTAAAAATCGATATTTTAGGTGCCTAAAGTCGATATCTCAAATTCAGGCCCAAAACACCCGAAAATTCGATATTTTGGGGTCCCAAAAGCGATTTGTACATGCCTACTCCGTGTTAGAGTATTTTCAATATACAGGCCCAAAACATGCTCAAAATCGATGTTTTAGGTGCCCAAAAGTCGATATGTGCATGCATCTTCAGTACCCGTTTATATATCAAATTCAGGTTCAAAACACCCGAAAATTCGATATTTTGGGGTCCCAGAAGCAATCTGTACATGCCTACTCAGTGCTAGAATATTTTCAAAATAAAGGCTCAAAACATGTTAAAAATCGATATTTTAGGTGCGTAAAGTCGATATCTCAAATTCAGGCCCAAAATACTCGAAAATTCGATATTTTGGGGTCCCAGAAGCGATCTGTACATGCCTACTCCGTGTTAGAGTATTTTCAAAATGCAGGCCCAAAACATGCTCAAAATCGATGTTTTAGGTGCCAAAAAGTCGATATGTGCATGCATCTTCTGTACCCGTTTATATCTCAAATTCAGGCTCAAAACACCCGAAAATACGATATTTTGGGGTCCCAGAAGCGATATGTACATGCCTACTCCGTGTTAGAGTATTTTCAAAGTACAGGCCAAAAACATGCTCAAAATCGATATTTTAGATGCCCAAAGTAAATATGTGCATGTATCTACTGTACCAGTTTATATCTCAAATTCAGGCTCAAAACACCCGAAAATTCAATATTTTGGGGTCCCAGAAGAAATCTGTACATGCCTACTCCGTGTTAGAGTATTTTCAAAGTACAGGCCAAAAACATACTGAAAATCGATATTTTAGATGAATAAAGTCAATATGTGCATGTATCTTCTGTACCCGTTTATATCTCAAATTCAGGCTCAAAACACCCGAAAATTCAATATTTTGGGGTCCCAGAAGCAATCTGTACATGCCTACTCAGTGCTAGAATATTTTCAAAATATAGGCTCAAAACATGCTAAAAATCGATATTTTAGGTTCCAAAAAGTCGATATCTCAAATTAAGGCCCGAAAAACCCGAAAATTCGATATTTAGGGGTCCCATAAGCGATCTGTACATCCCTACTCCGTGTTAGAGTATTTTCAAAATACAGGCCCAAAACATACTGAAAATCGATATTTTAGATGAATAAAGTCAATATGTGCATGTATCTTCTGTACCCGTTTATATCTCAAATTCAGGCTCAAAACACCTGAAAATTCAATATTTTGGGGTCCCAGAAGCAATCTGTACATGCCTACTCAGTGCTAGAATATTTTCAAAATATAGTCTAAAAACATGCTAAAAATCGATATTTTAGGTGCCAAAAAGTCGATATCTCAAATTAAGGCCCAAAACACCCGAAAATTCAATGTTTAGGGGTCCCAGAAGCGGTCTGTACATGCCTACTACGTGTTAGAGTAATTTCTAAATACAGGCCAAAAACATACTAAAATCGAATTTTTAGATGCCCAAAAGTCGAGATGTGCATGCATCTTCTGTACCCGTTTATATCTCAAATTCAGGCTCAAAACACCCGAAAATTCAATATTTTGGGGTCCCAGAAGCAATCTGTACATGCCTACTCAGTGCTAGAATATTTTCAAAATATGGGCTAAAAAAATGCTAAAAATCGATATTTTAGGTGCCAAAAAGTCGATATCTCAAATTAAGGCCCGAAACACCCGAAAATTCGATATTTAGGGGTCCCAGAAGCGATCTGTACATGCCTACTCCGTGTTAGAGTATTTTCAAAATACAGGCCTAAAACATACTGAAAATCGATCTTTTAGGTGCCCAAAAGTCGATATGTGCATGCATCTTCTGTACCCGTTTATATCTCATATTCTGGCCCTAAAAACCCGAAAATTCGATATTTTTGGGTCCCAGAAGCGATCTGTACATGCCTACTCCGTGTTAGAGTATTTTCAAAATACAGGCCCAAAACATGCTCAAAATCGATATTTTAGATGCCCAAAGTCAATATGTGCATGTATCTTATGTACCCGTTTATATCTCAAATTCAGGCTCAAAACACCCGAAAATTCAATATTTTGGGGTCCCAGAAGCAATCTGTACATGCCTACTCAGTGCTAGAATATTTTCAAAATATAGGCTAAAAACATGCTCAAAATCGATATTTTAGGTGCCAAAAAGTCGATATCTCAAATTAAGGCCCGAAACACCCGAAAATTCGATATTTAGGGGTCCCAGAAGCGATCTGTACATGTCTACTCCGTGTTAGAGTATTTTCAAAATACAGGCCAAAAACATACTGAAAATCGATCTTTTAGGTGCCCAAAAGTCGATATGTGCATGCATCTTCTTTACCCTAAACACCCGAAAATTCGATATTTTTGGGTCCCAGAAGCGATCTGTACATGCCTACTCAGTGCTAGAATTTTTTCAAAATATAGGCTCAAAACATACTCAAATTCGATATTTTAGGTGCCTAAAAGTCGATATGTGCATGCATCTTCTGTACTCGTTTATATCTCAAATTCAGGCTCAAAACACCCGATAATTTGATATTTTGGGGTCCCAGAAGCGATCTGTACATGCTTACTCATTGCTAGAATATTTTCAAAGTATAGGCTCAAGACATGCTAAAAATCGATATTTTAGGTGCGTAAAGTCGATATCTCAAATTCAGGCTCAAAACACCCGAAAATTCGTTATTTTGGGGTCCCAGAAACAATCTGTACATGCCTACTCCGTGTTAGAGTATTTTCAATATACAGGCCCAAAACATACTCAAAATCGATGTTTTAGGTGCCCAAAAGTCGATATGTGCATGCATCTTCAGTACCCGTTTATATCTCAAATTCAGGCTCAAAACACCCGAAAATTCGATATTTTGGGGTCCCAGAAGCGATTTGTACATGCCTACTCCGTGTTAGAGTATTTTCAAAATACAGGCCCAAAACATGCTAAAAATCGATATTTTTGGTTCCCAAAGTCAATATGTGTGTATGCATCTTCTGTACTCGTTTATATCTCAAATTCAGGCTCAAAACACCCGAAAATTCGATATTTTGATGTCCCAGAAGCGATCTGTACATGCCTACTCAGTGCTAGAATATTTTCAAAATATAGGCTCAAAACATGTTAAAAATCGATATTTCAGGTGCGTAAAGTCGATATCTCAAATTCAGGCCCAAAATACTCGAAAATTCGATATTTTGGGGTCCCAGAAGCGATCTGTACATGCCTAGTCCGTGTTAGAGTATTTTCAAAATGCAGGCCCAAAACATGCTCAAAATCGATGTTTTTAGGTGCCAAAAAGTCGATATGTGCATGCATCTTCAGTACCCGTTTATATCTCAAATTCAGGCTCAAAACACCCGAAAATACGATATAATGGGGTCCCAGAAGCGATATGTACATGCCTACTCCGTGTTAGAGTATTTTCAAAGTACAGGCGAAAAACATGCTCAAAATCGATATTTTAGATGCCCAAAGTAAATATGTGCATGTATCTACTGTACCAGTTTATATCTCAAATTCAGGCTCAAAACACCCGAAAATTCAATATTTTGGGGTCCCAGAAGCAATCTGTACATGCCTACTCCGTGTTAGAGTATTTTCAAAATACAGGCCAAAAACATACTGATAATCGATCGTTTAGGTGCCCAAAAGTCGATATGTGCATGCATCTTCTGTACCCGTTTATATCTCAAATTCTGGCCCTAAACACCCGAAAATTCGATATTTTGGGGTCCCAGAAGCGATCTGTACATGCCTACTCCGTGTTAGAGTATTTTCAAAATACAGGCCCAAAACATGCTGAAAATCGATATTTTAGATGCCCAATGTCAATATGTGCATGTATCTTCTGTACCCGTTTATATCTCAAATTCATGCCCAAAACACTCGAAAATTCGATATTTTGGGGTCCCAGATGCGATCTGTACATGCCTACTCACTGATAGAATATTTTCAAAATATAGGCTCAAAACATGCTAAAAATCGATATTTTAGGTGCCCAAAGTCGATATCACAAATTCAGGCTGAAAACACCCGAAAATTCGATATTTTGGGGTCCCAGAAGCGATCTGTACATGCCTACTCAGTGCTAGAATATTTTCAAAATATAGGCTAAAAACATACTAAAAATCGATATTTTAGGTGCCAAAAAGTCGATATCACAAATTCAGGCCCAAAACACCCGAAAATTCGATATTTAGGGGTCCCAGAAGCGATCTGTACATGCCTACTCCGTGTTAGAGTTTTTTCAAAATACAGGCCAAAAAAATACTGAAAATCGATCTTTTAGGTGCCCAAAAGTCGATATGTGCATGCATCTTCTGTACCCGTTTATATCTCAAATTCTGGCCCTAAGCACCCGAAAACTCGATATTTTGGGGTCCCAGAAGCTATCTGTACATGCCTACTCCGTGTTAGAGTATTTTCAAAACACAGGCCCAAAACATAGTGAAAATCGATATTTTAGATGCCCAAAGTCAATATGTGCATGAATATTCTGTACCCGTTTATATCTCAAATTCAGGCCCAAAACACCCGAAAATTCGATATTTAGGGGTCCCAGAAGCGATCTGTACATGCCTACTCAGTGCTAGAATATTTTCAAAATATAGGCTCAAAACATGCTAAAAATCGATATTTTAGGTGCCCAAAGTCGATATTCAGGCTCAAAACACCCGAAAATTCGATATTTTGGGGTCCCAGAAGCGATCTGTACATGCTTACTCCGTGTTAGAGTATTTTCAAAATACAGGCCCAAAACATGCTTAAAATCGATATTTTTGGTGCCCAAAGTTAATATGTGTATGCATCTTCTGCACCCGTTTATATTCCAAATTCAACCTCAAAACACCAAAAAATTCTATATTTTGGGGTCCCAGAAGCGATCTGTACATGCCTACTCAGTGCTAGAATGTTTTAAAAATATAGGCTACAATCATGCTGAAAAATCGATATTTTAGGTGCCCAAAAGTCGAAATGTGCATGCATCATCAGTACCCGTTTATATCTCAAATTCACGCTCAAAGCACCCGAAAATTCGATATTTTGGGGTCCCAGAAGCGATCCGCACATGCCTACTCCGTGTTAGAGTATTTTCAAAATACAGACCAAAAACATACTGAAAATCGATCTTTTAGGTGCTCAAAAGTCGATATGTGCATGCATCATCTGTACCCGTTTATATCTCAAATTCTGGCCCTAAACACCCGAAAACTCGATATTTTGGGGTCTCAGAAGCGATCTGTACATGCCTACTCCGTGTTAGAGTATTTTCAACATACAGGCCCAAAACATGGTGAAAATCGATATTTTAGATGCCCAAAGTCAATATGTGCATGTATCTTCTGTTGCCGTTTATATCTCAAATTCAGGACCAAAACACAAGAAAATTCGATATTTAGGGGTCCCAGAAGCGATCTGTACATGCCTACTCAGTGCTAGAATATTTTCAAAATATAGGCTACAAACATGCTGAAAATCGATATTTTAGGTGCCCAAAAGTAGATATGTGCATGCATCATCAGTACCCGTTTATATCTCAAATTCACGCTCAAAGCACCCGAAAATTCGATATTTTGGGGTCCCAGAAGCGGTCTGTACATGCCTACTCCGTGTTAGAGTTTTTTCAAAATACAGGTCCAAAACATGTTGAAAATCGATATTTTAGATGCCCAAAGTCAATATCTGTATGTATCTTTCGTACCCGTTTATATCTCAAATTCAGGCTCAAAACACCCTAAAATTCGATATTTTGGGGTCCCAGAAGCGATCTGTACATGCCTACTCCGTGTTAGAGTATTTTTTAAAATTCAGGCCCAAAACATGCTGAAAAACGATATTTTTGGTGCCCAAAGTCAATACGTGTATGCATCTTCTACACCCGTTTATATCCCAAATTCAACCTCAAAACACCCAAAAATTCGATATTTTTGGGTCCCAGAAGCGATCTGTACATGCATACTCAGTGCTAGAATATTTTCAAAATATAGGCTAAAAACATGCTGAAAATCAATATTTTAGGTGCCAAAAAGTCGATATCTCAAATTAAGGCCCGAAACACCCGAAAATTCGATATTTAGGGGTCCCAGAAGCGATCTGTACATGCCTACTCCATGTTAGAGTATTTTCAAAATACAGGCCAAAAACATACTGAAAATCGATCTTTTAGGTGCCCAAAAGTCGATATGTGCATGCATCTTCTGTATGCGTTTATATCTCAAATTCTGTCCCTAAACACCCGAAAATTCGATATTTTTGTGTCCCAGAAGCGATCTGTACATGCCTACTCAGTGCTAGAATATTCTCAAAATATAGGCTCAAAACATGCTCAAAATCGATATTTTAGGTGCCCAAAAGTCGATATGTGCATGCATCCTCTCTACTCGTTTATATCTCAAATTCAGGCTCAAAACACCCGATAATTCGATATTTTAGGGTCCCAGAAGCGATCTGTACATGCTTACTCAGTGCTAGAATATTTTAAAAATGTAGGCTCATAACATGCTAAAAATCGATATTTAAGGTGCCTAAAGGCGATATCTCAAATTCAGGCCCAAAACACCCGAAAATTCGATATTTTGGGGTCCCAGAAGCGATCTGTCCATGCCTACTCCGTGTTAGAGTATTTTCAAAATACAGGCCAAAAACATGCTAAAAATCGATATTTTAGATGCCTAAAGTCAATATGTGCATGTATCTTCTGTACCCGTTTATATCTCAAATTCAGGCTCAAAACACCCGAAAATTCAATATTTTGGGGTCCCAGTAGCAATCTGTACATGCCTACTCAGTGCTAGAATATTTTCAAAATATAGGCTAAAAACATGCTAAAAATTGATATTTTAGGTGCCAAAAAGTCGATATCTCAAATTAAGGCCCAAAATACCCGAAAATTCGATATTTAGGGGTCCCAGAAGCGGTCTGTACATGCCTACTCCATGTTAGAGTATTTTTCAAAATACAGGCTAAAAACATACTGAAAATCGATCTTTTAGGTGCCCAAATGTCGATATGTGCATGCATCTTCTCTACCCGTTTATATCTCAAATTCAGGCTCAAAACACCCGATAATTCGATATTTTAGGGTCCCATAAGCGATCTGTACATGCTTACTCAGTGCTAGAATATTTTCAAAATATAGGCTAAAAACATGCTCAAAATCAATATTTTAGGTGCCAAAAAGTCGATATCTCAAATTAAGGCCCGAAACACCCGAAAATTCGATATTTAGGGGTCCCAGAAGCAATCTGTACATGCCTACTCCGTGTTAGAGTATATTCAAAATACAGGCCAAAAACATAATGAAAATCGATCTTTTAGGTGCCCAAAAGTCGATATGTGCATGCATCTTCTGTACCCGTTTATATCTCAAATTTTGGCCCTAAACACCCGAAAATTCGATATTTTTGGGTCCCGGAAGCGATCTGTACATGCCTACTCAGTGCTAGAATGTTTTCAAAATATAGGCTCAAAACATGCTCAAAATCGATATTTTAGGTGCCCAAAAGTCGATATGTGCATGCATCTTCTGTACTCGTTTATATCTCAAATTCAGGCTCAAAACACCCGATAATTCGATATTTTGGGGTCCCAGAAGCGATCTGTACATGCTTACTCAGTGCTAGAATATTTTCAAAATATAGGCTCATAACATGCTACAAATCGATATTTAAGGTGCCTAAAGGCGATATCTCAAATTCAAGCCCAAAACACCCGAAAATTCGATATTTTGGGGTCCCAGAAGCGATCTGTACATGTCTACTCCGTGTTAGAGTATTTTCAAAATGCAGGCCCAAAACATGCTCAAAATCGATGTTTTAGGTGCCAAAAAGTCGATATGTGCATGCATCTTCAGTACCCGTTTATATCTCAAATTCAGGCTCAAAACACCCGAAAATACGATATTATGGGGTCCCAGAAGCGATATGTACATGCCTACTCCGTGTTAGAGTATTTTCAAAGTACAGGCCAAAAACATGCTCAAAATCGATATTTTAGATGCCCAAAGTAAATATGTGCATGTATCTACTGTACCAGTTTATATCTCAAATTCAGGCTCAAAACACCCGAAAATTCAATATTTTGGGGTCCCAGAAGCAATCTGTACATGCCTACTCCGTGTTAGAGTATTTTCAAAATACAGGCCAAAAACATACTGATAATCGATCTTTTAGGTGCCCAAAAGTCGATATGTGCATGCATCTTCTGTACCCGTTTATATCTCAAATTCTGGCCCTAAACACCCGAAAATTCGATATTTTGGGGTCCCAGAAGCGATATGTACATGCCTACTCCGTGTTAGAGTATTTTCAAAATACAGGCCCAAAACATGCTGAAAATCGATATTTTTGATGCCCAATGTCAATATGTGCATGTATCTTCTGTACCCGTTTATATCTCAAATTCAGGCCCAAAACACTCGAAAATTCGATATTTTGGGGTCCCAGAAGCGATCTGTACATGCCTACTCACTGATAGAATATTTTCAAAATATAGGCTCAAAACATGCTAAAAATCGATATTTTAGGTGCCCAAAGTCGATATCACAAATTCAGGCTGAAAACACCCGAAAATTCGATATTTTGGGGTCCCAGAAGCGATCTGTACATGCCTACTCAGTGCTAGAATATTTTCAAAATATAGGCTAAAAACATACTAAAAATCGATATTTTAGGTGCCAAAAAGTCGATATCACAAATTCAGGCCCAAAACACCCGAAAATTCGATATTTAGGGGTCCCAGAAGCGATCTGTACATGCCTACTCCGTGTTAAAGTTTTTTCAAAATACAGGCCAAAAAAATACTGAAAATCGATCTTTTAGGTGCCCAAAAGTCGATATGTGCATGCATCTTCTGTACCCGTTTATATCTCAAATTCTAGCCCTAAACACCCGAAAACTCGATATTTTGGGGTCCCAGAAGCGATCTGTACATGCCTACTCCGTGTTAGAGTATTTTCAAAACACAGGCCCAAAACATGGTGAAAATCGATATTTTGGATGCCCAAACTCAATATGTGCATGAATATTCTGTACCCGTTTATATCTCAAATTCAGGCCCAAAACACCCGAAAATTCGATATTTAGGGGTCCCAGAAGCGATCTGTACATGCCTACTCAGTGCTAGAATATTTTCAAAATATAGGCTCAAAACATGCTAAAAGTCGATATTTTAGGTGCCCAAAGTCGATATTCAGGCTCAAAACACCCGAAAATTCGATATTTTCGGGTCCCAGAAGCGATCTGTACATGCCTACTCCGTGTTAGAGTATTTTCAAAATACAGGCCCAAAACATACTTAAAATCAATATTTTTGGTGCCCAAAGTTAATATGTGTATGCATCTTCTGCACCCGTTTATATTCCAAATTCAACCTCAAAACACCAAAAAATTCGATATTTTGGGGTCCCAGAAGCGATCTGTACATGCCTACTCAGTGCTAGAATGTTTTAAAATTATAGGCTACAATCATGCTGAAAAATCAATATTTTAGGTGCCCAAAAGTCGAAATGTGCATGCATCATCAGTACCCGTTTATATCTCAAATTCACGCTCAAAGCACCCGAAAATTCGATATTTTGGGGTCCCAGAAGCGATCCGTACATGCCTACTCCGTGTTAGAGTATTTTCAAAATACAGACCAAAAACATACTGAAAATCGATCTTTTACGTGCTCAAAAGTCGATATGTGCATGCATCTTCTGTACCCGTTTATATCTCAAATTCTGGCCCTAAACACCCGAAAACTCGATATTTTGGGGTCTCAGAAGCGATCTGTACATGCCTACTCCGTGTTAGAGTATTTTCAAAATAAAGGCCCAAAACATGGTGAAAATCGATATTTTAGATGCCCAAAGTCAATATGTGCATGTATCTTCTGTAGCCGTTTATATCTCAAATTCAGGCCCAAAACACAAGAAAATTCGATATTTAGGGGTCCCAGAAGCGATCTGTACATGCCTACTCAGTGCTAGAATATTTTCAAAATATAGGCTACAAACATGCTGAAAATCGATATTTTAGGTGCCCAAAAGTAGATATGTGCATGCATCATCAGTACCTGTTTATATCTCAAATTCAGGCTCAAAACACCCTAAAATTCGATATTTTGGGGTCCCAGAAGCGATCTGTACATGCCTACTCCGTGTTAGAGTATTTTTTAAAATTCAGGCCCAAAACATGCTGAAAAACGATATTTTTGGTGCCCAAAGTCAATACGTGTATGCATCTTCTACACCCATTTATATCCCAAATTCAACCTCAAAACACCCAAAAATTCGATATTTTTGGGTCCCAGAAGCGATCTGTATATGCATACTCAGTGCTAGAATATTTTCAAAATATAGGCTAAAAACATGCTGAAAATCAATATTTTAGGTGCCAAAAAGTCGATATCTCAAATTAAGGCCCGAAACACCCGAAAATTCGATATTTAGGGGTCCCAGAAGCGATCTGTACATGCCTACTCCATGTTAGAGTATTTTCAAAATACAGGCCAAAAACATACTGAAAATCGATCTTTTAGGTGCCCAAAAGTCGATATGTGCATGCATCTTCTGTATGCGTTTATATCTCAAATTCTGTCCCTAAACACCCGAAAATTCGATATTTTTGTGTCCCAGAAGCGATCTGTACATGCCTACTCAGTGCTAGAATATTCTCAAAATATAGGCTCAAAACATGCTCAAAATCGATATTTTAGGTGCCCAAAAGTCGATATGTGCATGCATCCTCTCTACTCGTTTATATCTCAAATTCAGGCTCAAAACACCCGATAATTCGATATTTTAGGGTCCCAGAAGCGATCTGTACATGCTTACTCAGTGCTAGAATATTTTCAAAATATAGGCTAAAAACATGCTCAAAATCAATATTTTAGGTGGCAAAAAGTCGATATCTCAAATTAAGGCCCGAAACACCCGAAAATTCGATATTTAGGGTTCCCATAAGCAATCTGTACATGCCTACTCCGTGTTAGAGTATTTTTAAAATACAGGACAAAAACATACTGAAAATCGATCTTTTAGGTGCCCAAAAGTCGATATATGCATGCATCTTCTGTACCCGTTTATATCTCAAATTTTGGCCCTAAACACCCGAAAATTCGATATTTTTGGGTCCCGGAAGCGATCTGTACATGCCTACTCAGTGCTAGAATTTTTTCAAAATATAGGCCCAAAACATGCTCAAAATCGATATTTTAGGTGCCCAAAAGTCGATATGTTCATGCATCTTCTGTACTCGTTTATATCTCAAATTCAAGCTCAAAACACCCGATAATTCGATATTTTGTGGTCCCAGAAGCGATCTGTACATGCTTACTCAGTGCTAGAATATTTTCAAAATATAGGCTCATAACATGCTAAAAATCGATATTTAAGGTGCCTAAAGGCGATATCTCAAATTCAGGCCCAAAACACCCGAAAATTCGATATTTTGGGGTCCCAGAAGCGATCTGTACATGTCTACTCCGTGTTAGAGTATTTTAAAAATACAGGTCCAAAACATGCTCAAAATCGATGTTTTAGGTGCCAAAAAGTCGATGTGTGCATGCATCTTCAGTACCCGTTTATATCTCAAATTCAGGCTCAAGACACCCGAAAATTCGATATTTTGGGGTCCCATAAGCGATCTGTACATGCCTACTCCGCGTTAGAGTATTTTCAAAATACAGGCCAAAAACATGCTAAAAATCGATATTTTAGATGCCTAAAGTCAATATGTGCATGTATCTTCTGTACCCGTTTATATCTCAAATTCAGGCTCAAAACACCCGAAAATTCAATATTTTGGGGTCCCAGTAGCAATCTGTACATGCCTACTCAGTGCTAGAATATTTTCAAAATATAGGCTAAAAACATGCTAAAAATTGATATTTTAGGTGCCAAAAAGTCGATATCTCAAATTAAGGCCCAAAATACCCGAAAATTCGATATTTAGGGGTCCCAGAAGCGATCTGTACATGCCTACTCCATGTTAGAGTATTTTCAAAATACAGGTTAAAAACATACTGAAAATCGATCTTTTAGGTGCCCAAATGTCGATATGTGCATGCATCTTCTGTACGCGTTTATATCTCAAATTCTGTCCCTAAACACCCGAAAATTCGATATTTTTGGGTCCCAGAAGCGATCTGTACATGCCTACTCAGTGCTAGAATTTTCTCAAAATATAGGCTCAAAACATGCTCAAAATCGATATTTTAGGTGCCCAAAAGTCGATATGTGCATGCATCCTCTCTACTCGTTTATATCTCAAATTCAGGCTCAAAACACCCGATAATTCGATATTTTAGGGTCCCAGAAGCGATCTGTACATGCTTACTCAGTGCTAGAATATTTTCAAAATATAGGCTAAAAACATGCTCAAAATCAATATTTTAGGTGCCAAAAAGTCGATATCTCAAATTAAGTCCCGAAACACCCGAAAATTCGATATTTAGGGGTCCCAGAAGCAATCTGTACATGCCTACTCCGTGTTAGAGTATTTTCAAAATACAGGACAAAAACATAATGAAAATCGATCTTTTAGGTGCCCAAAAGTCGATATGTGCATGCATCTTCTGTACCCGTTTATATCTCAAATTTTGGCCCTAAACACCCGATAATTCGATATTTTTGGGTCCCGGAAGCGATCTGTACATGCCTACTCAGTGCTAGAATGTTTTCAAAATATAGGCTCAAAACATGCTCAAAATCGATATTTTAGGTGCCCAAAAGTCGATATGTGCATGCATCTTCTGTACTCGTTTATATCTCAAATTCAGGCTCAAAACACCCGATAATTCGATATTTTGGGGTCCCAGAAGCGATCTGTACATGCTTACTCAGTGCTAGAATATTTTCAAAATATAGGCTCATAACATGCTAAAAATCGATATTTAAGGTGCCTAAAGGCGATATCTCAAATTCAGGCCCAAAACACCCGAAAATTCGATATTTTGGGGTCCCAGAAGCGATCTGTACATGTCTACTCCGTGTTAGAGTATTTTCAAAATACAGGTCCAAAACATGCTCAAAATCGATGTTTTAGGTGCCAAAAAGTCGATATGTGCATGCATCTTCAGTACCCGTTTATATCTCAAATTCAGGCTCAAGACACCCGAAAATTCGATATTTTGGGGTCCCATAAGCGATCTGTACATGCCTACTCCGTGTTTGAGTATTTTCAAAATACAGGCCAAAAACATGCTGAAAATCGATATTTTAGATGCCTAAAGTCAATATGTGCATGTATCTTCTGTACCCGTTTATATCTCAAATTCAGGCTCAAAACACCCGAAAATTCAATATTTTGGGGTCCCAGTAGCAATCTGTACATGCCTACTCAGTGCTAGAATATTTTCAAAATATAGGCTAAAAACATGCTAAAAATTGATATTTTAGGTGCCAAAAAGTCGATATATCAAATTAAGGCCCAAAATACCCGAAAATTCGATATTTAGGGGTCCCAGAAGCGATCTGTACATGCCTACTCCATGTTAGAGTATTTTCAAAATACAGGCCCAAAACATACTGAAAATCGATCTTTTAGGTGCCCAAATGTCGATATGTGCATGCATCTTCTGTATGCGTTTATATCTCAAATTCTGTCCCTAAACACCCGAAAATTCGATATTTTTGGGTCCCAGAAGCGATCTGTACATGCCTACTCAGTGCTAAAATATTTTCAAAATATAGGCTTAAAAAATGCTAAAAATCGATATTTTAGGTGCCAAAAAGTCGATATCTCAAACAACTGCCCGAAACACCCGAAAATTCGATATTTAGGGGTCCCAGAAGCGATCAGTACATGCCTACTCCGTGTTAGAGTATTTTCAAAATACAGGACAAAAACATACTGAAAATCGATCTTTTATGTTCCCTAAAGTCGATATGTGCATGCATCTTCTGTACCCGTTTATATCTCAAATTCTGTCACTAAACACCCGAAAATTCGATATTTTTGTGTCCCAGAAGCGATCTGTACATGCCTACTTAGTGCTAGAATGTTTTCAAAATATTGGCTCAAAACATGCTAAAAATCAATATTTTAGGTGCCTAAAGGCGATATCTCAAATTCAGGCCCAAAACACCCGAAAATTCGATATTTTGGGGTCCCAGAAGTGACCTGTACATGACTAATCCGTGTTAGAGTATTTTCAAAATACAGACCCAAAACATGCTCAAAATCGATGTTTTAGGTGCCAAAAAGTCGATATGTGCATGCATCTTCAGTACCCGTTTATATCTCAAA